>JAHRHZ010000206.1:255949-316276 GCA_024137785.1 Ginglymostoma cirratum | reverse complement strand
CTGCTCCTATGATGCTGCTTGGCCTGCTGTGTTCATCCAGCCCCACACCTTGTTATCTCGGATTCTCCAGCATGTGCAGCACCTTTTATCTCTTACAGCACCAGGGACCTGGATTCAATTCCACCCTCGGGCTGTGTGGAGTTTGCACATTCTCCCCGTGTCTGCGTGGGTTTCCTCCAGGCACTCCAGTTTCCTCCCACAGTCCAAAGATGTGCAAGTTAGGTGGATTGGCCATGCTAAATTGCCCAGTGTTCAGGGATGTGTAGAGTAGGTGGGTTATAGGGGGATGGGTCTGGGTCTGGGTCTGGGTGGGATTCTCCAAGGGTCGGTATGGACTGGTTGGGCCAAAGGCCTGTTTCCACACTGTAGGGATTCTACGGCCAACTGGCGCCAACAGCTTTCTGTGGTAGAGAATTCCACAGGTTCACAACTCCCTGAGTGAAGAGATTCTTCCTCATCTCAGTCCAAAAAGGCTTCCCCCTTTTCTTTTGACTGTGACCCCTATTTCTGGACTTTCCCAACTTCAGGAACATTCTTCCCACATTTAGCCTGTCTAGTCCCATCAGGACTTTATATGTTTCCACGAGATTCCCCCCTCATTATTCTAAAGGCTGATCAGGTTGGCTGAAGTGGAAAATGAAATTCAATCAGATAAATGTGAAGTAATGCACTTGGGCAGGACAAAGTGCATACACGATGAGCAGTAGGACCCTGGTTAGTACCAATGAACATGGGGACCTTGGTGCGCACGTACACCAGTCACTTAAGATATCAGGACAGATGGTTAAAGTGGTTACAAAGGTATATGATATACTTGCCTTTATTAGTTGAGGCACAGACTTTAAAAGTAGGGTGGTTATGGTGGAACGGTATAAAACTTTGATTGTGTCACAGTGAGAGGAGTGTGTGCAGTTCTGGAATCAACATGATAAGAGGTATGTGATAGCACTGGAGAGGATACAGAGAAGATTTCTTAAGATGTTGCCTGTGCTGGAGAGTTTCAGTTATAAAGACAGATTGGACAGACTGGAGTTAGTTTCCTTACAGTAGAGGAGACTGAGAGGAGACATCAACATATAGTATGAAATTATGAGGAGCGCAGATAGGGGAGACAGGAAAAAACTTTTCCATTGACCAACAGTCAGAGGGTGTAGATTTAAGATATGGGGCAGAAGATTTAGAGGAAAAAATGAGGAAAACATTTTGCACCCAGAGGGTGGAAATCTGGAATTCGGTGTCTGAAAGGGCACTAGAAACATTAAATACTCATAATGTTTAAAAAGTATTTAGTTCTGCACTTGCAATGCCAAGGCATACAAGGCTGCTTTAATTACTCTTCCAGGCAGTAGATCCTAGACTCAACCATCCCTGGGTGAAAAATATTTTCCTCAAGTTCTTTCTAAATCTTCTGCTTTTCAACTTAAGTTACACCCCTTTGCTACTGACCATTAGACAAAGGGGAACAGCTGCTTCCTATTCACGCTAACCATGCCCATCTTATACATTATCAGGACCCATCTCAATCTCAGCTCCAAAGTAAACCCAAATTTATCCAGCCTCTTTCATGACTAAAGTGTTCGATACCTAACAACATCCTCATTAATTTCCTCTGTACCTCGTCTAACACAATGATATTCTTCTGAAAACACAGAGGCCAAAATTACACTTAGTACCCCAGCTCTGGCCTAACCAAAATCCTAAACAGCTCCAACATATCCTCACTGATCTCATAATCAATGCCTCAAGTGATAAAGGCAAGTGCCCCATATGCCTTCTTAACTACCTTTTGAATTTGCTTCTCAGGAAGGCAGGACTAACATATGAAGAAAGATTGGATCAACTGGGCTCATATTTGCTGGAAGTTAGAAGAATGAGGGAAGATCTCAGAAACATACAAAATTCTGATTCTGGGAATTCAGGGACCTTTACAATGCCCCGCACTCCTTCATGTGGCAGGACGTGTGTCCAGATGCAGGTCCTGTCTGACCGCTTGACAGCTCCGGAGCTGTAGCTGGATTCATTTTAGAGCATCCATGAGGCTGAGAGAATCATGGATAGCACGGTCAGTAAGTTGGTCACAATGCACATAAAAATGACTGAAGAAGATAGGGAATGGGTGACTAACACACAGAGGAAGAGGAGGAAGGAAGTTCAGGAGAACCCTGCGGACATCTCCCTCCAAAACAAGTATACTAGTGGGAGAGATGGCTCACCAGGGGAAGGTGGCAACAGCCAGGTTCATGACACAGTGGCTGGTTCTGCTCCACAGGAGGGCAGGCAAAAGAGTGGCAGAGTGATAGCAGATTCAATTGTACGGGGCACAGATAGCCATTTCTATATAGGAGCAGCCATTTTGAGAAGGACAGCGCTGTTGTTGACGTGTTGCTGGAGGTTTAAGTATAGCTTAAGTGAATACTAGGCTTCAGTGAAGACAGCGAGCAGCAGCGAGGTATGGTAGTCAGAGGAGGAGCAAACTACTGCAGCTGCTAAGACACAAAGGTAAAGGAGAAGTAGAAGGAATTTAACTGTAAAGTCACAGGTTGCAGGTGAGTGAGTGACTGGTGAGTATTTTTCTTCTCTCTTATTTTTCTTTGCTTTGTTACTGTTGTTAACTTAAGGATAAAGTTATGGCAGGAGATCCCAGACCCGTGTCATGCTCCTCCTGTGCAATCTGGGAATTCAGGGACCCTTACATTTGCCCCGGACTCCTTCATGTGGCAGGAAGTGTGTCCAGTTGCTGTCTGACCGCTTGACAGCTCTGGAGCTGTAGCTGGATTCATTTTGGAGCATCTATGAGGCTGAGAGAATCACGGATAGCACGGTCAGTAAGTTGGTCACAATGCACATAAAAATGACTGAAGAAGATAGGGAATGGGTGACTAACACACAGAGGAAGAGGAGGAAGGAGGTACGGGGTCCCCTTAGATCATCTCCCTCCGAAAGAGATACGCCATTTTGGATACTGTTGGGGGACATAGCTCACCAGGAAAAGGTGGCAACAGCCAGGGTCATGACACAGTGGCTGGTTCTGCTCCACAGGAGGGCAGGAAAAAGAGTGGCAGAGTGACAGCAGATTCAATTGTACGGGGCATAGATAGGCATTTCTGCAGCCACACACAAGAGTCCAGGATGGTATTTTGTTATCCTGGTGCAAGGGCTAAGGATGTCTTGGAGGCGCTGCAGGACAATCTGCAGGGGGTAGGTGAACAGCTAGCTGTCGTGGTACATATAGGCACCAACGATATAGCTTAAAAAATAACAGGGTGAGGTCCTACGAGCTGAATTTAGAGAGTTAGGAATTAAACTAAAAAGTAGGACTTCAAAGTAATCTCAAGATTGCTACTAGTGCAATGTGCAAGTCAGAGTAGGAATGGCAGATTAGCTAAAATGAATACGTGGCTTGAAGGATGGTGCAAGAGGGAGGGATTCAAATTCCTGGGACATTGGAACCGGTTCTGGGTGAGGTGGGATCAGCACAAACTGGACGGTCTGCACCTGGGAAAGACTGGAGCCAATGTCCTAGGGGGAGCGTTCAGGAGTGCTGCTGGGAAAGGTTTAAACAAATATGGCAGGGGGCTGGGAACCAATGCAGGAAGTCAGAAGGACGTGGGGACAGAAACAAAGGACAGTCAAGGGAAAGGTGAACGTGAAAGGCAGAGAAACCAAAGTCAAATATCAAAACGGGCCACACTTCACAATGATTCTAAAAGGACAAATGTAAAAAAAAACGAGCCTGAAAGCTCTGTGTCTCAATGCAAGCAGCATTTGTAATAAGGTGGATGAATTAGCTGAGTACGATATGCTGTAATTCAGATCACACAGACCTAGCTCCAGGGTGACCAAGGATGGGAACTCAACGTCCAGGGTTATTCAATTTTCAGGCAATATAGACAGAAAGGAATGGAAGTGGGGTAGTGTTGCTGGTTAAGGAGGAGATTAACACAACAGTAAGGGAGGACATTAACCTAGACGATGTGGAATCTGAGAGAGAACTAGAGAGCAAGCCATCCTAGACTGCGTACGTTGTAATGACAGGGGGTTAATTAGGAACATTGTGGTGCGAAACCTTTCGTGGTAGAGCAACCATAAAATTGTACGATTCTTCATTAAGACGGAGACTGACACAGTCAAATCTGAGACTTGGGTCCTGAAATTTAAAAAAAAAAGCTTACTTTGATTGTATGAGGCATGAATTGGCTAAGATAAGCTGGCCAAGGATACTTCAGGGGCTGGTAGTGTATACGCAACGGCAGACATTTAAAGAACACGTGAATAAACTTCAACAATCGTACATCCCTGCATGTCATAAGAGTAAAACAGGGAAGGTGGCTCATCTATGGCTAACAAGGGAAATTTGGATAGTGTTAAAGCCAAAGAGGAGGAATATAAATTAGCCAGAAAAAGCATCAAACCTGAAGACAGAGAGAAATTCAAAATTCAGCAGAGGACAAAGGATTTAATTCAGAAAGGGAAAATAGATTATGAAAGTAAGCTTGCGGAAAACGTAAAAACTAACTGCAAAAGCTTCTACAGCTATGTGAAGGGAAAAAGACTGGTGAAGACAAATGTAGGTCCCTTGCAGTTAGAATCAGGTGAATTTATAATGGACAACAAAGAGATGGCAGACTAGCTGAACAAATACTTTGGATGTCTTCATTAAGGAGGGCACAAATAACCTTCCAGAAATGCTAAGGGACAGAGGGTCAAGCATGGAGGAGGAACTGAAGGAAATCCTTATTCCCCAATACTGTACTGGGGAAGTTGACAGGATTAAACCTGATAAGTCCCCAAGGCCTGATGCTCTGCATCTCAGAGTACTTAAGGAAATGGCCCTAGAAATAGCGGACACATTGGTGATCATTTTCCAGCATTCTGTAGACTCTGGAGGATAGCTAATGTAATCTCACTCTTTAAAAAAGGAGGGAGAGAAAAAATGGGGAATTACAGGCCGGTTAGCCTGATATTGGTAGTGGAGAAAATGCTAGAGTCAATTATTAAGGACGTAATAACTGTGCATTTCGAAAGCAATGACAGAATGAGTACTAGTTAGCATGGATTCACTAAATGGAAATCATGCTTGACAAATTTTGTGGAATTTTTTGAGGACATGACCTGTAGGGTGGACAAGGGTGAATCAGTCAATGTTGTGTATCTGGACTTCCAAAAGGCTTTTGACATGGTTTCACACAAGAGCTTAGTAAGTAAAATTAAACTTCATGGTATCAGAGATAACGTATTGACACGGATAGAGAACTGGTTGGCAGAGAGTTGGAATAAATAGCTCCTTCTCAGAGTGGCATGCAGTGACGAGTGGAGTGCCGCAGGGTTCAGTGCTGGGACTCCAGTTGTTCACAATATACGTTAACGATTTGGACAAAGGAATTGAAAGCAATATCACCAAATCTGCAGATGACACTAAGCTGGGTGGCAGTGTGTGCTGTGAGGAGGATCCTTAGAGGCTGCAGGGTGATGGGGACAGGCAAGCAGAGTGGGCAAATACTTGGCAAATGCAATACAACGTGAATAAATGTGAGGTTATCCACTTTGGTCACGAAAACCAGAAGGCAGATTATTACTTGAATGTTGGCAGTTAATGTACAGCGCAACGAGACCTGGGTGCCATGGTGAAACAGTTGCTGAAGGTTGGCATACAGAATGAAGCAGGCAGTGAGAAAACCTAATGGCTTGCTGGCCTTCATAGCGAACGGATTTGAGTATCGGAGTAAGGATATCTTAATGCAGTTATACAGGGCCTTGGTGAGGCCATATCTTGTGTATTGCGTGCAGTTTTGGTTGACTAGTTTGAGGAAGGGCATTCTTGCAATTGAGGTAGTCCAGTGAAAGTTCCCCAGACTGATTCACAGGATGACAGGACTGAAATATGAAGAAAGGCTGAATCGACTGGGCTTGTATTTGTTGGAATTTAGAAGAATGGGGGTGGGGATCTCATAGAAACATATAAAATCCTGATGGGACTGGACAGGCTAGACGCGGGAAGAATGTTCCCGATGTTGGGGGAATCCAGAACTCGGGGTCACAGTCTAAGACTAAGGGGTAAGACATTCAGGACAGAAATGGCGAAAAATTTCTTCACTCAGAGTTGTGAGCCTGTGAAATTCTCTCCAACAGGAAGCTATTGGAGCCAGTTCATTAGGTTTATCAAGAGTGATCTGGGCGTCACCCTTACAGCTAAAGGCATCAAGGTGTATGGGAAGAGGGTGGGAATGAGTTACTGAGATTTCATTATCAGTCATGATCATATTGAATGGTGGTACAGGCTCAAATGGCCCATACAAAGAACAAAGAACAAAGAAAATTACAGCACAGGAACAGGCCCTTCGGCCCTCCAAGCCTGCGCCGATCCAGATCCTCTGCCTAAACCTGTCATCTATTTTCTAAGGGTCTGTATCCCTTTGCTCCCTGTCCATCCATGTACCTAGCCAGATACATCTTAAAAGACACTAACGTGTCTGCGTCTACCACCTCCGCTGGCAACGTGTTCCAGGCACCCACCACCCTCTGCGTAAAGAACTTTCCACGCATATCTCCCGTAAACTTTCCTCCTCTCACTTTGAACTCATGACCCCTAGTAATTGAGTCCCCCACTATGGGAAAAAGCTTCTTGCTATGCACCTTATCTGTACCCCTCATGATTTTGTAGACCTCAATCAGGTCCCCCCTCAATCTCCATCTTTCTAATGAAAATAATCCTAATCTACTCAACCTCTCTTCATAGCTAGCGCCCTCCATACCAGGCAACATCCTGGTGAACCTCCTCTGCACCGTCTCCAAAGCATCCACATCCTTTTCGTAATGTGGCGACCAGAACTGTACACAGTACTCTAAATGTGGCCAAACCAAAGTCTTATACAACTGTAACATGACCTGCAAACTCTTGTACTCAATACCCCGTCCAATAAAGGAAAGCATGCCGTATTGCCTTCTTGACCACTCTATTGACCTGCGTTGCCACCTTCAGGGAACAATGGACCCGAACACTCAGATCTCTCTGTACATCAATTTTCCCCAGGACTTTTCCATTTACTGTATAGTTCACTCTTAATTAGATCTTCCAAAATGCATCACCTTGCATTTGCCTGGATTGAACTCCATCTGCCATCTCTCCGACCAACTCTCCAATCTATCTATATTCTGCTGTAATCTCTGACAGTCCCCTTCACTATCTGCTACTCCACCAATCTTCGTATCATCTCCAAACTTGCTAATCAGACCACCTATACCTTCCTCCACATCATTTACGTATATCACAAACAACAGTGGTGCCAGCACAGATCCCTGTGGAACACCACTGGTCACAGTTTTCCAATTTCAGAAACCCCCTTCCACTACTACTCTCTGTCTCCTGTTGCCTAGCCATTTTTTTATCCATCTAGCTAGCACACCCTGGACCCCATGCGACTTCACTTTCTCCATCAGCCTGCCATTGGGAACCTTATCAAACGCCATACTGAAGTCCATGTATATGACATCTACAGCCTTTCCCTCATCAATCAACTTTGTCACTTCCTCAAAGAATTCTATTAAGTTGGTAAGACATGACCTTCCCTGCACAAAACCATGTTGTCTATCACTGATAAGCCCATTCTTTTCCAAATGGGAATAGATCCTATCCCTCAGTATCTTCTCCAGCAGCTTCCCTACCACTGACATCAGGCTCACCGGTCGATAATTACCTGGATAATCCCTGCTACCCTTCTTAAACAAGGGGACAACATTAGCAAGTCTCCGGTCCTCCGGGACCTCACCCGTGTTTAAGGACGCTGCAAAGATATCTGTTAAGGCCCCGGCTATTGCCTCTCTCGTTTCCCTCAATAACCTGGGATAGATCCCATCAGGACCTGAGGACTTGTCCACCTTAATGCCTTTTAGGATACCCAACACTTCCTCCCTCCTTATGCTGATTTGACCTAGAGTAATCAAACATCTATCCCTAACCTCAACATCCGTCATGTACCTGCACCTATTTTCTATGTTTCTATCCAATCTCCGATTTATGCTAATATGTTTCCCTCAACACCATGAGCGGTTATTTTCTGCAATAACTGATAAGTGATTCATTTGTCAGGCGAACAGAAAGTGATTGCATGACGGTGTGTTGCCAGGTTCAAGGATGTCACTGACAGCTTAAGAAATCCTGAAGGGGAACAGTGACAAAGAAAGAGGTTGTGGTATACACTGATGCCAACAATATAGGTAAAATGAGGGATGAGATCTTGCATCAGGATTTCAAGGAGCTAGCAGTAAAATTAAGAAGCAGGACCTCAAAGATTGCAATCTCTGGATTATTCCCAGTGTCATGTGGTGGTGAGTACAGAAATAGGAGAATAGGACAGATGGATGGGTGGCTCAAACATTGGTGCAAGAGAAAGGGAGAGTTTTATATTTTTGGATTATTGGGACCGTTTCCGGGGAAGGTGGGACCTCTACAAGCATGACGGTCTGCATCTGAATCAGGATGGGACCAGCATCTTTGCAGGAGAGTTTGTTTTTGCTGTTGGGAAGAGTTTAAAGTAGTTTATTAAGTGTAGGGGAAGACCATGCATCAGTTCAATAGTGGCACAGCATTGCTTTGCAGAGGAACCCAGGTAGAGGAAGTTCAAACATGTTCAGCCTCAAAGGAGGAAAGCTCTACTTTAATGTTAGCACCGTTATAGATAAGACAGATGAGTTAAAAACATGGATTGACAAATGGAATTGCGACGTTGTTGCCCTCACAGAGATGTGGTTGAGGGAGGAACAGGACTGGCAACTCATCATTCCAGGGTACAGAATCTTCAGACAGGAGAGGGGGACAGTAGCAGAGGAGGTGATGTCACATTACCAATTAAGTACTCAGTTACTGCAGTAAAGAAAGGTGTCTGGGAAGGGTCATTAAATGAGGCTTTGCAGGTAGAGATCAAGAATAAAAAGGGGTCAGTCACAATGTTAGGAGTGTATTATAGGCCCTCCCAAAGTTAGCGAGCAACTGAAGAATAGATAGACAATTCACTGAGGTAAGAGTTCACTGAGGTAACTCACCCAGAGAAATGAGCTCCCTCACAGGGCAGCACGGTGGCTCAGTGGTTAGCACAGTTGCCCCACTGTGCCAGAGACCCGGGTTCAATTCCACCCTCCGGCGACTGTCTGTGTGGAGTTTGCACATTCTCCCCATGTCTGTATGGGTTTCCTCTGGGTCCTCTGGTTTCCTCCCACAGTCTAAAGATGTGCAACTTAGGTGAATTGGCCATGCTAAACTGCCTGTAGTGTTCAGGGATGTATTGATTAGGTGGATTACAGGGGGATGGGTCTGGGTGGAATGCTCTTAGGTTTGGTGTGGACTTGTTGGGCTGAATGGCATGTTTCCACATAATATGGATTCTATGATTCAGAAGAGTGAAAAACACCCAGGACCAGATGTTTTCCTCCCACAGGTGCTAAATAAGGTAGGAGAGCACACTGTCAGTGACCTAACTATAATCTTTTAGAGTTCCCTGGATTCAGAAGTTGTACCTCTAGGAGTGGAAACTTGCTCATGTCACTCCATTCTTTAAGAAGGATAGCAAAGAGAAAGCAGGAAATTACATAGCAGTAAAGATGGTCTGACATTCCCGATGGGGAAAATTGATGGAGTCTATAATCAAGGATAGGACAGGGTGATCTAATTGAGGATTTCAGGATATTAACAGGGAAAGATGGGATAGATAACGATCACCTCCGAAAAGTTCAGTTAATTAAGGAGTCAGGGTGGATTCATAAAGAGTAGGTCATGTCTGACAAACCTCGTTTTTTTGAAGTGGTGACCAAGGTTTGGGCAGAGGTAAATTGATGAATGGTATTTATATGGACTTCCAGAAGGCTTCGAGTAAGCCCCATACAAAAGACTGTCAGCTAAGGTGGAATCCCATAAAACCGAGGGCGAATTTGGTCTAGGTGGGATGCTCTTAGCAGGGTTCGTCTGGATTCAATGAGTCAAGTGGCCTGTTTCCACACTGTAGGGATAAAAAGTATTGAAATTTGCTGACAATGCGTGATCGTGCAGCATTGAAGAGAGTGTTGACAACACAATAAAACAACAACAGGATATTAATAGATCAGATGAATGAGCAAAGCTGTGGCACATGGACTTTAAAATATACTAATGTGAAGTTATCCATTTCGAGCTGGCAAAGCATAGATCAGGGTATTTTTCTGAGGTCACAAAGTCAAATTCAGTGGATATCCAATGAGATTTGAGGGTTCAGGTGCATAGCTGTTTTCAGTGCCATGAACAGATGCAGAAAACAGTCAAGGCAGTTAACAAAATGCTGGCCATTGTATCTAAAAGGGCTCAAACGTAAGTATGCACACATTATGCTGCAGTTGTACAAAATCTTAGTTAGACCCCTCTTAGACAGTATTGCACACAGATATAGACACCACACCTCAGGACAGATTTTTTGGCCCTGGAGTTCAACGCAGGTTTATGAGAATGGTACCTGGACTTCAGAGGTTATGTTATGTGATTGGCCAAATTAGCCCTTTACTGTTTAGAATTTAAAAGGTTAAGGGGTGATCTAATTGAGGATTTAAACATATTAATTGGGAAAGACAGGTTAGATAAACTATTTTCACTAGTTGTACATCCTAAAACTACAGGCATTGTCTAAGAATTAGGGCCACGCCATTCAGGAGAGTTGTTACAAGCACTTCTACATGCAAAGAGTAGTGGAGGTTTGAAACTCTCTTTCTCAGACAGCTGCCGATTCAATTGTTAAATTTAAATCTGAGATTTTTTTTAGTAAGCAAAGATGTCAAGGGATTATAGGCCCAAGGCAGTCATCTGGAGTTAGGCCACAGATCAGCAATCATCTTATTGAATGGTGCAGCAGTCTCGAGGGATGAATGATCTAGTCCTGTTCCGAGGCTCCTTGGTGTGCAAAAATAAAAATGTTTCAACTTACCAACATGACTTGGGATAATCATGTTAAAAAGGGTTTGGGGTAAAGTTTTCTTGGAGTTGTATTCAGGAGGACTATTTATTTTGACATGAAGAAGGTCCTACAATGGAAGACTCTGATCTGCCCTAATTTTGGGGAACGAAGCCAGATAGGTAAATTGAGGTGCCAACTGGGGAGCATTTTAGCAATAGCAACTATGACATCATATGTTTTAAGTTTGTTATGGGAAAGGAAAAAGATAGCCTGCAAAAAAAGAGTTTTGGATTATGAAAGGAATATTTTGTTAAATTAAGGCAGAATCAGGCTAGCGTATTCGCAAGAGAACTTAAGGGTAAATCTACAAAACAGTGGGAGGTATTCAAAAAAGAACTCAGGAGAGCACAGGCCCAACATGTTCCCTCGAGGGTAAAACGTAGAAGCAACAGGCCATGAGAACCCTGGATGAACAGGAATATTGAGGACTGGATGAAAAGGAAAAGAGAGGCACATAATAGGTACAAAGGTTGCACATCAATGGAGGCCCATGTGGAGTACAAGAAGGGGGATCTAAAAGAAATTAGGAGAACAAAGCCCTACCGAACTCATCTCCACCTACCTAGACTCCATTTTCACCCCCTTGGTCCAGGAACTCCCAACCTATGTCCGTGACACCACCCACGCCCTCCACCTCCTCCAGAACTTCCAATTCCCCGGTCCCCAACACTTCATTTTTACTATGGACGTCCAGTCCCTATATACCTGTATTCCCCATGCAGATGGCCTAAAGGCCCTCCGCTTCTTCCTGTCCCGCAGGCCCGACCAGTCCCCCTCCACTGACACCCTCATCCGCTTAGCCGAATTCGTCCTCACCCTCAACAACTTCTCTTTCAATTCCACCCACTTCCTACAGACAAAGGGGGTGGCCATGGGTACCCGCATGGGCCCAAGCTATGCCTGCCTCTTTGTAGGTTACGTGGAACAATCCCTCTTCCGTACCTACACTGGCCCTAAACCCCACTTCTTCCTCCGTTACATTGATGACAGTATCGGCGCGGCCTCGTGCTCCCACAAGGAGCTCGAACAGTTCATCCACTTCACCAACACCTTCCACCCCAACCTGAAGTTCACCTGGACCATCTCCAACACTTCACTCTCCTTCCTGGACCTCTCTGTCTCCATCGCAGGTAACCACCTAGAAACCGATGTCCATTTCAAGCCCAATGACTCCCACAGCTACCTGGAATACACCTCCTCCCACCCACCCTCCTGCAAAAATGCCATCCCCTATTCCCAAATCCTTCGCCTCCGCCGCATCTGCTCCCAGAATGAGACATTCCACTCCCGCACATCTCAGATGTCCTCATTCTTCAAGGACTGCAACTTCCCCCCCACAGTGGTCGAGAACGCCCTCGACCGTGTCTCCCGCATTTCCCGCAACTCAGCCCTCACACCCCGTCCCCGCAACAACAACCAAAAAAGAATCCCCCTCGTCCTCATGTACCACCCCACCAACCTCCGGATCCAACGCATCATCCTCCGACACTTCCGCCATCTGCAATCTGACTCCACCACCAAAGACATTTTTCCCTCCCCACCCTTATCTGCTTTCCGGAGGGACCACTCCCTCCGCGACTCCCTTGTTCGCTCCACACTCCCCTCCAGCCCCACCACACCCGGCACTTTTCCCTGCAACCGCAGGAAGTGCTGCACCTGCCCCCACACCTCCTCCCTCACCCCAATCCCAGGCCCCAAGAAGACTTTCCACATCAGGCAGATGTTCACCTGCACATCTGCCAATGTGGTATACTGCATCCGCTATACCCGTTGTGGCTTCCTCTACATTGGGGAAGCCAAGCGGAGGATTGGGGACCGCTTTGCAGAACACCTGCACTCAGTTCGCAACAAACAACTGCACCTCCCAGTCACGAACCATTTCAACTCCCCCTCCCATTCCTCAGACGACATGTCCATCCTGGGCCTCCTGCAATGCCACGGTGATGCCACCCGAAGGCTGCAGGAACAGCAACTCATATTCAGCCTGGGAACCCTGCAGCCCAATGGTACCAATGTGGATTTCACAAGCTTCAAAATCTCCCCTCCCCCAAACGCATCCCAAAACCAGCCCAGCTCATCTCCGCCTCCCTAACCTGTCCTTCCTCTCACCTATCCCCACCCCCATCTCCTATCTACTAACCTCATCCCGCCCCCTTGACCTGTCCGTCCTCCCTGGACTGACCTATCTCCTCCCTACCCCCCCACCTACACTCACCTTTACTGCCTCCATCCCCGCCCCTTCGACTTGTCTGCCCCCTCTCCACCTATCCTCTCCTCTATCCATCTTCTATCCGCCTCCCCCTCTCTCCCTATTTATTTCTGAACCCTCTTCCCCTCCCCCATTTCTGATGAAGGGTCTAGGCCCGAAACGTCAAGCTTTCCTGCTCCTATGATGCTGCTTGGCCTGCTGTGTTCATCCAGCCCCACACCTTGTTATCCATGAAAAACCATTGGCAGGCAAGATTAGTGAAAATCTTAAAATATTCTGCAAACATATCAAGGGTAAGAAAATAACAACAGAATAAGTCAGGCATATTTGGGACTGAGGGGGATGTCTGTATGGGCAGCTAGAGGACGCTGGTGTGGTGTTAAATGAGTACTTCACAACCGTCTTCGCTTGAAAAAGGAGAATATAGGTACAGAATTCAGGAAGATGGACTGAGAGGTTCTTTAGCTGATTGGTATTGGGAGTGGAGGAGGTATTGGGGGTTTTGGCAGACTTAAAAGTAGATAAATCCCCAGGTCTGGATGAGTTGTATCCCATGCCACTGTGGGAGATAGGGCTGGAAAACACACAGGTCCTGGCCAAATTTTTTTAATTTCACTCTGGCCTTGGGAGGTGCCAGAAAACTGATGCAGTTTATATGGTCTCACTTTTAAAGAAAGATGGTAAAGATTAACCAAGGAATTACAAACCGGTACGTATCACATCAGTGGCAGGGAAACTACTGGAGAACATTCTAATGTAATGAATTAATCTCTTTCTAGGGAAGCAATGTTTGTTCAAGGTTTTGTCAGAGGAAGGTCTAAATTTTTTTTTACTTCACTCATGGGAGGTGGGCACCCTGGCTGGCCAGAATTTATTGTCCTCCCCGATAGCTGTACTTCTTCCATTTTAGGACCTTCTTCATGTCAAAATAAATAGTCCTCCTGAATACAACTCCAAGAAAACTTTATCCCTAAACCCTTTTTAGCATGATTATCCCAAGTCATGTTGGTAAGTTGAAACATTTTTATTTTTGCACACCAAGGAGCATAGGAACAGGACTAGACCATTCATCCCTCGAGACTGCTACACCATTCAATAAGATTCTCAAATCCCTGCAGCTCAGGTGCTATGGCTTGACCCACAATGCCCTTAGAGATGGATTTCCAGGATTTTGATCCAGCGACAGTAAAGAGACAGTTATAGATTTCCCAGTCAGGGTGGTGAGTGATTTGGAGGGAAATTTGCAAGTGCTGGTGCTCCTATGTATCTGCTACTGTTGTCATTCTAGATGGAAATAGCTGTGAATTTGGAAGATGCATCTAAGGAATTTCGGTAAATTTCTGCAGTGCTTCTTGTAAGTAATACACGCGGCTGCTACTAAGCATCGGTAGGGGAGGGAGTGGATGCTTGTGGAGGTAATGCCAATGAAGCAAGCTGTTTTTGTCCGTGCCAGTTTCAAGCCTCGAGTGTTACTGGACACTTAAGCAAGTAAGGAAGTAGAGAGTATTCCATCACACTCCTGACTTGTATCTTGTAAATGGTAGCAGGCTTTGGAGAGATCAGTTTAAGTGAGGTGCTTGCCACGGTATTGCTCGTCTCTGATTTGCTCTTGTAGCCGCTGTGTTTATGTGGTTGAGTTGAGTCGAGTCGAGTCGAGTCAATGGTGACCCCCATCGAGACTGGGTGAATTCAGGGATGGTACCAGCACTGAATATCAAGGGTTTGTGGTTAGATTGTCTTTTATTGGAGATGGTCATTGCACGGCATTTGTGTGGCACAAATGTTACTTGCCATGTGCCAACCCAAGCCTAGACATTGTCCAGATCTTGCTGCATTTGAACATGAGCTGCTTCAGTATCTGAGGAGTTATAAATGGTGCTGCACATTGACAATCATTGGCAAACATCCCCACTTCTGACCTGATGATGGAAGGAAGGTCATCAATGGAGCAGCTGAAGATGGTTGGGTCTAGGACACAACCCTGAGGAACTCCTCCTTCACATGGAGTTAAATGAATTGCCTGAAGACTTATCTATAATCCTGAGGACCACTGGAGAAGGCCAAGATGGATAATCCACTTGGCACTTCTGGCTGAAGATTGCTGCGAATGCTTCTGTCTTATCTTTGGCAATGGTGTGTTTGGCTCTTCTATCATTAAGAATGAAGATATTTGTGGAGCCTTCAGTGTGTTGTTTAATTGTCCACCACTGTTCACAACTGGGTGTAGCTGCACTGAAGAGTTTAGATCTAATCTGTTGGTTACAGAATTGCTTATCACTCGCTGCTAAGGCTATTTGGCATGCAAGTAGACCTGTTTGGTTGCTTAACCAGGTTGATGTTTCATTTTAGGTATGCCTATTGCTGCTCCTGAATGCCCTCCTACACTCTCCCATTGAACCAGGATTCATCCTCTGGCTTGATGGTTATGGTTGAGGAGGGATATAGAATCCCCACAGTGCAGAAAGAGGCCATTTGGCCCAACAAGTCTGCAGTGACCCTTTGAAGAGAATCCCAACCAGACCCACCCCATGCTCGTAACCATATATGGGGATTTACCATGGTGAACCCATGTAACCTACACATCCCTGGAAACTATGGGACAATTTTTAGCATGGCCAATCCAACTAATCTACACACTTTTGGACATTGGAAGTAAACCAAAGCATCCAAAGAAAATTGTTGCAAACACGGAAAAACGTTCAAACTCCACACAGTCACCCAGTGTTGACTGGAATTGAACCATTGCTCCTGGCGCTGAAAGACAACAGTGCTAACCACCATGCTGCCCCAAACGAACACTGGGCCAGGCCATGAGGTTGCAGATTGTGCTGGAATACAATTCAGCTGCTGAGATAGCCCACAGTACCTCACGGATGCCCAGTGTAGAGTTGAAGATCAATTTGAACTCTGTCCCGTTTCATACAATGATAGTGCCACACAACAGGATGTATCGTTGATAGCGAGGAAGGCTATCAAAAATTAGAGGGATTTTGATCAGATGAGGAAGGAGGCTGAGGACTGGCAAATGCAATTCAATATAGATAAGTATGAGGTGTTGCACTTTGAAAAGTCAAACCAAGGTAGGACTATACAGTAAATGGTAAGGTCCTGAGGAGTTGTGGATCTAGGAGTACAAGTACATAGTTTGTTGAAAGCGGCATCACAGGTAGACAGGGTGGTGAAGAAGGCATGCTGGCCTTCATCGGTCGAGGCAATAAGTATAGGTGTTGGAATGTTATGTTACAGTTTTGTGTCATTGGTGAGGTCAAACTTGGAGTATCGTGTACAGTTTTGGTCACCCATTATTGGAAAGACATAGTTAAACTGGAGAGTGTGCAAAGGCGATTTACGAGGATGTTGCCAGGACTCGTAGGCCTGAGTTATAGGGAGAGGATGGCCAGGATCAGACTTTATTCCTCGGAACATAGGAGAATCAGGGGTGACCTTATTGAGGTGTATAGAACTATGAGGGACATAAATAGGATGCATGCATATAATCTTTTTCCCAGGGACAGGGAATTGAAAACCAAAGGGGCATAGGTTTAAGGTGAGATGGGAAAGATTTAAGAAGGACCTGACGGGCAGCTTCCTAACAAAGAAAGTGGTACATATATGGAATGGGTTGCCACAGAAACTGGTTGAGGCAGGTACGACAGCAACAATTAAAAAACATTTGGATAGGTACATGGATGAGAACGGTTGAGGGATAAGAACCAAATGCAGGCAATTGGAGCTAGCTGAGTGGGCACCACAGTCAGCATGGACCAATTTGGGCAAAAGGGCCTGTTTCCATGTTCTATTATTCTATAGAATGAAGAAGGGTGGTCTCAATGTAAGGCAGGACTTACCAATATTGTCATGGACAAATGGATCTGCAGCCAGCAGATTAGTAAGGATGAAGTCAAGTAGGTTTTTTCCTCTTGTTGGTTCCATAGCTGCCTACCACAGACCCATCCAGCAGCTTTGTCCTTTAAGGTCTGACCAGCTAAACATTATCCAAATGGTGAGAGGTTCCAGAACTTGGGTGTCTGATTGCATGAACGTAAGAAGAGTTCTCATGCAGGTTCAGCAAGTAATCAGGACAGATAACAGAATGTTATGTTTTATTGTGAGGGGAATGGAATGTAAGAGTAAGGAGGTTATGCTTTAATTGTGCAGAGCATTCGTGAGATTGCTTCTGCAATACTGCGTACATCACTATTTGCCTACTTACAAAAGGATGTTCATGAGTTGGAAGCAATTCAGAGGTTTGCTAGACTAATGCTTGAAATGAGCAGGTTACCTCATTCGGAAAGGCTAGACAGATTCGGCTTGTATCTTCTGCAACTTAAGCGTAGGAACTGAAATGTAAGGTCCTGAGGGGACTTAACCAGGTAGATGTGGAAATGTTGTTTCCTCTCGTGGGAGAGTACAGAACTAGGGATCATAATTTAAAAATAAAAGATAAGGAATGTTCATATGTTCCTTCAACTTACCCTGAATCCCTGAAAATGCCACCTAACTAATAACTGCATTTTCAAAATTCCAATAATCTAGCCTTTAGCACACAATTCACCATAACATGCGCAACAACTGATTTGTTCAATGCAAATGACTTCCACTTCTGATGCCCTTGGTCCCTATTAAAACCATCACTCTCTCTCTCCCACATTGTCCACTTCCTATAGGCTCCTACTCATCTGCTAAAACAACTTTCTAAAATCAACATTCCCTCTTATTTTCTTACCAGCTGTGTGGGCCTCCAAGACCCATGCGCAGAAGCATCTTCTGGAACTGGAAATCAATGCTGCATTTGGCATGCCGACACCAATGTGCGTGAAATATTGCAGTGATTGCACATGCACAGAGCCTTGCAGTTTACATGGAACCTTTACTGGGATTTCACAGAAAAGCAAGGGTATCCTCTAGTTTCTTCCATAAACTACAAACCATTTTTTCAAATCCATCTCCCTGTCCCCTCCACTCTCAACTACTACAACAGCAACAAATTCAACTTATTAACATGAAGACCATCCGTTCAGTTGCCTGTGTTATGACATTCCCTTTTCACTAGTCAACTCAGCCAAACTTAATTTAATACTCCACCCTACCCTAGCACTGATCTATAGCTTCTCTTTTTTCTTCATGCACTTTCAGAGGTAATCTTGTCCATGAGATTCAGCTCTTGCTCCCTCAGTCTTATTCCCACCAAACAGCAGGTTACCAAATCTCCTGGTCTCTATTATTTACTTATTAATTTGCTCATGAGATGTAGGCATCACTGGCTAGGACTGCATTTATTGCCCATCCCTAATTGCCCTTGAGAAAGCAATGCAGAATCATTTTCTTGAATTGCTACAGTCCTTTGGTGTAGGAAAACCCACAGTGTCATTAGCGAGGTAACTCCAGGATTTTGATCCAGCAACAGTAAAGGAACAGCAATATTGAGTTCTAAGCCACTGTACATCAGTGGTAGAGGGGCTGCATGTTTAAGGTGACGAACAAGTTGCCAATCAGATGGACTACTTTGACATGAATTGCATCTGGAGGCGCACTCATCCAGACAAGTGTAATGAATTCCACGACACTCCTGACTTGTGCTGTGTTGATGGTGGACAAGCATTGGAAAGACAGAAGATGAAATACTGGCTGTAGAATTCACAGCCTGTGATCTACTTTTGTAGCCACAGTATGCATTTGGCTGATGCAGTTCAGTTTCTGGTCAATAGTCAATTCCACGATGTTGATAGCAGGGAATGCAGCCATGGTAATGCCATTGAACATCAAGGGATGTCCATTCGATTCCCGCTTGTTGGAAATGGTCATTGTGTTGTACAAATCTCATTTGTAATTTCAGGTCAAGCCTGGATGTGGTCAATGTCTTGCTGCAAATCCACACAAACTACTTCATTATCTGAGGAATTGTAAATAGTGCTAAACATTGAGCAATCTCTGCAAACCTCCGCACTTCAGAATTTATGACGAGCAAGGGTCATTGACGAAAACAGTTAGACCTAGGTGAGGAATTCCTGCACTGTTATCCTGCAGCCAAGATACTTGACTGCTAACAGCCACAATTATTTTTCTTCACACTAATATCATTCCAATCAGCGCAAAGTTTTCCCACAAATACTGTTTGATGGCAGTTTGCTCTACCATTCCAAATACTCCACTAATGTCAAGGCAATCATTCTCCTCTCACCCATCTCTCCGTGTAATGTCCGTTGTAGCAAGGTCAAGAAGTTAACTGGCCCTGGTAAAACTCAAACCGATCTTGAGCAAGCAGGTTATAGCAAAGCAAGTGCCACTTGATAACATTGGCCTTCTCCTCCAACTAGTTATGTTGTTAACCACAATTCATGACTGGATGTGTCAGTACTGCAGAGCTTAAACTTGACTTAATGGTTATGGGATTGTTTACCTATTAGCAAATATTGCTTTCACTGTTGAGCATGCCTCACCAAGCTAACACTTAATTTTTAGATAGGATTCTGGATAATCCAAGATGGAGCACAGGAAGAAATTGTGGCTGCAAGAGCTCATCCTTTTTGAGGTATTTTCAGTGTTGGAGCTGATTGCCTCGAATTTTTTAATAAAATGCTGCATTATTTTGGAATTTCGGAAAAAAGTGATCAAAACAACAGCACTTTAAAATGGAAGAAGAGAGAACAAGCAGGGACCACATGGGAGGTGAAACAGACGGAGAAGTAAGCCTGTACAGCTGTGTGACCTAACAGTGAACTTGTACAGCTGACTGCCTCTGCTACTTAATTTTGAGTATCTCTGGACATTGGAGTTCATTCTAAGAATAACAAACAAACAGTGAAATTCAGAGATGACCTTGGAGAAACCTGTGTGGGGGAGATCACAGCAGGGGAGCAGCTAAGTGGCTTCTTTTTAATTAAAGTGTAACCTTACTGGGTTTTTTTTGTAAATCTACAATAGTCATCAGAGTGGGGTTTTTTATTGTATGTTTCATTGAGGTCTGTCCTAGAACAGTGTTTTTACAGCAGTAAGACAATGCTATTTTTTGAGTCTGCGGATTGTTAAGGTGCAAAGATGACCTTCAGTAGAGTGATGTGATCTCCCTGTTGGACGTGGGAGAGTAGGGAAGAGTTTCCATGTTACAGATGATTATGTCTGTAGGAAGTGTGTTTGGTTGCAAATCCTACCGGATCACATGGATTGGTTCAAGCAGCAGTTAGAGGCAATGAAGAATTTACAAGAGCCGCGAGTATGATCGATGGCAGTTTCACGAAGATATAAAAAACAGATACAATCGAGTAGATGGGTTATTTCCAGGAAAGGTCGGAGGGGTAGGCAGATAGTTTAGGAGTCTCCTGTGGTTATCCCCATCTTAAACAGGTATACTGTTTTGGAAAATATAGGGGGTGATGGACTCTAAGGAGAATACAGAACTGACAGCCAGGTTTCTAGTACTGAGGCTGGCTCTAATGTAACAATGGGTACATTAGGTTCCAAGTGGTCAACTATGATGGGAGACTCTCTAGTCAGAGACACAGACTGACATTTCTGTGGCTGCCAGTGAGGTATCAGAATGGTGTGTTGCTTCCCTGGTGCCAGGATCAAGGATATCTCAGGGAGGGTACAGAATATTCTCAAAGGAGAGAGGGATCAGCAGGACGCCGTTGTACAGTTTGAGACTAACATAGAAAGAGAAATGGATGAGGTTCTGAGTCAAGAATGTAGGAAATTAGGAAGGAATTTAAAAAAGTAGGTCTTCAAGGGTGATAATATCTGGACTACTCACAGTGCCATATGCTAGTGAGAATAGGAATGGGAGGATTGAGCAAATGAATGTGTGGCTGAGGAGCTGGTGTAGGGGAGAAGGATGCACATTTATGGATCACTGGAATCTCTTCGGAGGTAGAAGTGCCTGTCAAAGAAGGACAGATTGCATCTGAATTGGAAAGAGACTAAAATACTACCAGGGAGATTTGCTGGAGCTGCATGGGAAGATTTAAACTAGCATGTGTCAGTAGGTGTGTGGATGGGTAGAATCCAGGGAGACAGAGGGAAAAGAGATCAGTCTGAGACTGGTGCAGTTGGGAAAAGGAGCAAGTCAAACAGTCGAGGCATACAGGAACTATAGACTCGTAAGCCTAACATCAGTGGTAGGCAAAATGTTGGAGGGAATCATGAGGGACAGGATTTACATGTATTTGGAAAGGCAAGGGTTGATTAGGGATAATAAACATGGCTTTATGCGTGCGAAATCGTGTCTCGCTAAAGCAAGTTTTTTGAAGTAACAGAGGATTGATAAAGTAAGCTATTTGAAAAGGTTCCTGGTGGTAGACTGATTAGCAAGGTTAGATCACATGGAATACAGGGAGAATGTGCTTGGATGCAGAACTGGCTAAAAGGTAGGAGAAAGAGGGTGGTGACAGATGACTGCTTTTCAGACTAGAGGCCTGTGACCAGCGGTGTGCCACAAGGATAGGTGCTGGGTCTACTGTTTTTTGACATTTATATAAATGATTTGGCTGTGAACATAAGAGGTTTGATTAGTAAATTCACAGATGACACCAAAATTGGTGGTGTAGTGGACAACCAAGGTTACCTCAGAGTAGAACAGGGCTTTGATCAGCAGGGCCTATGGACCGAGGAGTGGCAAATGGAGTTTAATTCAGGTAAGTGTGAGGATCACAACAATCTTGCTGGTACAGAATCCCCACAGACATGTCTCACCCACCTCTCTAAATGGTCTGGTGGACCCCCATTTGCCCAGCAGCAATGGGTGCTATTGAATCCACAATATTTCTCACTTCCTGTCTTCACTGTGTTATCCTTTCTGGCTGTAAAACTCATGCAGTAACACTGTCTTTGCTCCATTCTCGGAGATCTGCTTAACACTAGAGTCACGTTCAATAATGCCAAGTGAAAAAATGATCCATTTGGAGACAGTTTTGTCTGTCTCAGTCTTTGACTAAATTCCCAGTGTTCTAGACAGCCAAACAAAGAAACATCAGTAGGGAGGGTTTAGAGGGATATGGGCCAAATGCTGGCAAATGGGACTAGATTAATTTAGGATATCTGTTTGGCATGGACGGGTTGCACTGAACGGTCTGTTTCTATGCTGTACAGCTCTATGACTGCCGTTACTCTTGCTTTGCCCCAAGGATGAGTTCCTAGCTTGATTTAATGGAGAAGTAGTGAATATGCAAAGCCTGAGGTTACCGCTCAGACACAATTCTGCAGCTGATAATGGCCCACAGTACTTCTACAACACTGCATTTTGAGTTGCCAGGCCTATCTGTCCTGTTTAATGTGGTAGTACAGCCATACAACATGACGAAAGACATTTTTCTGAAGATCGTGAGATAACACAGTGTGGAGCTGGACGAACACAGTAGGCCAGGCAGCATCAGAGGAGCAGGAAAGTTGACAAAGAAGGGTCCCGACCCGAAACACCAACTTTCTTGCTCCTCTGATGCTGCCCAGCCTGCTGTGTTCCTCCAGCTCCACACTGTGTCATCTCTGACTCCAGCATCGGCAGTTCTTACTATCTCTCTCCGAAAATCATGTTTTGTCTCCACATGAACATTGTGGTGTCATTCCCACCAATACTAATATGGACATATACATTTTCAGCAGGTTTTCTGTAATTCATTGATAGAACATTGGTGTCACATAGTACCCCCACAATACTGTTAGGCAGGGAGTTTCAGGATTTTAACCCTAACCATCTGTAAGGTATGATTCCTTAAGTATGACTGTCAGGCTGCTGCTTGGCTAGTCTGTGAGACAGCTCTCCCAATGTTAGCACAAGCCCAGAAACATTACAGAAGACTGTGCAGGGTCAATACTGCTGGGTTGCCATTGTTGGTTCCAATTCCTGGGTTTCACTCATTTTCCTAACTATTGTAGCAAATCAATACAACTTAAAGGCTTGTTGGATCACTTCAGTGAGAAGAGTCAATCGCAATGCTTTGGGACTAGATTTAAATGTTGGCCAGACAAGTTCAGAATGACAAATGTCCTTCCTTTAAAGCTCATTAGTGAGCAAGGTGAACTTTTATGGCAATTGTCACTAATTACACCATCACTATTTGATTAATTGATTTACTAATTTCATTAAAACTCCACCATCTGCCCTGATGGGACTTGAACCATAGACCTTAGCCTGGTTAGGGTTAGATCACAAGTCCTGTGACATTCCTAGTCAGGTTTCCACCCATACATGTACCAGACTAACTCGTCATAAATGACATCTAATGGGACAATTCTTTCCCAATTGTTCTTGACATTCTTGTCATCTCAGACACAGCTGAACACACATCTTCCAACTACACAACTGAACTTTGTTTCCTGGAACGTAGTTGGACTTGATGCGGCTGTATTGCAGTATAATTTGTATTGAGAAATGCTTTAAAAAAAAGATACCTGTAGGTCTTTTCCAAAATGCATCCTTGCAATTGTTGTGTTGACAATTCTCCTGCCAATCACTGAAAATTAAAAATTATCTGCATTATTTTTGTACCATTCCATCTCAGAGGTATTCTTACCACTGACCTCTCAACTGCCACCATCCCATCCTCTTACTCAACTCTCACACCCTTATCTTCTTCCCTATCCATCCACATTGACTTACTCCACTCCTACTCTCACCTCCATTTTCTCAATCCACCTCCTCCAACTTGCCCTCCAACTGACATGTTATATCTCATTTCCTGATCAACTCTCCCCTTTACTTAATCTTTGCAAATTCCACAAGTCTACCCCACCTTTTCCTTTAACCCAACCATCTCCTTTACCTCCATCCCCAGCTTCATGTTCAATAACCCCTCACCCTCTCCCCTTCTATAATCTTTCCTTCCTCACTCCTCCCTGCATCCATTTACCTCATTCTCCTCCAGCTCACTCTCCCACCATTCCACACTTCACATTCACTTTCCCCTCCTTTCCCTTCTTTATTCCATCCACTCCTCACTACATCCCATATCCCATTGCACTCTCCCTTCCTCACCTATTACTCTCATAACTTCCCTCTCACAGGCACATTTCCCTCCCATTCACTCTTGTACTTACTCCCCTCTCACTACACCCTTCCCCTTTCTCCTTTCATTGCCCCTTTCCTCGTTCCTCTCCCAACCTCCCCCCTCGCATTCTGTCACCTTGCCCTCCTGTCAACCTTCACCCCTATCTCTCCGCCGTCCCTGACCCCACTCCTTTTCCCCAAGTCCAACGTGTGCAGGTTGGATGAATTGGCATGTGAAATGCAGGGTAACAGGGGATACGGGACGGTGAGGTGGGGCGGGGACAACTCTTCGGAGGGTCGGTGCGGACTCGATGGGCCGAACGACCTGCTTCCAAAGTAATCAGTGATAATGATTCCTTACCCTCCTCCCCCTCACATTCCTAGACCCCAGTGCCTTCTCTGTTCTGTTCTGTTCTGTCCGGTCCTATCCCTATCCCTTTCCTCCTCGCGCGCCGCTCCCTCTAACCGTTTTTCGTCGCGTGACAAACTGCCGAGCGCGCGCCACCTTTGGTGGAACGCCATTGGCTCAGCAGCCGGCCAATCGTTGGGGGCAGAGTGCGGAGCCGCGGCCGAAGCTGGGAGTGGTCTGTCCCGAGTTTGCCGCCACTTCTGACGTCCTCATTTCCCCTCAGATTTTCGCTTCTTCGTACCATCTTCTTGCATTTCTTCATTCTAAATAATCGCTCACGTTTATTCCGAAATTCACCCTCACATCTTTCCCCACAAATTCCCGCTTATCTTCTCCCAAGTACCCCTTTACATTTCTTCCTTCCGACTACCCCCTCAAGTTCTCTCCCCTCTCACACCTACACAAACTTTCTCTCTCCCATCTGGCACAAACCCACTCCCACATAATCCGGCCCCAAACTATCCCTTCGTGCACCCGGCCCCCATTACTACACAAGCTTGGGTTTCAGAGTTTGCTTTCTGGCTGGTAAAGCATAAAGCTTACGCTAACCTGACAATATTTAAAATTGGCGTGTTTGCAGATGTGGCCACTGCACAATATATAAATGTACAGATAGAGTGGAAATGAGTGGCTGCCGGAAGAATCATGTTTAGACCTCACTAAAACTATGAATTCACTGAATGGTTACAGCATAGAAGGAAACCATTTGGCCCATCATGTCTCTGCAAGAGCAATTCATCTCATCATTTCTCCATAAAAGTGCAAATTCTTCTTTGCGCTATAACCAAATTCTGTTTTGAATTTCTTTTCCTCCATAAAGAGGTCAGCCCAGCATCTTCAATATTCCTGTGAACTTCAACGCAAACTTGAAAAACAAAATCTCAATTTCCACTTACGGACCCTGAGTTGGTTAGAATCATATGGACGCATGGCACAGAAACAGACCTTTTGTGCAACTCACCCAAGCCAACCAGATATCCTAAATAAATCTCGCCCCATTTGCCAGCATTTAGCTCCTATCCCTCTGAACCCTTCCTACTCATATACCCATACTGATGCCTTTTAAATCTTGGAATTGTACTAGCCTCCACCACTTCCTCTGGCAATTCATTTCATACACGCACCACCCTCTGTGTGAAAATGTTGCCCCTTAGACCCCTTTTAAACCGTTCCCCTCTCACCAATGCCCCCTAATTTTGGACTACCTACCCCGGGGAAAAGGCTTTGTCTATTTACCCTATTCATGCCCCTCATGATTTTATAAACCTCTTTAATGTCACCCCTCAACCTGCCACGCTCAAGGTAAAATAGCCCCAGACTATTCAACATCCTCCCCCTATAGCTCAAACCCTCCAACCCTGGCAAATCTTTCTTGAACCCATTGTAATTTCACAACATCCTATAGCAGGGAGACCAGACTTGCACGCGGTATTCCAATAGTTCAATAAGTATAGAGCCTGATTCCTTCCTTCCATGTTTTTATCCAGCCCATGTCCAATCGTGTTATGACGTGTTGCTTTTAGCGCAGTCATCCATTCCCATGTACTCCCAGGCCCATTATCCCACGGTATGGCATTCAGCACAGCTAATCCATTTTCTCAACCATAGCTCTTATTAGCTCTTATTCAGATGTTTTTCTGTCCTAGGCTTCAGTAATATGAACATATGAATTTGGAGCAGAAACAGAGCAATCAACTCATCAAATCTGCTCTGCATTCAATGAAGTCATGTCTCATCAGTTTGTGTTTTGACTTACATTGTCCCATCTATCCTCAATGATCCTTGGTTCCCTGCCTAATGAATCTATCTGCAGCATTGGATATCTCCATCCAAAAAGGAGGCTTATGAGGACTCAAAACAACAACATCCCTAGAGGAATATAGGGTGTGCAAGAGGAAACTGAAAAGGGAGATGAGGAGAGCTAAATGGGGATATGGAAAGGATACTGGCAGGTAAAATAAAGGAAAATCCTGTGTTGTTTTACGGTTATATTAAGGGTAAAAGAATAACAAGAGAAAGAATAGAGCCATTAATGACCTCAGTGGTAATTTGTTCTTCAGGACAGGTGTCATAAAGAAAGTTATAAATGAGTCCCTGTGGTCGGTGTTCACTAGTGAGAGGGACGATATGGGTATAGGAATCAAGGAAAAGGTCTATTATACAATTGAAGAAATTAACATGGACAGAGAAAAGGTTCTGAGTGTCTTGCAGACTTTAAAATAGAAAAATTTCCAGGGCAGGTGAAATATATCTTAGATTGTAGACGGAGGCAAGGGATGAAATAGCAGGGGAGTTGCAATAGCTTTCAATTCTTCTCTGGCCATAGGAGAGATGCCAAAGAGCTGGAGGACATCCACAGTGTTATCATTATTAAAGAAGGAAGCAACATATAATCTGGTAAAATACAGGCCAGTCAGCCTAACCTCAGTGGTGGTGAAACTATTGGAGGCAATTCTGAGGGACAGCATTAATCTGCATTTGCAGAGGTAAGGATTAATCAATAACAGTCAGTATGGTTCTGTTAAGAGCAGATCTGAATTCTGAGGAAGGGTCACTCAACCCAAAGCATTAACTCTAATTTGTCTCCACAGATGCTGTGAAACCTACCAAGCATTTCCAACAAATTTCTGTTTGTGTCTCTGATTTCCAGCATCCACAGTTCTTTGAGTTTTTATCATGTCTGACTAATTTGATTAACTATTCAAAGAGGAAACCAGGTGTGCAGATGAGGATGATGCTTTACAAGTAGTCTTCATGGACTTCAACAGGGCTTTTGATTCGGTCCTACATGGGAGACAGATTGCGAACAGCCCATGAGATAGAAGGAAATTTGGCAAATTGGATTCACATTTGGCTGGGTGGCAGGAAGAAGAATGTGATGATTGAGGAATGTTTTTCTGACCAGAAGTCTGTTTCCAGTGATGTCCCACAGCAATCAGTGTATGGGCTGTTGCTGTTTATCATTCACAAAAATAATTTAGGCTTCAATGTAGGAAGGTTGATCAGTAAGTTTGCAGATGATATGAAATTGGTGGGATGGTAAATAGTGAGGAAGATAATCTTAGTTTGCAGGAGGATATAGATGGGCTGATCAGATGAGCTAATCATTGGCAAAAGGAATTCAAACAGATAAATATGAAGTGACGCACTTAGACAGGTCAAACAAGGCAAGGGAAAACATGATGAATGGTAGGGCTCTGGGAAACACCAAGGATCAGAGAGACCTAGGTGCACATGTAAGCCAGTCCCTTACGGTATCAGGACAGACAGATAAAGTAATTAAGAAGGCATGTGGTATACTTGTCTTTCTTAGTTGATGCATTGACTTTAAGAACAAAGTTATGCTGGAGCTGTATGAAACACCGGTTAGGCCATGACTACAATATTGTGTGCAGTTCTGAAATCTACATTATAAGAGGGATGTAATAGCACTGGAGAGGGAGCATTGGAGATTTCCCAGGATGTTGCTTGGGCTAAAAAGTTTCAGTTATGAAAAGAGATTGGACAGACTGCAGTTGGTTTCCTTCAAGCAGAGGAGATTGTAAGGAGACATGATTGTGATGTATAAAGTTATGAGGGGCGTAGATAGAGTAGACTGGAAGAAATCTTTCCCCTTGACGGAGGGAATCAATGACCAGGGACCATAAATTTAAGATATAGGGCCGAAGGTTTAGAGTAGATGTGAGGAAAAACGTCCTCACCCTGACAATGGGAGGAATTTGGAATTCACTGCCTGTCAGGGTGGTAGAGGCAGGAACCCTCGTAACATTGAAGTAGTGTTTAGATGTGCACTTGCAATATCAAGGCATACAAGGCCATTGGCCAAGTGCTGGATAATAGAATTAGGCCAGTTAAGTGGTTGGTTTTGACTGGCATGGACATGATGAGCCAAAGGATTTTTTTCTGTTCTGTCGAACTCTATGACTCTACAATTCTGGTTGCTCTGCTATAGGAAGAATGTTATTGAACTGGAAAGGATACTAAAATGATTTACAAGGATGTTACCAAGGTATAAGGAGAGACTGACAGGCTGGGACTTTTTTCCCTAGAGTCTTCACTAAAAGACATTAATGAACCAGATTGATTTTTCCTACAACCAACAATGGAGTCATGCTCATTATTAGACTCTAAATTCCAGATTTTTATTCAATTCAAATTCCACCATCTGCCATGGTGGGATTTGAACCTGGGTCTCTATTTAACAGTCCAGTGATGACACCACTAAGCCATCATGAGGGACGTGGATAAGGTATATCATGAGGAGCAGGTAAGGTGAATACTCAAAGTCTTCTCCCTAGGGTAGGGCAATCCAAAACTACAGAGCATAGGTTTAAGGTGAGAGGGGAAAGATGGGAGCTAAACAAAGAACAAAGACTTTTCACACAGAGGGTGGTGCATATGTGGACTGAGCTGCCAGAGGAAGTTGTAGAGGTGAGTGTAATTAAAACATTTAAAACACATTTGGACAGATACATGGATAGAAAATGTTTAGAGGGATATGGGTCAAATGCAGGTACTTGGGATTAGTTCAATTTAGGAAACCTGGTTGACATGAACAAGTTGGGTAAAAGAGTCTCTTTCCATGTTCAATGACTCTATGACATTATGAATCTATGCAAAATGTTCCTAGAAAGTGGCTGTAATAATTGCCCTGGGTAGGTTGAGTGTCCGTTTGATGAGCAAAAGCGCGGGACCTCTTATGCTGGACACTACAATAATGCAGTGACAAATACATGAAGCAGCTATTTGTAAAACCCAGCTACAACTAATTTGTCCATTTGCTTGTCCTGTAATGTGAAGGATCTTAGGGTACAGATGCTGGTCAAAGGCAGTTGGCAACTTTTCATTCATATATGTAAATTGAACTTGCACATCTCAATAACATGGAACTGAGCAGCAATGATGTTTCAAAAGCCCATGGTGGTTAAAGGGTCCTGTGTGAGCCACACAAACTCACATCCTCATGTAACATTTAAGTGTTATGATGGTCTGTACTGAATGCAGAGAGAAGTTGAGCATTTGACATGGATCCAGCTAGGTAGAGCGTCAGAGTGCTGCTGCAGGTACTCCCTCCTCAATGATTTTGGGTGATCACTCAGCCAGCATGGCACCTTCACCAGACTGCTGCACAGGCTAAGCCTGAATGTGGACAGATGATGGAACCATGTCCCGCATTATCCAGGCACAACATGTTTCCCTGTTGGATGAAATACTCAGTTTCATCTTCAGGGTATGCCACTGAAGACTGTTCTGAGGTGTAAGAAAATCTTTTGCCATTTTGTCTCCATTTTAGGTCCTGTCCACCAAGAGTCATGGGCCATGCCACTGGTGGGGCATGTTTGTAGCTGTGGCTTCTTACATAAGAAGGTGAAGGCAGATGCAGAAGAAGCAGAACCAATCGCAAGCCCAGGACCAGCATCAGAGTGGCACTGAAAACAAGGAGCACCCAGGTCACTGCAACAGGACCCCTCAGGAGGTGTGAGGTGTGCAAGAGGCTCAGAGTATTTCAAACTGGACTCCATTTCCTGGGGATGAATGAGCTGTCATGCTGACACAGGCTCTATATATCCCAGAACTCCATGAAAGAACTGTGCTGATGCTAGGGTGGGACCTGCAGTTGTGAGAGGCCAACCAATCTCAGTGTTTTATGAAGGTCACTGCCATATTAAATTCCTGTGTGACTGGCTCCTTCCAGGGAACAAGGAGTGACCTGGCTGTGATATGTGGTTGTGCACCCACGTATGCATCAGAATAATGACCAATGCCAAGTGTACAATGTCACACCAATTAATTTACTTTCTGAAGACTGGAGGATAGCAAATGTTGTCCCCTTGTTCAAGAAGGGGAGTAGAGACAACCCTGGTAATTATAGACCAGTGACCCTTACTTCAGTAGTGGGTAAAGTGTTGGACAGGATTATAAGAGATTTATAATCATCTAGAAAGGAATAATTTGATTAGGGATAGTCAACACGGTTTTGTGAAGGGTAGGTCGTGCCTCACAAACCTTATTGAGTTCTTTGAGAAGGTGACTAAACAGGTGGATGAGGGTAAAGCAGTTGATGTGGTGTATATGGATTTCAGTAAAGCGTTTGATAAGGTTCCCCACAGTAGGCCATTGCAGAAAATTCGGAGGCATGGGATTGAGGGTGCTTTAACGGTTTGGATCAGAAATTGGCGAGCTGTAAGAGGACAGAGGGTGGTGGTTGATGGGAAATGTTCATCCTGGAGTTCAGTTGCTAGTGGTGTACGGCAAGGATCTGTTTTGGGGCCACTGCTGTTTGTCATTTTTATAAATGACCTGGATGAGGGCGCAGAAGGATGGGTTAGTAAATTTACGGATGACACTAATGTCGGTGGAGTTGTGGATAGTGCAGAAGGATGTTGCAGGTTACAGAGGGACATAGATAAGCTGCAGAGCTGGGCTGAGAGGTGGCAAATGGAGTTTAATGCGGAAAAGTGTGAGGTGATTCACTTTGGAAGGAGTAACAGGAATACAGAGTACGGGGCTAATGGTAAGATTCTTGGTAGTGTGGACGAGCAGAGAGATCTCGGTGTCCATGTGCATAGATCCCTGAAAGTTGCCACCCAGGTTGATAGGGTTGTTAAAAAGGCATACGGTGTGTTAGGCTTTATTGGTAGAGGGATTGGGTTTCGGAGCCGTGAGGTCATGTTGCAGCTGGACAAAACTCTGGTGCGGCCGCATTTGGAGTATTGCGTACAGTTCTGGTCACTGCATTATAGGAAGGATGTAGAAGCATTGGAAAGGGTGCAGAGGAGATTTACCCAGATGTTGCCTGGTATGGAGGGAAGGTCTTATGAGGAAAGGCTGAGGGACTTGAGGCTGTTTTCGTTAGAGAGAAGAAGGTTAAGAGGTGACTTAATAGAGACATACAAGATGATCAGAGGATTAGATAGGGTGGACTGTGAGAGCCTTTTTCCTCGGATGGTGACGGCTAGCACGAGGGGACATAGCTTTAAATTGAGGCGCGATAGGTATAGGATGGATGTCAGAGGTAGATTCTTTACTCAAAGTGTAGTAAGAGCATGGAATGCCTTGCCTGCAGCAGTTGTAGACTCGCCAACTTTAAGGGCATTTAAATGGCCGTTGAATAAACATATGGATGATAATGGAATAGTGTAGGTTAGATGGGCTTCAGATTAGTTTCACAGGTCGGCGCAACATCGAGGGCCGATGGGCCTGTACTGCGCTGTAATGTTCTACGTTCTATGTTCTATGCATGATGATGTCAGCAAGGTTGATAAGATTCAAGAACATTGCTGGCTTCCCCCACCAATAGGGTGTGGTCGACTCTACACACAATGGCACAGAGAGGGCTCTATCTTGACTCTGTGGAATTCATCAACAGGAGGAGGTTCCATTCAATTATTGTTTAGGAGATCACTGTTGCTACTTCCTGAAGGTGTGTGCCTTTTACCCTGGCAGCTGCCATGATTCCTACACCCTGGAGCATCTTTGTGTAGTTGGTGCATTTAGGAACTGGGTACATTACAAGTTTGATTTCTGGGGGCTGACAGCTACCCATGCGACCGTGGTTCATTACATAATTTCCAATCCCCGTCATGGTGTGGAGCACAGATCTGTGGCTTTGAACAGGGTAACAGTGGAGCAGATGTTAGGGCTGCTAAAGAAATGACTCCACTGCTTGGACCAGTATGAGAGGTGGGGGGCTTCCAGAATAGTCTGGATAGAGTGTGCTACATCATGCTGATCTGCTGTGCTGTGCTGTGCACAGTTGGAGCAGGCAACAAAGCAATGTACTGGATGCTGAGGAACTGGGGAAATGAGATCATGTTCATTTGTTCATTGACTCTTTGTTCACTGGACTCGAAAAATTAATTCTGTTTTTCTCTCCACAGATGCTGCCAGACCTGCTGAATTTCTCTAGCTCTTTTTGTTTTTGTTCCATGTCCAGCATTCGCAGTTGTGTTTTATTTTTGAAACTCATTCAGACCCAATTCCTATAGTTGACAGCAGGGAGCAATGGGCAATCATGGACTGTAAAGATTTTGTTGCTCATGTTGCTGAAATTTAGTTTGTATTGTAGGGCGAATTAACATCTATTGGGTTTGTTTGTGTTCCTTTATGCTTTCTGTTAATAAAAGCTCAAGTTTGTGGGGTCGAGGCCCAAAACGTCAAGCTTTCCTGCTCCTATGATGCTGCTTGGCCTGCTGTGTTCATCCAGCTCCACACCTTGTTATCTCGGATTCTCCAGCATCTGCAGTACCTATTATCTCTCTCAAGTTTGTGTTTGACTGATTGCTTGCTTCTTTGTGATGTTCCCCTGCTGGACAATGATAAGCTGTGGGTCTACAATCAGCAGTGGAGTCAGGGTAGTGTTGACTTAGAGGGATTTTTGACAGGACATAGCCACAGAGAGGTAAACAATATGGTGTGGCATTTAAATGGTAACTAGGATGAGAGAATCGAGTTGTGTGTGTGAGGCAGTATCACTCACTGAGAGAGTGAGCTGGCTATGTGCTAGAGACAGTGTGGCATTGTGACTGCAGTGCCATGACTGGCAATGCTGGATTGCCAATATTGGGCCAGTGCGCAGTGACCTTTCAAAGTTGGCACAGGTGCAAGGAATATCAGTCATCGGTGGATATCCACGCAGTGGCGAGTTGTTGTAGGAGTGCCACATGGTAAAATGCAGCAGAAATCCTACATAAGAGACTCCAAAGTGGAGGGGTAGATAGTTCATGCAGCAAGTTTGGCCAGATATGGTGAGAGAATCTGTTGATGGAAAACCCTCCAAAAAACTCAACACTGAATTTAAGGTTCAGCCCATAATGTTGAGTAAGCAAAGTACTGTATAACAAAAAATATTAAAAAGCAATTTCCTCCAGGGAAGAGATAGCAATGTAAGATGTCAGCGGGAATGTGCAGACAGCTGTGAACCTAGTGAACTCGACTAACTGCCTCCTTTTAATGCGATTCTGCATTTAGCTCAGCTAACAGTTAAGTTACTTGCCTTAAAGTTCTTTCATGTTGAGACTTGAGGGTATTCTGCTATAATGCTGGGATCCTGTGGAACCTTTTAACTACTAGATTGAATCAAAATTCCACAGCATAGAACATAGAACATAGAACAATACAGCGCAGAACAGGCCCTTCGGCCCTTGATGTTGCACCGACCTGTGAACTAATCTAAGCCCACAACCTACACTATCCCATTATCATCCATATGCTTATCCAAGGACTGTTTAAATGCCCCTAATGTGGCTGAGTTAACTACATTGGCAGGCAGGGCATTCCACGCCCTTACCACTCTCTGAGTAAAGAACCTGCCTCTGACATCTGTCTTAAATCTATCACCCCTCAATTTGCAGCTACGCCCCCTCGTACTAGCCGACGTCATCATCCTGGGAAAAAGACTCTCACTGTCCACCCTATCTAATCCTCTGATCATTTTGTATGTCTCTATTAAATCCCCTCTTAGCCTTCTTCTCTCCAATGAGAACAGACCTAAGTCCCTCAGTCTTTCCTCATAAGACCTTCGCTCCAGACCAAGCAACATCCTGGTAAATCTCCGCTGCACCTTTTCCAATGTTTTCACATCCTTCCTGTAATGGGGCGACCAGAAGTGTACACAATATTCCAAGTGAGGCCACACTAGCGTTTTGTACAGTTGCAGCATGACATCACAGCTCCGGAACTCAATCCGTCTACCAATGAAACCTAACACACCGTATGCCTTCTTAACAGCACTATCAAATAGCCCGTATCTCAGTCTTCTCCTCTACAATATTCTCCTTTTCCCGAGTGAAAACAGATGAGAAATATTTGTTTAGCACCTCTCCGATCTCCACAGGGTCCACACACAACTTCCCACTTCTGGCAATCTGACAATACTACCAAACATAAAACTTCCACAACATATGGTGTGGGGAAGCATTGTCTCAAATTGAGTGTTCACTGTTCAGTCCTTGAAGGCAATTACTTCGATTTTCACATTCTCTATTTGCTGTGTTCCAAGTGAACTTACATAATTGCATCCAGATACGTGTAAATCAAAAAGCCCCAGGGCAAAGAAAGTCTCGGTGGCATTTAAAAACAATGTTTTACACTTAGTTCAGCTACAGTCAATTGGTGATGTGTTTATATTTTTAAGTCAAACATGGCATAAGAGTATTACTGGCTAGGCCATTTCACAGGGATTAAGAGTCAGCCATGTTGCTCTTCTGAATTCACATGCAGACCAGACCGGGTAACGACAGCACTCTTACATCCCAAACGGACATTAACGAACCAGATGAAATTTTATTACAATTAGCAGTGGTTACATGATGGTCCTTTCAATTCCAGATTTATTAATTGGACACAAATTTCACCATCAGTAATAGTGGAATTGGAACTTATGTTCACAGTACCATGCCATCACTGTCTCCCTACTTTTCACGGATTTAGATTGCTGATGGTTCAATGTTCAGAGTCAATAATCAATGTTGACAGTGTGGGGTCTCTATACCGTCGGAAGCCAATGGAATAATCTGCAAGGTTTTATATTGCCTGTATAGATCGAGATGAGCGATGCCAACATCAGCCAGTGTGATCCTACCTTGGAGGACATCACGTGGAACTATACTCAAAGATAAAGCACTGCGCTCAGATAATGGTCACTCCATCCAATCAAGCAATAATGGATTCATAGATAGTAGGAACTGCCGATGCTGGAGAATCTGAGATAACACGGTGTAGAGGTGGATGAACTCAGCAGGCCAAGCAGCATCAGAGAAGCAGCATCATTTCTGAAGAAGGGTCTCGATCCGAAACGTCAGCTTTCCTGCTTCTCTGATGCTGCTTGGCCTGCTGTGTTCATCCAGCTCTACACCGTGTTATCTAATAATGGATTCATGGTTTGTATTGTGCCCAAATGAAGAAATTAATTTTACTGAGATTTTAAGAGGATACTTCATGCCCCTGTATAGCACCCCCTTCTCTCACTATCTACACCTTTATTAGGGTTCTATAACAGTTGACATTATTTGCATTGTTTTCTCCTAGCTACAAAGGTGACATCTAATGTGAAGTCATTGAACAGATTACAGAAAAGATTCAGGGATGAGATCTTCAGTTACGCAGATAGATCAGAAAAAACTGGAACCACTTTCCTTCAAGAAGAGAAGGTTGGAAGGAGATTTGATGGACTTAGAGATTTTTCCACGACACAGACAAATCACATTTTAAGACTGTTTTATAATGTAGACTGTGTAATTTATACCTTATTAGTTCAGATGTTGCAAGTCTGTGTTTTGATTTTTCAGTTAGTAACGTGGATTTTCTATGTGTCTGAAGTTAATTATTAATTTATAAATATTTTTGTAGCTATTTATTTTGAAACAAGGTTTGAGGCCTAGCTTTCGAATAAATGGGTTTTGTGTACCCGCCATGGATTTGTGTTTACCTCACATTGTTTTGTGACCCAGCAAAGTAAGTAATGGGGCCTCAAGATTTGTTCGAAAATTCTGGATTTTTTTTACATGCTTAAGGGAAACAACCTTAGCTTAGAGAGAAAGTTTTTTCTAGTTTTGCTTTGAGTTTGAGCAGTCCTGTGAAGTTCTTGAATGAAGATGGCTGTATAGACATAGTGCTCCTGAGAAGGGAATGATACAGTGAACTAGGTTATCTTGGCATGAAGAGTTAGTGTTAGTTCCAGACCAGAAATGTTGGGATAAACCCTGAAGAGGCTACTTAGAGATGAGTTCAGCTATATCATAGCTCCAGGAAGAAACTGTCCGGAGTTCCAATCTATTTCCTACAAGTGACCAAAATCCATCAAGGTGTATGAAAGAGAGAGTCTGAAGTGAGAACTGTATGAGTGATCTATTTGGGTACTACACAATGTGTGTGTTTTGGGTACTGTACCAGGGGCATGTTTTGGGTACTATACAAAAAGATATTGCATTTCTTTTCAATTTTTAAAGGAAGGTTTGGAATTAATGGAATTATGCTTTTCCTGTGTATTCAAAGATCTTTGAGTTTGTATTATTGGTAGATGGTTTGGCTTTACTTTATCTTCATTTATTCTGTAAATAAATGTCTATTTTATTGCTAAAGTAAACTCTGCAGCATTGTGTGCTTATGTTTCGGTGAGAAATCATTTTGCTAATACCAACACATCAGCATATGATCTATCAAACCAGGTTTCAATCTGGGATCTGACTTGTCCAGCAAAAATATCAGCTGGATCATGAAAGTTTCCATAACGAGTTTTTTATGGAATATTTATTAACCTGTAAGCAGAGGTTAAAACTAGAGAGACACCATTCTTCATCAAACATGGCTGACTCGGAGTCACTCCCACTTTTACTGCCATTGGTGTGTTGGAACGATTTATGTATTGATGTATTTATGTGTTTATGTATTGATAATCTATTTGAGTGACAGCATTATGAACACAACTACCACAGCCAAGAAGTACCAGAGGGCACTCAAACCTGAAGCTTCTAACTCAGAGGCAAGGGTGTTATTCAAAGCACTAGAAACCTACTGTAGACTTGATACTGGAGAGAAGTATTCAAAATCATTAATGATGTGGATAGAGTTGACAGTGAAAAATTTTTATTGGTGGAAAATTGAGAGCTGGAGAACAGATTCTATGTATTTGTGTTTTATATATTTGATTATGGGAGGTGGACATCATTAAATCAGCCTGTACTGCCACCTATAAATGGCCTTGATAAGGTGGTGATGAGCTGTCTCTTGCACTACTGCAGTCCATGTGCTGTAGGTAGACCCACAACGCTGTTACGGAGGGAATTCCAGGATTTTGACCAAGCGTCACTTAAGGAACAGAAAATATTTCCAATTCAGAATGAGGAGTGGCTTGAAGGGAACCTTGAAAGTGATAGAGTTCCCATGTATATTCTGCCCTTGTCCCTCTAGATAGTAGAGGTCACTGTTTGGAAAATGCTGTCAGAGGAGCCTTGGTGAGTTCCTGCAGTGCCTCCTGTAGATGGTATACACTGCTGCCATTGTGTATCAATAGTGTAGGGAATGCATGTTGAAGGTAGTGGATGCGGCGCCAGTCAAGTGGGCTGCTTTGTCCTGGATGATGTCAGCTTTCTTGAATATTGTATGAGTTCCAGTCTCAATAAAACAATCCTGAGATTGGCATAGAGTTGAACAAAAAAAACTTTTAACATACTCTGTTAACAGTGACGAGAAAGGAGTACTATAAACTGAATTAGACCACGTTGAATACTAGTGGAGCAAGATTTGTGAAATTTTGGAAGACTTGAAGGCCAACCCTGAACTCACTACTTATGTTATTTAAAGACATTTCTTTTAACAGTAGAGCTCAGAAAGAGAAGAAGGATATTGACACCAAGGTTAATCTTGTGAGTTTCGACAAGTTCTTAGGATTATCTAAGAACAAAAGATCATGCCATCAGACCATATCTGTAGCCAGTTTAGAGACTTACTCTCAGGATTTCTGCAGCCATGTGAGCTCTGAAATGGCTAATCATGGTGTGGAAAGTATTGATGAGAGAACTTTTTTGGAACAGTGTAGAGGAAGTCTTATTCTGTGTCTGTCCAAGGAGTAATTGATGGGCACAGTGTAGGCAGAGATTTATTTTTAGTTTAAAAGAATAGCGGGTGCTCTGTCTGTATTTAATCCCATGATGTATCTGTACTGGGAGTGTTTGATGGAGACAATATAGAGGGAGTTTATCTGTGACTAAGAATGTGGAATCACAAATTTTGCTTACAATGTCATTCACTCTACCATGCTGTGTCTCTGTGACTAATGTCTGTTCTTGCTTGTTTTACAAAAATCAATTGACTCTTCCACTTTTGAAAATGTATCCACTTGCCTTTTAAAATGTTTACAGAGTCTGATCCTGGTTAGACATTCCATGTAAGAATATTGCTCCTCAACCTTTGTTCTTTTGGTGCTTGTCTTACATAAATGCTGCCTCAGTTTGAAATACTTTTTCTGATTTTCTCTTTCCAAACTACAGTTCATGCTTCTAAATTTCAGCAACTGGGTATTTTTATTCCCATTAACTAGTCCAGTCATGCTTGATTCGATGACACCTCTCATTGCCTAAACAGACTGTTCAGTGAGAACAACCTTGCCGGAATTACTTCCTTTTTTGAAGAGAATGCCTCATATTTTGTTTACACTATTGATGACCTGTTACCATCTTGCCATCAAGTTAAGGATGTGCACCCTGCCTTGTTGGTTTCCTCATTGATGTCAGATCCATGTCAGGGGTGGCTCAATGATTAACACTGCTACTTCACAGCGGCAGGTTCCCAGGTTCAATTCCAACTTCAGGTGACTGAGTGAAGTTTGCATGTTCTCTCCATATCTGTGTGGGTTTCCTCCCACAGTCCAAAGCTGTGCAGGTTAGGTGGATTGGCTATGGGAAATAGATGGTTACAAGGATAGGATTGAGGTGTAGATATGGTAAGGATGCTCTTTAGAGGGTCGGTGTGGACTTGATGGGCTGAATGACCTGCTCCAACACTGTAGGGATTCTATGATCAGCAGCTGTTGGGAATCTGGATTTACTTTTAACCTCATCATTCTCTACTGAGATTAACAAACCCTTCCTCCCACTTCATCCATACCCCACCTTCTACTCCTTGTTCATTAGCTTGCCAAGCCATTTGTTCCATAGTGTGCAAACGTTTTGTTACCATTCTGGGCAACATCATCAGTGCAACCTCTAATCAGATCGTTGGTGTTCTGCTCCATTCAGAATTTATATGATCCCCTGGTGTGATGGGTCTTGTCACTTCTGGTTCTGTATTTTACCAGCAGTCTGTATATGGGTGTTTGTTAACAGAGTCCTGTGTTGAGAACCAGGCTTCCAGAAATTGCCTTGCATGTCTGTTTTTCGCCTGTCCCAGTATAGTCACTTTGTCCCAGTTGAACTGATGTCCCTCATTGTGTGTATCGAGACAAGTGAATATTGGTCAAGTCTTTTTACTATGACTGGTGTTTGTGTATCCAAGTCATCAGTTTCCTCTTTGTTTGTCCAATGTAATGTTTATTCCTCTTTCTGCATTGGATTCTGAATATCATGTTAGTCCTGTTTATGTTGGTATGGAGTCTTTAGTCCACAAGTTGAGCTGCAAATTTTCGCTAAACCTTAAACACCTGCTACTCCCTTACCTGTCTCTCCACTCCTTGTCATCTCATTCTTTCTCTTCTTTTCTTTTGTTCACTCTTGGGATATGGCTGTCACTGGCTACTCAGCATTTATCACCCATGCCTAGTGCCTTGGAGAAGGTGGTGTTGCCCTTGTAAAGCTGGTGGTGAGCTGCACTGTAGTACATGTGAAGCAGGTTGACCCACAATGCCGATAGGGAGGGAATTCCATGATTTTGACCCAGTGACAGTGAAGAAACAGTAATATATTTCTAAGTCAGGAATGGGGGAGGTGAGTGACTTGGAGGGGAACTTGCAAGTTGTGATGTTCTCCTATATCTGCTGTCCATATCCTTCTGTATGGAAGTGGTTGTGGGTTTGCAAGGTGCTGTCAAAAGATGTTTGGTGAATCTTTGTAGTGCACCACTGTTACTGATCATCGGTGGTGGAGGGAGCGGATGCTTTTGGATGTGGTGCCAATCAAGTGGGCTGCTTTGTGCTGGTTTGTGTACAGCTTCTTGAGTGTTGTTGGAGCTACACTCATCCAGGCAAGTGGAGAATTTCCATCACATTCCTGACTTGTGCTTTGTAGATGCTGGACAGGCTTTAGGGAGTTAAAAGTGTGTAACTCGCCATGATATTCCTCGCCTCTGACTTGCTCTTGTGGCCACTGTGTTTATGTGGCAAGTCCAGTTAAGTTTCTGGTCAATGGTAACTCCCAGGATGGTGAAATTGGGAGAATGCAAGGATGGTAACACCATTGAATGCCAAAGGACAGTGGTTAGGTTGTCTCTTATTAGAGATAGTCATCGCCTTGTTTTTATGAGGTGTGAATGTTACTTGCCACTTGTCAGCTCAAGCCTGCATATTGTCCAGATCTTGCTGCATTTGAACATGGACTGCTTCAGTACCTGACAAGTTGTGAGTGGTGCTACACATTGTGCAATCATCAGCAAACAACCCCTTGTGCCAGAGGGAAGGTCATTGATGAAGCAACTGAAGGTTGTTGGGCCAAGGACACTTCTTGTGGAGCTCTTACAGAGACGTCCTGGAGCTAAAATAACTGACCTCCAACAACCTCAACTATCTTCTTGTGTACCAGGTATGTCTTCAACCAGTGGACAGTTGCCCTCCCCATACTCATTTATTCCAATTTTACTGGGGTTCCTTGATGTCAAGGTCCATCATTCTCAGCTCACCACTGGAGTTCAGCTCTTTTGTCCAAATTTAAACCAAAGCTATAATAAGATCAGGAGCTGAGTTACCCTGGCAGAACCCAACTGGGCATTGCTGAACAGTTTCATAGATTCATAGAATCCTTACAGCGTGGAAACAGGCCTGCTCGTCTTTGGACTGTGGAAGGAAACCAGAGCACCCAGAGGAAACCCACGCAGATACAGGGAGAATGTGCAAACTCCATACAGACAGTCGCCTGAGGGTGGAATCGAACCTGGGTTCCTGGTCCTGTGAGGCAGCAGTGCTAACTACTGAGCCACTGTGCCACCCTTTATCACTGAGCAGATGGCTTGGTAGCACTGTTGATGACACTTTCCATCACTTTACTGATGATCGAGAATGAACTGGTGGGGTGGTAACTGGCTGGTTGGATTGGTCTTGCTTTTTGTGAACAGGACATACCTGGGCAATTTTCCACATTGTTGGGTAAATACCAGAGTTGTAACTGTACTGGAAGAGCTTGACTAGGGGAGTGACAAGTCTGAAGCACAAACCTTCAGTATTTTTGATTTGATTGATTTATTGTCACGTATACCTAACTACAGTGAAAATCTTTGTTTACAAGCAGTACAGGCAGATCATTGTAAGCAAGGGCATACAGATAATAGAGTGAGAAAAAAAACTTGGACAGAGGTATACAAGTTACATTGCAGAGGGCACGTGCTAGGCAAGATCAACATTAGCAAGATTAACATTATTTGAAGTCAGAGAGTCCATTCATCAGTCTAATAATGGCAGAGAAGAAGCTGTTCTTGAACCTGCTGGTGCATGTGTTCAAACTTCTGTATTTTCTGCCTGACAGAAGAGCATTGCAGGGGTGCAATGGGTCTTTGATGGATGGTGGTAGCCTTTCTGCAGCAATGGGCCGAGCAAATGGAGTCCATGGATGGGAGGTTGGCTTCCATGATTGTCTCGGCTTTGCACACAGCCTTCCGTAGTTTCTTTTCATCCTGGCCAAAGCAGTTGCCATACCAGGTCATTATTAATTTGGACAGTATGTTTCAATGGTGCATCTGTAAAAGTTGGTGAGGGTCCTTATGGACATGCCAAATTTCCTGAGCCATCTGAGGAAGAAGAGGTGTTGTTGTGCTTTCTTGACTGTCGCATCTATGTGGGAAGTTCAAGACATTTTGTCAGTTATCATCACCCCTATTGCTGGAATGTTGTCAGGACCAATAGCCTTTGCAGCATCCAACTGTTTCTTAATATCACGTAGAGTGAGTGGAATGGAATGGCTGTTATCTGTAATGTTAAGGACCACTGGAACAGGCTGAAATGGATATGATTTCTCCTCACAGATGCTACCAGACCTGCTGAGATTTTCCAGCAATTTCTGTTTTATCTCAGTTTATTGGTGCTGGGTTTAATAAAACAGTTTCATAATTTAGCACAATTCGCAATCTCACAGAGACAGGCAAGAAATGGATTGAATTGGAAATAAATCAATTATTTTTAGGGGATTTTCTTTGTGAGGTGCACTGTTAGTATCACTTGGTCTAATCTAAAATGTATTTATTCCATGTATCCAAGACTGGAAGCTACCCTAAATCACTGAACTGCTGAACATCAAAGCTGAATGAACATACATAACATTGTGAACGCAAGGGATTTGACAGATTGCAGGAGCTTCATGGACAGCACCAATCTAGATTGCCTGCATTAAAATGAATTAAATCATCATGTTGAATTATTATTTGGAAGAGATGACAATCAACGACTGCCAGATTTCCAGTAACTCAGCTATGTATTTGCTTTAGGCCTTCTCACAAACGCAGCTGTTATTTCAAGTTAAAATTGACAGATTGACCATTGTGCAATATTGAACACTTTCAAAGATACATTTTGTGGTTAAGCGTTTTCATGTTCAAGTCTTACACTTCAGCAGATAAGGTTTTCAGTTTATTTTTGTAAATACTTACAATTCTTAAGCTACTGCAAATTGCTGAAAATTTAATAGACTGTCAATCAAAGAATGCAAACATTCCTGCATATCAAACTGATATACAACAAAAATATGGCAATTTTCATTTACATGAAGTAATAAATAGTGCAATATCAGGTGGCATCAAACTCAGGGAATGCAATACGATCTAAGTTTGCTTACAGAGTTCTCATGGTGTGGCAGTAGTGTCCCTTTCTCTGAACCAAAGGATTGGAGTCCTACATGCTCCAGAGATGTGAAATAATGTCTCATAATACATTGATTAGAACATATCTCTAAACACAGGAATCTTGGTAAATAGGGCTGGTACGCTGCAGATATAAAATAGGAATATGACACTATGGTGAGAAAAAAGATGTGGCTCAAAACTAACAGAACTGCATCTGAATATTCCTATGTTCAGTAAAGCTAGGTAAGGGAAGAAAGAAGGAGGAATTGCAATATTGACTGATGAGAACATTACAGTCCTGGAGAGAGAAGGTCCTGGAATGATTAAAAACCATATTTATTTTGTTACAGTTCAGAAACAAGAGCAGTACCATTCCACTACTGGATGTGGTCTATAGGTAAATCACCAATGGGAAAGATGTAGAGATGCAAATTTGTAGAGAAATGACTGAGAAGTAGAAGAACTATACAGTACCATCACTGCAACGTCGTCACTTATACAGATACTTCCTGGGACATTTCCCGTTAATGTATGTATTCTTGGAAAATACCTTAGTACAAACAGCAGCCATTGGATTTGGGACCCTTGTTTTCCTGATCTATATTAATGATCAGGATCTCGGTATGCAGGGGACAATTTCAAAGTTTGCAGATGACACTATACTTTGAAGAATTATAAACTGGACATTGACAAGTTGGTGGAGCAGGTTGACAGGTGGCAGATGAGTTTCAATGCAGAGAGGTGTGAGGTGATGCACTTTGGTTGGAGTGAAAGGCAATATAAAGTAGGACATACTATTCTAAACTGGGTGCAGGAGCAGAGGAAAGAGATAACAAGGTGTAGAGCTGCATGAACGCAGCAGGCCAAGCAGCATCAAAGGAGCAGGAAGGCTGACGTTTCAGGCCTAGACCCTTCTTCAGAAATGGGGGAGGGGAAGGGGTTTCTGAAATAAATAGGGAGAGAGGGGGAGACAGATAGAAGATGGATAGAGGAGAAGATAGGTGGAGAGGAGACAGACAGATCAAAGAAGCGGGGATGGAGCCAGTAAAGGTGAGTGTAGGTAGGGAGGTAGGGAGGAGATAGGTCAGTCCAGGGAGGACAGACAGGTCAAGGGGGCGGGATGAGGTTAGTAGGTAGGAGATGGGGGTGGGGCTTGAGGTAGGAGGAGGGAATAGGTGTGAGGAAGGACAGGTTAGGGAGGCGGGGATGAGTTGGGCTGGTTTTGGGATGCAGTAGGGGGAAGGGAGATTTTGAAGCTTGTGAAGTCAACATTGATACCATTGGGCTGCAGGGTTCCCAAGCGGAATATGAGTTGCTGTTCCTGTAACCTTTGAGTAGCATCATTGTGGCACTGTAGGAGGCCCACGATGGACATGTCATCTGCGGAATGGGAGGGGGAGTTGAAATGGTTCGCAACTGGGAGGTGCAGTTGTTTAGTGCGAACCGAACGTAGGTGCTCTGCAAAGTGGCCCCCAAGCCTCCGCTTGGTTTGACCGATGTAGAGGAGGCCACAATGAGAACAGTGGATGCAGTATACCACATTAGCAGATGTGCAGGTGAACATCTGCTTGATGTGGAAAGTCTTCTTGGGGCCTGGGATGGGGGTGAGGGGGGAAGTGTAGGGGCAGGTGTAGCACTTCCTGCGGTTGCAGGGAAAAGTGCCGGGTGTGGTGGGGCTGGACGGGAGTGTGGAGTGAACAAGGGAGTCATGGAGAGAGTGGTCCCTCTGGAAAGCAGATAAGGGTGGGGAGGGAAAAATGTCTTTGGTGGTGGGGTCAGATTGCAGATGGCAGAAGTGTCGTAGGATGATGCGTTGGATCCGGAGGTTGGTGGGGTGGTACGTGAGGACAAGGGGGATTCTGTTTTGGTTGTTATTGCGGGGCGGGGGTGTGAGGGCTGAGTTGCGGGAAATGCGGGAGACACGGTCGAGGGCGTTCTCGACCACTGAGCGGGGGGGGAAGTTGCGGTCCTTGAAGAATGAGGACATCTGAGATGTACGGGAGTCGAATGCCTGATCCTGGGAGCAGATGCGGCGGAGGCGAAGGAATTGGGAATAGGGGATGGCATTTTTGCAGGAGGGTGGGTGGGAGGAAGTGTATTCTAGGTAGCTGTGTGAATCGGTGGGCTTGAAATAGATATCGGTTTCTAGGTGGTTGCCAGAGATGGAGACAGAGAGGTCCAGGAAGGAGAGAGAGGTATTAGAGATGGTCCAGGTGAACTTAAGGTTGGGGTGGAAGGTGTTGGTGAAGTGGATGAACTGTTCGAGCTCCTCATGGGAGCACGAGGTGGCGCCGATACAGTCATCAATGTAATGAAGGAAGAAGTGGGGTTTAGGGCCAGTGTAGGCACGGAAGACGGATTGTTCCACGTAACCTACAAAGAGGCAGGCATAGCTTCGGCCCATGCGGGTACCCATGGCCACCCACTTTTTCTGTAGGAAGTGGGAGGAATTGAAAGAGAATTTGTTGAGGGCGAGGATGAGCTTGGCTAAGCGGATGAGGGTGTCAGTGGAGGGGGACTGGTCGGGCCTGCGGGACAGGAAGAAGCGGAGGGCCTTTAGGGCATCTGTGTGGGGAATACAGGTGTATAGGGACTGGACGTCCATGGTAAAGATGAGGTGTTGGGGACCGGGGAATTGGAAGTTCTGGAGGAGGTGGAGAGCATGGGTGATGTCACAGATGTAGGTAGGGAGTTCCTGGACCAAGGGGGAGAAAATGGAGTCGAGATAGGTGGGGATAAGTTTGGTGACGCAGGAGCAGGTGGAGACAATGGATCGACCAGGGCAGTCAGGTTTGTGGATTTTGGGAAGCAGATAAAAGCGGGCAGTACAGGGTTGGGGAACGATGAGGTTGGAGGCTGTGGGTGGGAGGTCACCTGAGGTGATGAGGTTGTGGATGGTTTGGGAGATGATGGTTTGTTTGTCGGGGGTGGGGTCATGATCAAGGAGGTGGTAGGAGGAGGTATCGGAGAGTTGGCGCCTGGCCTCAGCGATGTAGAGGTCAGTGCGCCATACTACTAATCTGCGCCTCCCTTGTCCACGGGTTTTGTGGTGAGGTTGGGATTGGAGCGGAGGGAGCAGAGGGCTGCACGGCACCTGACAGATCATTGAAGGAAGCAGGATAGATGGGGATAGAAGTAAATAAAGCATATCACGTTTTCATAGGGGCATAGAGTACAAAAGCAAGGGGATGATGTTGAACTTGTACAAGATACTTGTTAGACCTCAGGTGAAGTATTGTGTGCAATTGTGGACACCACATTCTAGGAAAGATGTGAATGATTTAGAGACAGTGCAGAGTGATTTACAAGAATTCAGTGTTACAAGATTCCTGGAATGAGAAACTTCAGCTATGAGGATATATTAAAGAAGTTGGGACTGTTCTCCTTAGAGAGAAATGCTGAGGGGAGATTTCATTGAGGTTTTAAACTCCAGGCGCCAGCTGGATAAAGTGCATTGGGAGTAGTTCCTGCTCGTAAAGGGAACAAGAAGGAGAGGGCACAGATATAAAATGATTTGTGAATGCATGTCAGATTGAAAAAGATAGATATGTTTTCAGGGTCACTTAGGGTCCCGATAAAGAGGGTGGGAATGGTGGAGTGGGAAAATAAATGCTCATGCAGCGAGTAATTGGGACATGGAATGTAATGCCTGGAAATGTGGTGGAGGCAGACACAGTTGAGGCATTCAGGAGTCCATTAGACAATTGGATGATTATTTGGGAAGAAACGGTGTGCAGGATATGGGGATATTAGCATTAAGGAATAGATCTTGTACAAGCATGATGGACCAAATGGTCTCCTTCTGCACCATAACAATTCTGTGATTCTGTGCTCTTCACAGCAGGAGCTACATTCCCTCTCTATCTCTGTCCCTCCATTTCTGTTCACGTTCAAAAGCAGTTGTTCTTTTGGTGGTAAGGTGTGAAAACCTTCACTGATTTTCAATAGATTTCAGTTTGGATTCTCCTTCCCAGTGACAGCCATTCCACATAAGCCTGTCCCCAAACAGACATTTAGCATGACCATCATTCCCACACCCTCTATCCAAAACACTAAATGAAAGCATTTTAAAACATAGTCATCTTTTACAGTCTGACATTCATAATGTTTCCTATTGACAATATTTTGCCAGAATTCCTTAATGACACATCAGTCAAATGCTCCCTTGACGTCAGGGACAGTACTTTCAGCCTAAATCTTGATTTTAACTTTTATATTTGTGTTACTATTTTGTTAGTTACATTTGTTAAGTTTGCTAATGTCTTTATTTGAGGTTAAGAAGAATCAAGTGGTGCTATTAATTTTCTGAGCATCTAAATATGTGGAACACCTGTGACACTGTGGGGTGAAATGAAGCATAAGACTGAGTAGTCAATAAACTCTACCAACAAAGGATGTTGCCTTGAATTTCTATCTCATCAATTGACTCAGATCCAGATTGACATTGATAGCAAACAATGGTTCCTAAATTTGAAGATTGGAAGCTAAGAGTTTAAGATAGAAGGTCGTAATTTGAATTACTTTTAAGAAAACTGACAAGAACCAAGAATAGGATGTTGGGATACAATTTCCCACTGATGTTCTGTGAAGCTCAATCTTATGATCAATGGAAAAATGAAGTAGAAAAGTGGACATTGGTCATGTTTTGGCTTTAATAATGGTTTCCAAAATCTTGCCAACAACTGAGGTCAGGCTAAACAGCCTACAGTTTCGTGTCTTCTGCCTCCCTCCCTTCTGAGACAGGGAGTGTTACTTTAGCTATTTTCCACTCCCCTGACACCAGTGACCCCTGAAAGATCATCGCCAATGCCTCCACAATCCCCTCAGCTCTCTCCTTCAGAGCTCTGGGGTGTAGTCCATCCAGTTCAGGTAATTTATCCACCTTCTGATGTTTCAGTTTCCCCAGCACCTTCTCCTTAGTGATGGCCGCTACATTTACATCTGCCTTCTGACTCTCTTGAAGTTCTGGAATGCTGCTGGTGTCATCCACTATGATGCAAAATACCTATTCAGTTCCACTGCCATTTCTTTGTTCCCCATTACTATTTCTCTGGCCTTATTTTCCAGCAGTCCTATGTCCAGTTTTGCCTCTCTTTTACCTTTTAGATGTCTAAAAAAAACCCTTGCAATCTTCTTTTATATTACTAGCTAGCTTCTCCCCTTTATTGCATTTTTATTTATCCTTTGTTGGTTTATAAAGTGTTCCCAATCCTGTGGCTTTCCAATAATCTTCACCACATTGTCTGGTTTTTCTTTTGCTTTTATGCTGTCCCTGACTTCCCTTGTCAGCCATGGTTGCCTCATCCTGCCCTTAACCTGTTACTTCTTCCTTGGGTTGACTTTCTGCTGTGCCTCCCAAATAACCCTCAGAAACTATTGCTGTTCCACCATCTTCCCTGCTAAGCTCCCCTTCAAATCAACTCTGGCAAGCTCCTTTGCTCAATTGTAATCTGTTAAGTCTGATTCAATCTTCTTCCTCTCAAATTTCAGCATGAATTCTACCTTACTATCATCACTTCACTTTTGGGGATCCTTCACCTTCAGCTCCCTAATCAACTTTGTTTCATTACACACCACTAAATCCAGAGTTGCCAGTTCCTTACTGTGCTGTATCACAAGCTGCTCCAAAAAGAAGTCTCATAGACATTCCGCAAATTCTTTCTCTTGTGATATACTCCCAACCTGGTTTTCTCAGTTCGTGTGCTTATTGAAATCCCCAATGATTTATTTTCTTCCCTGCATCCTGACTACTGCTAGGAGATCTGTACGTAATTTCCATCAGTGTCTTTCTTCCTTTGCAGTGCCTCAACTCTACCCACACAAATTCTATGCCTTCTTACTCTCTATGACTTCTTGCTATCAATTTAATTTCATTTCTTACTAACAAAGTAGCCTTATCCTTCTGCCCATCTGCCCATCCCTTCGATAGGATGTGTATCCTTGGATATTTGTTAAGCCACTTTTAGAATACTACATGCAATTCTGGTTGCCCTTTGATAGATGGGATGTTGTTAAACTTGAGAGGGCACAGAAAAGATTTACAAAGATGCTTTGTAAAGGCTGGGAAATTTTTTGCCCTGGAGCGTCAGGGGCTCAGGGGTGACCTTATAGACATTTATAAAATCATGAAGGGCAAGGATAGGGTAAATTACCAAGGTATTTTTCCTCGGTTAGGGTTAAGAGGGAAAAGATGTAAGAAGGACCCAAAGGGTATCTTTTTCAGGCAGAGGATGGTGTGTGTATGGAACAGGCTGCAAGAGGAAGTTTTATTATAGAATAGAATCCCCACAGTGTGGGAACAGGCCATTCAGCCCAGCAAGTCCACACTGACTCTCCGAAGGGCATACTACCCAGACACATCCCCCTACCTTATCCTCGTAACCTGCATTTCCCATGGCTAATGTACCTAAACTACACTTCCCCTAACACAATGGGTAATTTAGCATGGCCAGTCCACCTAACCTGCACATCTTTGGACTGTGGGAGGAAATCAGAGCTCCCAGCAGAAACCCACACAGACACAGGGAGAACATGCAAACTCTACACAGACAGTCGCCCAAGACTGGAATACAAACCCTGGTCCCTGGTGCTGTGAGGCAGCAGTGCTAGTGACTGAGCCACTGTACTGCCCCAGTAGTGGATGTGGGTACAATTACAACATGTAAAAGGCATCTGGATGTGTATATCAATAGGAAGGGCTCACACAGATATGGGCCAAGCACAGACAAATGGGACCAGGTCAGATTGGGATGTCTGGTCAGCGCAGACAAGTTGGGCCAAAAGTCCATTTCCATGCTGCATGACTCTGTGAGTCTATGAGTCTATGAGAGACAATCTAACTGTCACACCATGACATTCAATGATATGTCAATCACTCAATTCTCCACTACCAACGTCCTAGGAGTTACCACTGACCAGAAACTGAACTCGATTCACTGCACATTGTAACTTCAACAGCTGGTCAGAGGCTAGGAATCTTGAAGCAAATAACCCATCTCCTGACTGCCCAAAGCCTGTCCACTATCTACAGAGTGCAAGTCAGGCGTATGATGGAATAGCCCCTTTTGCCTGGTTTGGTACAGCTCCAACAATACTCAGGAAGCTTGGCACCATCTAGAACAAAGCAGCCTGCTTGATTGGCACACACACAAGTATCTACTCCCTCCTCCAATGATGCTCAGCAGTAATGTGTACTATCTGTAAGATGCATTGCAGAAATTCACCAAAGATCCTTAGACAGTTCCTTCCAAATCCATAACCACTTCCATCTAGAAGGTAATGAACAGCAGACATATGGTAATACCATCACCTACAAGTTTCCCTCCAAGCCACTTACCATTCTGGAGTGTCACGGGTCAAAATCCTGGAATTCCTAACTACAGTCCATGGACTGCAGCGTGTCATTGAAGGTAGCAAGACAACTGGAGAGAAATTAATGAAACATTTAATGTCCTATACTTTATGAATAGTGGCATAGAGATTAAGAGTAATTTGGTTGTGTTAACCTTGTGTCAACTGGTTTTGCATCAACTGGAGTATTAGGCCAGTTCTGGGCACTGGCCTTTTGGAAATGTCATCAAATTACAGAAGCATACAGCACAGAAGGGGTCGTTTGGCCCATTCAGTCTGTACCAGTTGCACTTTCTTGCACTTGGCCTATAGCCTTGAATGTTGTGGCAGTTCAAGCGCTCATCCAAGCACTTTTTAAAGATTGTAAGATTACCCATCTCAGCTACCCTCCAAGGCAGTGCATTCCAGTCCCCTACCATTCTTTGAGTGAAAATATTTTTCCTCAAATCTCCTCTCAACATCCTGGCTTAAAATTAGCCCAGCTTTGTTACTGATTCTTCAACTAAGGGGAACAGCTGCTTTAAATTCACGATGTCCATGCTCTTCATAATCTTACACACCACTATCAGGTCCTCTCTCAGCCTTCACTGCTTTAAAAGAAACAACTCAAGCTTATCCAGCCTTTCTTCAAAGCTAAAGTCCCAGGCATTATCCGGGTGAATCCGTCTGCATATCCTTCCTATCATGTGATGATCAGAACTGCATGCAATACTCCCAGCTATGGCCTAACCAAAGTTTTGTACAGCTCCAACATAAACTCCCTGATCTTACAATCAATGCCCAGAGACCCATGTGCCTCTTAACTACCTTACTAACCTGCTCTCCCACCTTCAGGGATCTCTGCTAAGCACCCCATGATCCCTCTGTTCCTCTGAGCTCAATCGTATCCTCAGTGATTTTCCAGTAAGATGGCAGTGGAGCAGGGCTCCTGAGCACAGGGTTTGTGTGCTTTTCTTTTTGTTGCTTTTCTTTTTATCTCTTCTCTTGTTTATTTTTCACTTTTGTTTTATTTTACTTACTTCTTGGTGAGGAGCTTGGTCGCAGCAACAGCATCAGTGGTGGCAACAGGGCCCAGTAGTGTGGACTCATGTAGGCCCAGAAATGTGGGCTTGACTAGGCTCAGCCACAAGGACTCATGGCGATGGCATCAGAGGCAAGTTTGGGTTCCTGGCAGCTTCTACATCATCAAGGCGATCCAAGCACTGACTCACGGCCGCTGCTGCAGAAGCAAGTTTGGGTTCCTGATGGTGTGTGCATCCAGCACAGGTTCATGGTGACGGTGGCGCAAGCAAATTTGGGCCTAGTACGAGACCTGACAGCATCAGAGGTGGCTGCACTGGTGAGGTGGGCCCAAAGTAGAATCATGGCAGTGGCGGAGTCAAGTTTGGGCTGGTGTGACACCTGGCAGCATTGGTGGCATCTGCATTGGTGAGGTCCAGTGAGAACTCATAATGGCGAGGGCATTGGTTGAGGCGAGATGGCACCGAACAATGGCAACTTTCATTCTGGGGGTGCAGTGAAACGGACTTGTGCCTGGCCACCAGGCCCATGGCCCATGATGGAGGGCATAACAAGATGAACTGCCAAGTTGGATACTTTCTTCATTTCTTGATTTTTCAGCCTTTATATTCTAAGTTTTTGTTTATTTTTCTGTGCTTTAAGATGGTACCGGAGAGTAGTGACACTATACAATACATTTCACTGTATTCTGTAACAAGATACATGTGACAATAAATAAATCAAATCAAATCAGATTCATTGAGTACCCCTTTGTCTTGTTAATTCTTCCAAAATGGATCATGTCAAAGGTGTGAAAACATGACAATATAAAGAACATTAAAAAACGTATAAAATTATGAAGGGAATAGATACGATAGAAGCAGGGAGGGTGTTACCACTGGTGGGTGAAACTAGAGAAGGATGGCATAGCCTTAAATTAAGGAGGTGCAGATTTAGGACTAAGTTGAGGAGAAACTTCTTCTTCCAAAGGGTTGTCAATTTGTGGAATTCCCTGCCCAGTGAAGCAGTTGAGGCTACCTTGTTGAATGTTTTTAAGGCAAAGATAGATAGATTTTTGAACAGTAAAGGAATTAAGGGTTATGGTGAGACAGCAGGTAAGTGGAGCTGAGTCTACAAAAGATCAGCCATGATCTTGTTGAATGGCGGAACAGGCTCGGGGGACCAGATGGCCTAGTCCTGCTTCTATTCCTTATGTACTTAGGACTAAAAATGTGAAAAGAATTCATGAAAGTAGTTCAAGGGATGAGGAACAATGGTTCTATTGCTAGATTGAAGAGGGATCAACTCACAAAAGCAGAAATTACTAGAGAAACTCAACAGACCTGGTGGCGTCCCTGTAAAGAAAATTGTAAAGAGTTAACATTTCAAGTTCAGTGACCCTACATCAGAATCTGGAATTAAGAATTTAATAATGCCCATGAATCCATTCTCAATTATCAGGAAAATGTCTTATTGTTCACTGATGTCCTTTTGGGAAGGAAACTGCTATCCTTACCTGGTCTGGCCTACATGTCACTCCAGACCCACGGCAATGTTATTGACTCTTAACTGCCCTCGGGGCCATTAGGAATAGGCAGTAAATGCTGGCCCAGCCAGCAACATTCTCATCCCGTGAATGAATATTAAATAAAGAACTGATAGCAACTAGGAAAAGATTATATTTATGCTAATTTATGAGATGTTGGGGTGAAAACAGTTAGTGAAGAGGTGGAGACGGTGCCCAGAGAAAGAAAGAACAAAAAAAAGGAAACCAGGGATGCGTAGGTAGTTATGTGATAATTGGGGCTTTGAGTGGATGAAAAGGGGTTGGCTGTGTGAAAAGCAACCCATTTTATGACAGGATCTGGTAGTGATGTGGGTTAGGGTGGTGTAATAGACATGGAAGGAAGTGTTCATGCTTTAAAATTATAAAACTTAATGTGGAATCCAGAGCCTGTAAGGTCCCCGAGATGGAAAATGAGGTGCGGGTCATCTAGCTTGCATTGAGCCTCGCTGGAGCATCACTGTAGGCCAGAGACAAAAATGTTGACCAGAGAACATGGTTGAAGCTCAGGGTCATTTTTGCAGACAGAACTTTGGTATTCTGCAAAATAATAATCCAGTCTGTTTCGTCACCTCAATATAGAGGAGATTACATTTTGAGTAGCCAATACAGTAGACTAGATTGAGTGAAGTGCAGGTAACTCAATGCTTCACGTGATCCTTTGGATAGTGAGGAGGAAGGAGGAGGTAAACAGGCAAGCATTGCACATTTTGCGACTGCATGGGAAGATGCAGTGTGGGTGTGTGGGTGTGTAGAAGTATTGGAAATGGAGGACAACTGGACCAGGGTGTCCCAAAAGGAATGGTCCCTGTGGAATGCTGACAAGGAAGAGAAGGAGAATATGTGTTTGGTGGTAGTATCCTGCTGGTGGTGGTGTAAACGATGGTTAATGACATTTTAGATGTGGATGCTGGTGGGGTGGAAAGTGAGGACTGGGGGATCCTATCGGTGTTGTGGAAGGGAAGAGAAGGGGTAAGGGTAGAAGCGCAGGAAATGAGTTGGACATCTTCAAGGGCCCAGTCAACCACAGTGGTGGGAAATCCTCTGTTGAGACAAAAGGTGAACACTTCTGAAGCTAACCTCCCCCCTACCCCTCCACCACCCCGCCACCCTCCCGATGCAACAGATACATAGAAACTGGGAGAATGGAACTGAGTCTTTATAGGAAGCAGGATGTGATGATGTATAATCCAGGTATCTATGGAGGTTGGTTGGTATCATTGGATATCAATGGCCAGCCTATCACCAGAAATGAAAACAAAGATGACACTAATCCCTTTATCTGCCCAAGTTCCTTTTGTCTCTTTCTCTGGGTTCTGTCTTGACCTATTTGCTCATTCCTTCCCCTCACCATCAATCATCAGCATAAATTTCACCTTTTCCTTGCTGTTATCAGTTCTGAATAAGGGCCACTGGACTCAAAGCATTAACTTCTCTCCACAGATGTTGCCAGACCTGTTGAGTTTCTCCAGCAATTTCCATATTTGTACGTTACATATGCCCAGCATACACAGTTCTTTATATTCGATTGATTAGGAGCTCCCTATTTTCTTTCCACTGTGTGGAATTCCAAGGCACACTGATAAGCAGGTGTAGAACCACAGCGTTGAGCAGCTTAGAGAGAACGTTGGGACTGTTTCCTTTGAGAACAATAGGCTAAGAGGAGATTTGATAGAGGTTTCTGGACAGAGGACATAGAGGAGAAACTTTTTCCTTTGTTACAAAGATCTACAGCGAAAGGGAACAATTTAAAGTAAACTGGCAAAAGAAGTATTAGAGATATGAGGAGAAACTTTTTCACATAAGTGGTCAATATTTGACTGCCTCAGAGTTTGGTGGAGGCAGATTCTGTTGAGATTTTCAAGAGAGAATACAATTATTATCTGAAAGTGAAGAATGTGCAGGATTACACAGAGAAGACTTGGGAGTAGTGGTAGGTAAATTGCTGCTTCAAAGAGCAAACGTAGACACAGTGGGCTCAATAGTTTTTTTCTGTAGCAATTTTATTGCCTGTTTGTGCGATATATTGGTAGTTTGATTGGAGCAAAACTGTTACTTATTTTTGTAGTCAATCGGATACGGTGAATGAAATTAGGTTCATTCTATTAATCTCCTGATATACAGGATAAATCACAGGGTAGCTCCTTCACAGAGTGCAGTTCTGTCTCTCATGACATAAAATGCTGATGGGCCATGATGCGGTTCCTATTGATTGATTGAGATTATGTTCTGCTGTTGAGATTTTTATTTTGTGGAGAAATCTGTTTAGCTATATGGTATGTATTTAATGAAATCCTTTAAACAGAATGTGATGGCAAACAGCCAACTAGCAGGTTTTGTTGAAGGCAAGTTTGACAGCCTAATTGAGTAATCTGGTTAAATGAAAGCGCTTTTATTTCTGAACAGGTCTGAGCATTGACAGCTATTACTAAGCAGGGTTCAGTTACTCCTGAGGTGTTAAAACTGGGAGCTCTTGATTGGACTGTAAGTTACAAGTATAACTTCAAAGGCACAGAATTAATTAAGAGATGAGAAGTTTGTCATTGACAAATGAGACAGCCTGTGGGCTGCTCCTACAGATCTGTCAAGGCAGAATGGAATGTTCTTCTTTGCAGACCACAACATTCATTTGCACAGACTGCTGCACCAATTTGGAAGAAAACTGAAACAAGTTGAACAAAACAAACCTGTGAACATGTCTCACTGCACCTTTCTTCTAATTCTTTGCCACAGATAAGAATGAAGATGGGACAAGATGAGAGAAAGGGCAAATTTGAGACATAGAGCAGAATTGATGCAACAGAGAAGAATAGGGGTAATGGAGAGACAAGTGAAGGGAAGCGTAGATGTATTGAAAACAGGAGACAGAGAAGATTGGAGGCAGTGTGTGAGATTGGAAAGGGGTGAGTGTTGAGGGAAGTGGAACAGGGAATGGCAGAGAGAAGTGGATTATCATTTTCATGACTGCATTCTTTGGACTTAAGTGAGTGAATGTAAGGTTGGACTTAGGGAATAGCCAGGGTGAGACTAGAGAGTGATGGCTTTAATGAATGCTTAGGCATTAAGGTGGAGATGCGGGGAGGATTCAGTTGAACAGAAGCTGCAGAAATGGAGCAAATTAAGGGTCAAAGAAAAAGCCATTGGAGGTTTGAAGATGAATTAAATTTTAGTAATATATTTCCAAGGACAGAGAGATAAGGAAGTGGATTTAGAAGTAGAAAGGGTGACGCAGGGTCTGGAAGGGTGCCAGCAAAGAGTAGAGAAACTGGGGAAGAGATGGAGAGGGAAAGAGGATGGGAATGAGGAAAGGAATAGTGTGGAGAGAGGGCAGGGATAGGGATGTGCAAAGGGATGCAGAACAAGAAGGAAAGGAGTATGATGAAGAGGAAACGCCTCTCAAACTCTTTGGCTGGTTCTGATCGATTCATCATTTGCTTCAATAACTGCAGCATATTATTGTCTCTTGACTGGACAAATCTGCTGACACATCATTCTGTAATATGCTATATTCATTGGTTTGAAATTGGTCCAACTTAACTCCAACTTTTCTTTCTCATGTTCTGTTCTACCTGTTGCACCATGTGTATGTCAATTCAATCCCAAAATTGATTTAGATCGACATAAGTGGACAGCCTAGTCTGTCACACCATCTATTTAACATGTTTTGTGTGATTTTGCTCTGGAATGAAGACAGTACTCTCCAGCCCATCCCCAAAATCAGTAGCTATATAACAAACATATGTTGTTATGACTGCACTCCCCTTACAGTTAATATGAATGGAACCTAATTTTGTGGTGGGGGAAGAAATTCACACAATGTGTCCATAGAACATAGAACATTACAGCGCAGTACAGGCCCTTCGGCCCTCGATGTTGCACCGACCTGTGAAACCAATCTGAAGCCCATCTAACCTACACTATTCCATTATCATCCATATGTTTATCCAATGACCATTTAAATGCCCTTAAAGTTGGCGAGTCTACAACTGCTGCAGGCAAGGCATTCCATGCCCATACTACTCTCTGAGTAAAGAATCTACCTCTGACATCTGTCCTATATCTATCACCCCTCAATTTAAAGCTATGTCCCCTCGTGCCAGCCGTCACCATCCGAGGAAAAAGGCTCTCACAGTCCACCCTATCCAATCCCCTGATCATCTTGTATGTCTCTATTAAGTCACCTCTTAACCTTCTTCTCTCTAACGAAAACAGCCTTAAGTCCCTCAGCCTTTCCTCGCAAGACCTTCCCTCCATACCAGGCAACATCCTGGTAAATCTCCTCTGCATCCTTTCCAATGCTTCCACATCCTTCTTACAATGCGGTGACCAGAACTGTACGCAATACTCCAAGTGCGGCCGCACCAGAGTTTTTTCCAGCTGCAACATGACCTCACGGCTCCGAAACTCAATCCCTCTACCAATAAAACCTAACACACCATACACCTTCTTAACAACCCTATCAACCTGGGTGGCAACTTTCAGGGATCTATGCACACGGACACCGAGATCTCTTTGCTCGTCCACACTACCAAGAATCTTACCATTAGCCCAGTACTCTGTATTCCTGTTACTCCTTCCAAAGTGAATCACCTCACACTTTTCCACATTAAACTCCATTTGTCACCTCTCAGCCCAGCTCTGAAGTTTATCTATGTCCCTCTGTAAGTCCAGTTGGGTCAGTCCATTTCTCCATTTGGGTGGGTTGGGAAAGAGTCTAGTTGGGTCCGTCCATGTCTCAAGAGGGCAAACAATGATAGATTTTTGTGCTAATCAACTGCTGATTGGTGCGGGAGAGAGGACTTGATCCAGATGTAATAGATTGGTCTATATTCGTGTAAAATGATTTCCCAAAGGTGCCCTCTTGTGTCACAGTGGTAGTGTCCCTATCCCTGGACTGGGAGGCTGGGGTTCAAGTCCCACCTGCTCCAGAGGTGTGTAATAACATCTCTGAACAGGTTGATTAGAAAAATAGGTTAAAAATCCAAACAGAATAGTAATTTGATCCAAATTTCTGGAATGGCACTTGGGAGTGGATAACCTGATCCCAGGACATTATTATAAGACAAAATACTGTGGATGCTGGAGTTCTGAAATTAAAAAATCCTAGAAATTTCTGGAGAAGTTCAGCATGCCACAGCATCTGTGGAGAGAAAACAGAGTTAATGTTTTGAGTCTGAAGAAGAGTTACTGGACTCAAAACATTAAATCAGTTTTCTCTCCACAGATGCTGCCAGACTTGCTATGTTTCTCCAGCAATTTTTGTTTTTGACCCCATGACATATTGGGCCTGGGGTGAGTGCCTGAACTGGGTCTCAGGATAGGGAGCAGAGTCTGATCCCAACCAACACTGCTTCTAAAGGAGGGAAATGGTTTGATCACAGTTCACAGTGGGTCTCAAGGTGGGTGCACAGACTGATCCCAGCTCAGATTAGGTCTCTGGGTGGACACACAATCTGATTCCAGCACACACAGTGTCTCATGGAGGGACACTAGTCACACTGCAGGGTTCTGACAGAGCAAACAGTTGACATTGATGTTTGAAAGTGAGTATTGATGAAAATGTGATAGTTTTCAGTGACACCGAAACTTAGATTGTCAGGGTATTGATGTTGAAGACTCAGTCTTTTAGAATGTGGATGTAATTAAAAATCGGGAATGACTGCCAGCAAAAAGCTGTTAAATTGAATTTTATTAAACTTTTTCGAACTTTTTTCAGACTTTTGGTATCCATGTGTATTAAGGAATATGAAACTAAGGTGGGAATATATAATTAATTTATCGATCAGCCATTATCTAATTGAATGGTTGAACAGGCTTGAGAGGCTGAATGGTCTCCTCTTGTTACTATCATTACCTTGCCATCCAACAGGGGATTGCTGCTCTCACATTACCATTATATTAAGTCAGAGTGTAAAATTTCTCTCTTTTCCAATATGAAATTCAAATAAATAGTTGTTACAATGTATATTAACACATGACAGCTGTATTTTTGGGATCATAGAACCACACAATACAAGGAAAGACCCTTTAGCCCATCAAGTCTACACCTTCAAAGCTACACGAAATCGAACTAGTCCACTTTGCTGCACTTGGCCCCAAAGCTTTGAATGTAATGACATTTCAGATGTTCACTCAAGAACAATGAATTCTCTGTATCTGCAAAATTATGAATTGCGAATTTGCTTATCCTTGCCAATAAGTCAGTAACAACAAAATTCAACATCCGTGGGTAAAAATTGCATATCTGCGATTTTTGACCTATTTTAAATGAGCTCTGCCCTTGTGAATTTCATCATTTGTGGGGGTTGTCAGGAATCGTACTCTCACCAATATGGAGGAATGACTTTACTTGGCTTGAACAATGTTTACTGGACATGAAATGTTAACTTTGCTGTCTCTCCACAATGCTACCAAACATGCTGAGCTTTTCCAGCAATTTCTGTTTTTGTGTACTCATGAGGTTTCCCACCTCTAGTACCCTCTCAGGGCAGTGCATTCCAGATTCCCAAAAAACTCTTCCCCAAATCCCCTCTAAACCCCCTGCCTGTCCCTTTAAAATTATTAGTGGTCAATATAGCCTATAGCATATTATGAATAACTGCAGGGTATGCTCATTTAAGGGTCACAGAATATTAAGGTATTCTTTACAGATAGGAACATAGAATTTTCGATACAAAGTACTGAAGTTCATTGAGTTTACCTTCTCCCGTCTTGTTGGGTAACATGACATGAAATATTGATGTTGTTTATTAGTTTACAACAGATCCAGACTTGTGGCTGGAAACTGCAGTGGTGCCAAGTTATTGATATCATGGAAGTAAAATCCGAGCAACTACCAATGGCCATGTCTGAAATTATTCACAAATTGCACCTTGTATCTTCTTGTCCAATGTACTGGAAGTATCGGAATGATTTCCCTCCACAATGCAGGGTCACAAACTCTTTATTCATGCGCCCCCTTTTCTTACGTAGGACTGAAACAAAATCTGTAGGAGGCAATCTTTCTCCCACTGTGCAACTTTTATTGTGTCTACTGATGCTCTGAAATGCTTCCCAATTCATTATGGACAACAAGACAAAACTACAATCATAGATAAAAGGTACTGCAGATGCTGGAGAATCCGAGATAACAAGCATGGGGCTGGATGAACACAGCAGGTCAAGCAGCATCATAGGAGCAGGAAAACTTGACGTTTCGGGCCTAAACCCTTCATCAGAAATGGGGGAGGGGAAGAGGGTTCTGAAATAAATAGGGAGAGAGGGGGAGGTGGATAGAGGATGGATAGAGGAGAGGATAGGTGGAGAGGAGGCAGACAAGTCGAAGAGGCGGGGATGGAGCCAGTAAAGGTGAGTGTAGGTAGGGGGGTAGGGAGG
>JAHRHZ010000206.1:235128-250949 GCA_024137785.1 Ginglymostoma cirratum | reverse complement strand
TTCGTGTCATCTGCAAACTTACTGATCAGACCACTTATGCCCTCTTCTTCTTAAGAAATATCTTCTTAAATATCTGGCTCTGCTGTCTGTGATCTTGCCTTCTAATTTATTTTGCCAAAACATTAACCAACTATGTTCCTAGCTTTATAATTGCCTTTATTTAGATTTACAGCATTAGTTTCAGACTCAAAGTTTCTCAATTTCGAACTGAATGTGATATTCTATCATGTTATGATCAATTTCCTACAGGATCCTTGAGTACACAAAGGGTGCTGCTGAGTAAGATTCTGGGAGAAGTTGTCTTAGCCGCTGGAACTGAAGAGGGGAGCGCTGAGGAGCTGGTGTCAGTGAATCATGTGAGGGCATCCAACAGAGGGTGCTGCTGAGTAGGATTCTGGGAGGAGTTGTCTTAGCTGCTGCAACTGAGGAGGTGAGCGCTGAGGAGCTGGTGTCAGTGAATTGTGTGAGGGCATCCAACAGAGGGTACTGCTGAGTAAGATTCTGGGAGGAGTTGTCCCAGTCACTGCGGCCAAGGTGGGGAGCAGAGACCAGCTGGTGTCTGTGAATTGTGTGAGGGCATCTAACAGTAGGTGCTGCTGAGGAGGATTCTGGGAGGAGTTACCCAGGGATGAGAGGAAAAAAAAAAGGAAGACAAGCCATATAGGAGCAGCCATTTTGAGAAGGGCAGCGCTGTTGTTGAAGTATTGCTGGAGGTTTAGGTATAGTTTTAAGTGAATACTAGGCTTTGGTGAAGAGAGCGAGCAGTAGCGAGGTATGGTAGTCGGAGGAGGAGCAAACTACTGCAGCTGCTGAAGACTCAAAGGTAAAGGAGAAGTAGAAGGAATTTAACTGTAAAGTCACAGGTTGCAGGTAAGTGAGTGACTGGTGAGTATTTTTCTTCTCTCTTATTTTTCTTCGCTTTGTTACTGTTGTTAACTTAAGGATAAAGTTATGGCAGGAGATCCCAGACCCGCGTCATGCTCCTCCTGTGCAATCTGGGAATTCAGGGACCCTTACATTTGCCCCGGACTCCTTCATGTGGCAGGAAGGGTGTCCAGTTGCTGTCTGACTGCTTGACAGCTCTGGAGCTGTAGCTGGATTCATTTTGGAGCATCTATGAGGCTGAGAGAATCACGGATAGCACGGTCAGTAAGTTGATCACAATGCACATAAAAATTACTGAAGAAGACAGGGAATGGGTGACTAACACACAGAGGAAGAGGAGGAAGGAGGTACAGGGGGTTCCCTTAGATCATCTCCCTCCGAAAGAGATATGCCATTTTGGATACTGTTGGGGGACATAGCTCACCAGGAAAAGGTGGCAACAGCCAGATTCATAACACAGTGGCTGGTTCTGCTCCACAGGAGGGCAGGAAAAAGAGCAGCAGAGCTATAGTGATAGCGGATTCAATTGTATGGGGCATAGATAGGCATTTCTGCAGCCACACACAAGAGTCCAGGATGGTATTTTGTTTTCCTGGTGCAAGGGCTAAGGATGTCTTGGAGGCGCTGCAGGACAATCTGCAGGGGGTAGGTGAACAGCTAGCTGTCGTGGTACATATAGGCACCAACGATATAGCTTAAAAATAAAGGATGAGGTCCCACAAGCTGAATTTAGAGAGTTAGGAATTAAACTAAAAAGTAGGACTTCAAAGTTAGTCATCTCAGGATTGCTACTAGTGCAATGTGCAAGTCAGAGTAGGAATGGCAGGAAAGCTAAGATGAATATGTGGGTTGAAGGATGGAGTAAGAGGGGGGATTCAAATTCCTGGGACATTGGAACCGGTTCTGGGTGAGGTGGGACCAGCACAAACTGGACGGTCTGCACCTGGGAAAGACTGGAGCCAATGTCCTAGGGGGAGTGTTTAGTAGTGCTGTTGGGAAGGGTTCAAACTAATATGGCAGGGGGCTGGGAACCAATGCAGGAAGTCAGAGGGACATGGGGACAGAAACAAAGGACAGTCAGGGGAAAGGTAAACGTGGAAGGTGGAGAAACTAAACACAAAAATCAAAACGGGCCACATTTCACAATGATTCTAAAAGGACAAAAATGTAAAAAAACAATGAGCCTGAAGGCTCTGTGTCTCAATGCAAGCAGCATTTGTAATAAGGTGGATGAATTAACTGTGCAAACAGTTATAAATGGATATGATGTAATTGGGATCACAGAGACCTGTCTCCAGGGTGACCAAGGATGGGAACTCAATGTCCAGGGTTATTCAATTATCAGGCAATATAGACAGAAAGGTAGGGAAGTGGAGTAGTGTTGCTGGTTAAGGAGGAGATTAACACAATAGTAAGGGAGAACATTAACCTAGACGATGAGGAATCTGTATGGGTGGAGCTGCGGAACACCAAAGGGAAAAAGACGTTAATGGAAGTTGTGTACAGGCCACAGTAGTTGTGATGTCGGGGACTGAATCAAACAGGAAATTAGACATGCATGCAGTAAGCATACAGCAGTTATTAAGGGTGACTTCAATCTACAAATTGATTGGACTAACTAAACTGGTAGCAAGTGATGGAGGAGGTTTTCCTCGAATGTATGAGAGATGGTTTCTTTAACCATTATGTCAAGGAACCAACTAGAGACTGTGGCAACTTGACCTTATCATTCAGGAAGTGATCTTAGATTATTACCATTGAGGTCTCACTTTTCAATTTGACCTTTAGGTATTCATCATCCCTAAGCTAGACTCCTTCTTAGTGCTTTGTATAATGTTGGTACCAATAGGGACCATAACAACTGGATCTTTCCATTCCATGTCCGACATCCTCTCCGGCTCTGAAGAGACACCTTTATCCCTGGTACCAGGCTGGCAAAATAGCTTTATAGACTTACACCCTGGACAGCAGAGAACTGTATCTATCTCCCTAATCATACTCTTCCCTGTTCTTAGTCCAATTTTAAAAAAAATTCTCCACCTTCAACTCTAAAGATGTGCAGGTTTGATGGATTGGCCATTCTAAATTGTCCATAGTGTCTAGTGATGTGCAGGCTAGGTGGATTAACCATGGGAAATACAAGGTTATAGGGATAGGATGGGATGGGTGGGTGTGGGTAGTATGCTGCTCAGAGGGTCAGTGTGGACTCAATGGGTTGAATGGCCTGCTTCCACACTCTAGGGATTCTGTGATCTTCTATTCTAACTTGAACAGCTCCAGTTACCACCATGCTGTGATCAGTGTTGTTTTCCTGTCTATAATCTTGTAGCACAGAAGCTACAAGAACCTAATTGTCTGTGTAAACATTTGAGGGTTGAGGCTCCTCTGGATTTCCACATTCACCTTAATCACAGTTAGACCTTCCTGTTCCTCCTCACTGACCATATGTAAACTTCCAGAAAACCTTTTCCATCCTTAATCCACTGCAATGTTCAAAGCTCAGATAAAGAGCATCTCATCAATCTCATCTCATCAAGTGCCTTGAGCTGGAGACACTTAATGCTGATGTAATTGCCATGGATCAAACTAGTGTCCAGTAGCACTCACATGCTACAGCTGCAATACACCACCTGTCTTGTCACTTTTATTGTCTTATGTTTAACCATTAAGTTTTTATGCTCGGAATTATCATTGTTTTATCATAGTCTTCAATACAGATGACAACTGAAGTTTAATTTATTTTATGCTTTATATATTTAGCCTTTAATTTAAGTTAACCAACATTGTTTACATTTTCTTAGTTATCAAGCAATACCTCTTATCTTACACTGACATCACTGAATTCCCACTCAGCGAAATCCTCTGCATTCTGGTAAAATCTGTAGCAGATATTGGTCTGTGTTGGTGTTCTTATTTAGTAGGTTTATGTAAGTTTTACTTACTCCAAATGAAACTTCTAATTTCTCTTTTCTTTAAACCAACACCCAGGTTCAGAGAGACAAAAATGAAACCATCAACCAATCATGTCTTTTCCTGTGGTGTCACACTGATTCCTTTCACACTCCCATTCCTTTTTCAGCTCTTCATTTGTATATTAATCTGTCTGCTCAATCCGCTAATCTTGACTGGGATACTGTCAACATCAGAAAATAGGAATAATGAGCAGGGAAAGGTCATTGAAATGTTTCAGATTGTTTGCAATTCTTTTCCTGTCTGCCACCTGTAGTAAAATCAGGTCTATACTCAGATGAGTGAACGTTAACAAGCTTTATTGAGCATAACTATATACAAGGGATGGTAAGAGAGAACATGACTAGTACCTACACATTCAGGTCCCAGATTCATATTTGTACATCACTATCACATAGCTTCATACACAGATGCTGAGTATTTTTTTTTGTATAATCATATGGTCAACACTTTGCACTGCATCACCTCCAAGTTCAGCCTTCCTACAAACTGTTCAACTCATGAACTGTTTACAGTTTACATCCAGCTCCTGCATTGCATGCCCAGTTTCTTGAACCTTTATTTCAATGCAAGGCACCTTACATAAGGTTGATGAACTCAGGGGTATGTTTGGGAACATGGGATTGGGACGTCATAGCTATTACAGAAACTTGGCTGAGGGATGGACAGGGTTGGCAGCTCAATTTTCCAGATTTCAGATGTTATAGGAAAGGTTGAATGGGTGGCAAGACCGGAGGCGGAGTGATATTTTTGATAAAGGAAAGTGTTACTGCTGGACCTAAAGAAGATATTTCTGAAAAATTGTCCAGTGAAAGTACATGGTTTGAAATTAGAAATGAAGGAATTATCACCTTGATGGGTTTATATAATAGGCCCCCAATAGTCAGATGGAAATTGAAGAAAAATATGTAGAGAGATCTCAGATATATGTAAAAATAATAAGATTGTAATAACAGGGGGTTTAATTTTCCAAACATTGACTGGAAATATCATTTTGTTAAAGGTTTGGATGGCGAAGAATTTGTTAAATGTGTTCAAGAAAATTTTCTTTATCAATATGTAAATCTTCCTACTAGTGAAGGAGCAAAACTTGACATTCTCTTGGGTAATAAGGTAGGGCAAGTGACAGAGGTGATTGTAGGGGAACACTTTGGTTCTAGTGGTCACAATTCTATTAGTTTTAAAATGCTCATAGAAAAGGATAAGCCTTCCATAAAAGTTAAACTTTTTAAATTGAACTAAGGCAGATTTTAATGGTATGAGACAAAAATTTTCAAAAGTTGATTGGAGTAAATGGACATCTGACAAGTGGGAGGCTTTCAAAAAGTATGATAACAAGATATCAGAGTCATTATGTTCCTGTCAGAGTGAAAGGTAAGGCTGGTAGGATTGGGGAACAATGAATGTATAAAGATATTGAAGTTCTAGTCAAGAATGAAAAAGAATCATATATTAAACATAGATAATTGGGTTCAAATGAATCACTTGAATAGTATGAGAGTATAGGGGCATTCTTAAGAGGGAAGTCAGGACGGCAAAGAGAGGATATGAGATAGTCTTGGCAGATAAGGTTAAGGATAATCCAAAGAGATTCTACAAGTACATAAAGAGTAAGAGAGTAACAAGACAGAGTAGGGCACCTTAACAATCAAAGAGGTCATCTCCCTATTGACCTCATGAGATGGGAGAGATATGGGGCAGCATTGAGGCTCAATGGTTAGCACTGCTGCCTCATAGCACTGGTACCCTGGGTCAATTCCAATTTTGGGTGACTGTTAGTGTGGAGTTTGCGCATTCTCTCCCAGTCTGTGTGAGTTTCCTTCGGTTTCCTCCCACAGTCCAAAGATGTGCAGGTTAGGTGGATTGGCCATGCTAAATTGCCCATAGTATCCAGGGATGTGCAGGCTAGGTGGATTAGCCATGAGAAATGCAGGGTTACAAGCAATTGGGTAGAGGAGTGGGTCTGAGTGGGATGCTCTTTGGAGGGTCAGTGTGGACTGAATGGGCCAAATAGCCTGCCTCCACATTGTATGGATTCCAAGATATTAAATGAATATTTCATGCCAGTTTTCACAGTAGAGAAAGAAATGGAGGCTTGGAAACTCGGGGAAATCAACATTGATGTCTTGAAAACAATTCACATTACAGAAAAGGATGTGCTGGAAGTCTTAGAAAATTTAATGGTGGATAAATCTCCAGGATTTGATCAAGTGTATCCCAGGATGTCATGGGAAGTTATGGAGGAAATTGCAGGCCCCTTTCAGTAATATTTGCATCATGTATGTCTACAGGTGAAGAGCCAGATGGCTGAAGAATGGCTAATATTGTGTATTTGTTTAGAAGTGGGTGTAAGGAGAAGCCTGAGAACTATAGAACTGCGAGCCTGACTTCGGTGGTGGGCATGTTGCTGGAGGTGATTCTGAAAGGTCGGATTTATATGCATTTGGAGAGGCAAGGAACAATTAGGGATATTCAGCATGGTTTTTATGTGAAGGAAATCGTGTCTCTCAAACTTGATTGAGGTTTTTGAGGAAGTAGCCAAAAGATTGATGAGGGCAGAGTAGTAGACGTTGTTTACTTTGACTTTAATAAAGCCTTTAACGAGGTTCCGCAAGGTACACTAATTAGTAAAGTTAGATCACATGGGCTTCAGGGTGAGTTTACCAATTGGAGGCAAAATGGTTTAATGGCAGGAGGCAGAGATTGATGGTCGAGAATTATTTTCGGGACTGGAGATCTGTGACCAGAGTGTTCCACAGGGATCAGTGCTGAGTCCACTTTTGTTTGTCATTTGTATAAATCATTTAGATGAGGATATAGAGGGCTTGGTTAATATATTTGCAGATGACACTAAGATTGGTGGTATAGTGGGCAGTCAAGAAGTTTAGTTAAGATTAAAAAGAGATCGTAATCGATTGAATGGGCTAAGGAGTGGCAAATGAAATTTACTTTGGATAAATTTGAAATGTCCTATTTTTGTAAAACAAACAATTAAAAGTAGGACCTTGGATAGTGTTGTAGATCAAAGATACCGAGGGGTTAAGGCACATAATTCTTTGAATTTTGTGTCACATGTAGACAGGGTGGTTAGGAAGGCACTTAGTACATATACCTTTATTGCTCAAACCTTTGAGTACAGGAGTTGGGATGTAATGTTGAGGTTGTACAGGAGGTTGGAGTACGATGACCAGTTTTGGTGGCCCTATTATGGGAAAGATATTATCAGGCTGGAGAGGGTTCAGAAAAGATTTACCAGGATGTTGCTAGGTTTGGAAGAGTTGTGTTATCAGGAGAGGCTGGATAGGCTCGGTCTTTTTTTACTGGAGTAAAGGAAGTTGAAGGGTGGCTTTATATAGGTTTTTAAAATCATTAGGGGCATACATAAAGTGAATGGCAGGTGTCTTTTCCCTAGAGTGGGGGATTTTAAGACTAGAGAGCATATTTTTAAGGTGAGAGGAGAAAGATTTGAAAAAGGCATGGGGGCAACTTTTTTACACACAATTCATGTTTGGAATGAACTTCCAGAGGAAGTGGTGGATGCGGGTGCCGTTACAGCTTTAAAAGGCATTTGGATAAGTATGTGAATAAGAAAGGTTTGGAGGGATATGGGCCAAGCGCAGGCAAGTGGGACTAGTTCAGTTTGGGATTATGGTCAGCATGGACTGGTTGGAATGAAGGGTCTGTTTCTGTGCTGCATGACTAATGTACTAAATTGGGGGAAGGCAAATTGTGACAGTATTAGGCAGGAGCTAGGGAGTGTTAATTGGGAGGAGTTGTTATTGGGCAAGTCCACCTTTGTTTAAAGACATTGATTAGCGTTCAGGACTGGCATGTTCCAGCAAGGAGGAAGGACAAGGATGGTAAGGTAAGGGACCCGTGGATAAAAAGGAAGTTGTGAATTTAGTCATAAGGAGAAAAGAAGCATATATAATGTTCAGGAAGCTAAAATCAGGCAGGGCCCATGAGCAATATAAAGAAAGCAGGAAAGAACTCAAGCAGGGAATCAGGAGAGCAAGAAGGGGCCATGAAATGATCTTAGCATGCAGGGTTAAAGAGAATCCCAAAGCATTCTATAGATACATTAAAAACAAGAGGATAACTAGGGAGAAGGTAGGACCACTCAAGGATAAAGGAGGGAACATGGGCTTGGATGCAGGGATGTGGGTGAGATCCTAAATGAGTACTTTGCATTGGTATTCACCCAGGAGAAGGATATGGAGGATAGTGAGATTAGTGTCGAGCATGCTAATATGCTAGGGCATTTTCAGATCAAGAAAGAAATGGTGTTGAGTGTCACGAAGAGCATGAAGGTGGATAAGTCACCAGGCCCAATGGTATCTACCTCAAGTTTTGAGAGAGGCAAGAGAGGAGATTTCTGGGGCCTTGACCAAGATAATTGTGTCCTCGCTAGCTGCCAGAGAGGACCCAGAGGACTGGTGAGTAGCTAATGTTGTTCCTCTGTTCAAGAAGGGAAATAGGGATAATCCAGGAAACTATTAGACCAGTGAGTCTCACATTGGTGTTGAAGAAGCAATTGGAGAGAATTCTTAGGGATAGGATTTGCGTGCTTTTGGAAAAGCATGGCCTAATTAGGGACAATCAACATGGCTTTGTGTGAGGCAGATCATATCCTAGTAACTTGACTGAAGTTTTCAAGGGGGTGATGAAGGTGATCAATGGGGGTAGAGCAGTGGATGTTGTCTACATGGATTTTAGGAAGGCTTTTGACAATGTCCCTCATGGTAGGCTCATCCAGAAGATTATGGTGCATGGGATCCATGCGGACATGGCTGCGTGGATTCGGAATTGGCTTGCCTATAGATGGCAGAGTGTAATGGTGGAAGGGTGATTTTCTGACTGCAGTTGTGTAACTTGTGGTGTTCCACAGGGATACAAACTGGGATCTCTGCTGTTTGTGATTATATATAAATGACTTGGATGAAAATGTGGATGGGTGGGTTAGTAAATTTGCAGACAATATAAAGATCAGTGGAGTTATGGATTGTGTAGAAGGTTGTCAAAGGATATAGCGGGATATAGATCAGTTGCAGATATGGCAGAAAAATGGCAGTTGAAGTTTAATCCGCATAAGTGTGAGGTACTTTTCTTTGGGAAATCAAATGTTAAGGAAAAATGTACATTTAATTCAGGACCCTGTACAGATGGATTTTGGGGTTCAAGTCCATAGCTCCCTGAAAGTGGTCAAACAAGTAGATATGGTGATAAAGAAGGCATATGGCAGGCTTGCCTTTATTGGTTGGGGAATTGAGTGCAAGAGTCAGGATGCCATGTTGCAGTTTTATAAGACTTTGGTTAGGCCACACTTAAGAGTATTGCATTCAGTTCTGGTTGCCACATTACAGGAAGAATGTGGAGGCTTTGGAGAGTGTAGAAGAGGTTTACCATTTAAGGTGAGGGGGGAAAGTTCAAAAGAGACATGAGGGGCAAATTTTTTACACAGAGGTAGATGTCTGGAACTTGCTGTCAGTGGTGGTGGTGGTGGCAGATACAGTAGGGGCATTTAAGAGACTTTTAGAGAAGCACACGAATATGCAAGGAATGGAGAGATATGGATCAGGGACAAGCAGAATGAATTAGTTTAATTTGGAGTCATGTTTGGCACAGCATCGTTGCCTGAAGACCACATTCCTGTGCTGTACTGTTCTATGTTCAATGACTCTATTGGATTGGGACAAGGTCCAGGTGGATCTCCTTGACTATGAGAACCTTGATTGGAATTGTTAACATAAGCCTATCAGGGAGCCCTGGCTGACAGATATAAACAACAGATTCAGAGTCTCATCACTCTAGGGACTAGCTCTGGGTTAGCTGGTAAGACTCCATCTACTGTGCATGTGTTAATAAAGAGTGGTGACTTGGTGGTGGGATATCGGCCTATGTACAGTTATTTCAGGTTCTATGAGTTACTTCAGCAATGTTCGTGACTCTCTGAGAGGAGGATTCAGATGTCTCTTCCTTATCAATTCCTTGAATGGCAGATGTTGGTGGAGCAGGATGGCGGCTCCTTGTGACAACTGCTTCATGGACTGTGACACTTACGAAGACCTGAATGATCAATCAAGAAAAAACTGGCTTAGAAGGCAAATCTCCACTACTGAAATTAACATAATCCTAATGAAGAAGAAAATGATGAATGTAAATTCCCCTTCATACATTCCTCTTGTGTCACACAGTAATCCATGGATCAACCTGGTAACCCAAGGAAGGAGAGAAAGCATTTTGAAGACAAGGAATTGAGGACTGCTCTGACCCCCTGAGGGTTAGGATTCCTCCTTCTGTAGGTATCCACATCAGTTTCACATTGGGTTTTAGGTCAAAAATCACACAACACCAGATTATAGTCCAACAGGTTTATTTTAAAACACAAGCTTTTGGAGGCTCACTCCTTTTTCAGGTATCAGTGAGAGAGGTGGCATCAGACACAGAATTTATAGGCAAAAGATCAAAGGGTCATGGAACTGATGCAAATGTATTGAACAAACTTAAGATGGCTGTTAAATCTGCAATCAGTTAGAAAGGAGGTACAGGTTTCAATTGATTGATATGCAAATCCCAGAATTTCTTTCAAGTCACTGCCTCTGCTTCTCGCCTTCAAACAACTGTCAAACCTTAAACAGACTATTGTTCACAGCAAATTAGCCAGCCTTCAGGACAGCATTGACCACAACACCACACAACCCTATCACGGTGACCTCTGCAAGACATGTCAGGTGTTCGACATGAACACTACCATCACATGTGGGAACACCACCCATCATGTACACGGCAGACACATGCGTGTCTCAGCCAACATTGTCTATCTCGTACACTGCAGGCAAGTATGTCCCTAGGCATGATATTGGTGACACCATGCAGACGCTATGACAACGGATGAATGGACACTGTGCAACAACTGCCAGACAGGATTGTTCCCTCCCAGTGGGGGAACACTTCAGTGATCAAGGATATTCAGCCTCAGATCTTTGGGAAATGTCCTCCAAGGTGGACTTTGGGATACACAACAACATACATCGCTGAGCAGAGGCTGATAGCCAACTTCAGTACCCATGAGGGCGGCCTCAACTGGGATCTTGGGCTCATGTCGCACTACAGGTGACCCCCACCACACTACACACTCTCTCACACACCCTCTCACACACAGACACACAGACACATGGGGTATGGAGTAAATTTGCATTTGCAGATTTGTAATTGCAGATAAATTCTATTTTGTTCAAAAAGCGAACAAGTTGTAGACGGTCAATGTGGCATTTTATAAATTCCTACTTTGGAAACTCCAAAAGTTTGAGTTTTCAAATAAACCTGTCGGACTATAACCTGGTGTTGTGTGATTTTTGTCCATGTCCACCCCAGACCAACACTAGCACCTCCACACATTAGTTTTAGTTTCATAATGCTTCTGTGCAGACAATATCACCTCCAAGACCCATCAGACAGTAACGATGTGTCAAGACAACAACAAAATAACTTTCTGAATCATAGTCTACAGGACATTCCTGCATAAGGAATGCAAAGTTAGATTCACGCATTCAGTATATAGCTACTGGCAACTAATCTTAATCTAAGTTAGCAAGAACATAGAACATAAAACAGTACAGCACAGTACAGGCCCTTCGGCCCACTCTGTTGTGCTGACCTATTATCCTACTCTAAGGTCAAACTACCCTGTATACCCTACATTTTACAATCCTCCATGTGCCTATCCAAGAGTCACTTAAAAGTCTCTAAAGTATCTGACTCCACTGCCACTGCTGGCAGCGCATTCCACACACCCACCACTCTCTGTGTAAAGAACCTACCTCTGACATCTCCCCTATACCTTCCTCCAATCACCTTAAAATATATCCCCTTGTAATAGTCATTTCTGCCCTGGGAAAAAGTCTCTGACTATCCACTCTATCTATGCCTCATCATCTTGTACATCTCTATCAAGTCACCTTTCATCCTTCTTCACTCCAATGAAAAAAGCCATTGCTCCCTCAACCTTTCCTCATAAGACCTGCCCTCCAGTCCAGGCAGCATCCTGGTAAATTTCCTCTGCACCCTCTCTAAAGCGTCCACATCTTTCCTATAATGAGGTGGCTAGAACTAAACACAATATTCCAAGTGTGGTCTAACCAGAGTTTTATACAGCTGCAGCATAACCTTGCGGCTCTTAAGCTCAATTCCCCTGCCAATGAAAGCCAACACACCGTACGCCTTCTTTACAACCCTATCAACTTGGGTAGCAACTTTGAGGGATCTATGGACGTGGACCCCAAGATCCTTCTGTTCCTTCACACTGCCGAGAATCCTGCCATTAACCCTGTCTTCTGCATTCAAATTTGACCTTCCAAAATGAATCACTTCACACTTTTCCAGGTTGAATTCCGTCTGCCACTTCTTTGCCCAGCTCTGCATCCTGTCAATATCCCGTTACAACCTACAACAGCCCTCCACGTTGTCCACAACTCGACCAACCTTTGTGTCATTGGCAAACTTACTAACTCACCCTTCCACTTCCTCATCCAAGTCATTTATAACGATTACAAAGAGCATAGGTCCCAAAGCAGATCCCTGCAGAACACGTAGGGAGGAGATAGGTCAGTCCAGGGAGGACGGACAGGTCAAGGGGGCGGGATGATGTTAGGAGATAGGAGATGGGGGTGTGGCTTGAGGTGAGAGGAAAAACAGGTTAGGGAGGTGGAGATGAGCTGGGCTGGTTTTGGGATGCGGTTGGGGGAGGGGAGATTTTGAAGCTTGTGAAATCCACATTGATGCCATTGGGCTGCAGGGTTCCCAGGCTGAATATGATTTGCTGTTCCTGCAGCCTTCGGGTGGCATCACTGTGGCATTGTAGGAGGCCAAGGATGGACATGTCATCTGAGGAATGGGAGGGGGATTTGAAATGGTTCACGACTGGGAGGTGCAGTTGTTTGTTGCGAACTGAGCGCAGGTGTTCTGCAAAGCGGTCCCCAAGCCTCCGCTTAGTTTCCCCGATGTAGAGGAAGCCACAACGGGTACAGCGGATGCAGTATACCACATTGGCAGATGTGCAGGTGAACCTCTGCCTGATGTGGAATGTCTTCTTGGGGCCTGGGATTGGGGTGAGGGAGGAGGCGTGGGGGCAGGTGTAGCACTTCCTGCGGTTACAAGGAAAAGTGCCGGGTGTGGTGGGGCTGGAGGGGAGTGTGGCGCGGACAAGGGAGTCGCGGAGGGAGTGGTCCCTCCGGAAGGCAGATAAGGGTGGGGAGGGAAAGATGTCTTTGGTGGTGGGGTCTGACTGTAGATGGCGGAAGTGTCGGAGGATGATGCGTTGGATCCGGAGGTTGGTGGGGTGGTATGTGAGGACGAGGGGGAATCTTTTTTGATTATTGTTGCTGGGACGGGGCGTGAGGGATGTGTTCCGGGAAATGCGGGAGACCCGGTCGAGGGCGTTCTCGACCACTGTGGGGGGGAAGTTGCGGTCCTTGAAGAATGAGGACATTTGAGATGTGCGGGATTGGAATGTCTCATCCTGGGAACAGATGCGGCGGAGGCGAAGGAATTGGGAATAGGGGATGGCATTTTTGCAGGAGGGTGGGTGTGAGGAGGTGTATTCCAGGTAGCTGTGGGAGTCAGTGGGCTTGAAATGGACATCTGTCTCTAGGTGGTTGCCCGAGATGGAGACAGAGAGGTCCAGGAAGGAGAGAGAAGTGTTAGAGATGGTCCAGGTGAACTTCAGGTTGGGGTGGAAAGTGTTGGTGAATTGGATGAACTGTTCGAGCTCCTCGTGGGAGCACGAGGCGGCGCCGATGCAGTCATCAATGTAACGGAGGAAGAGGTGGGGTTTAGGGCCAGTGTAGGTACGGAAGAGGGATTGTTCCACATAACCTACAAAGAGGCAGGCATAGCTTGGACCCATGCGGGTACCCATGGCCACACCCTTTGTTTGTAGGAAGTGGGAGGAATTGAAAGAAAAGTTGTTGAGGGTGAGGACGAGTTCGGCTAGGCGGATGAGGGTGTCGGTGGAGGGGGATTGGTCCGTTCTGCGGGACAGGAAGAAGCGGAGGGCCTTTAGGCCATCGGCATGGGGAATACAGGTATATAGGGACTGGACGTCCATAGTAAAAATGAGGTGTTGGGGACCTGGGAATTGGAAGTTCTGGAGGAGGTGGAGGGCGTGGGTGGTGTCACGGACGTAGGTAGGGAGTTCCTGGACCAAGGGGGTGAAAATGGAGTCTAGGTAGGTGGAGATGAGTTCGGTGGGGCAGGAGCAGGCGGAGACAATGGGTCGACCAGGGCATTCAGGTTTGTGGATTTTGGGGAGGAGATAGAAGCGGGCGGTGCGGGGTTGGGGAACGATGAGGTTGGAGGCGGTGGGTGGGAGGTCACCTGAGGTGATGAGGTTGTGGATGGTTTGGGAGATGATGGTTTGGTGCTCGGGGGTGGGGTCATGATCCAGGGGGCGGTAGGAGGAGGTGTCAGAGAGTTGGCGCCTGGCCTCAGCAATGTAGAGGTCAGTGCGCCATACTACGACTGCCCCTCCCTTGTCCGCGGGTTTTATGGTGAGGTTGGGATTGGAGCGGAGGGAGTGGAGGGCTGCACGTTCTGCGGGGGAGAGGTTGGAGTGTTTCAGAGGGGTGGAGAGGTTGAGACGATTGATGTCTCGACGGCAGTTGGAGATGAAGAGGTCGAGGGAGGGTAGGAGGCCCTGGGGTGGTATCCAGGAGGAGGGCTTGTGTTGGAGGCGGGAGAAGGGGTCAGTAGAGGGAGGGTTAGATTCGCGGTTGGAGAAGTAAGCGTGGAGGCGGAGGCGGCGGAAAAACTGCTCAATATCCAAGCGTGAGCGGTATTCGTTGATATGTGGGTGGAGGGGGACAAAGGTGAGCCCTTTACTGAGGACTGACCGTTCGTCCTCAGTAAGGGGGAGGTCTGGGGGGATGGTGAACACTCGGCAGGGCTCAGTGCTGCGGTCTCCTCTGGAGCTGCTGGCTGTGGAGGCAGTGGGCGGAGTTACGTCTGCGTCGGCTGTGGGCGGAGTTACGTCTGCGTCGGGTGTTGTGTCTGCTTCGGCGGTGGGCGGAGCGGCGGCGGCGGTGGGCGGAGCGGCGGCGGCGGCGGCAACAGCGATGACGGTGTTGGTTTCGGTGATGGAGGCGGTTGTTTCTGCAGCGGAGGCGTTCGCTGTCCCGGAAGTGGGGTTCCCGGCGGTGGCGGATGTGACGTCATCAGTGGGTTCTCCGACAGTAGCCTCGTGGCCAATGGCGGCGGGTACATTGTGGGGGAGGTCCCGGGTCCGGCTGGGGATTTGGGGAGTCGGGGAAGCCCGTTTTAGGTGGGGGGCATCAGTAAGTTTACTGTACTTACGGTTTTTGGTGTCCAATAAAGCTGAGTAGAATTGTGAATTGAGGCTGTGGATCCTACGGAGAATAAAAAACAGAAGAGGTCCTTTGCAGGTCTGGGACAGGGAGGCTCTGAGCTGGGGGAGTCTTGACTGTAGTGCCTGGAGGTGCCTGCGCATTGCTGAAAGTGTGTGTTTCAGGAGTCGTAGGGAGAAGCGCTTCTGGAGGGTCTCAATGTTCTCCATGTAGATATTGTCACGGTTGGGGCCAAATTGGGAAGGCTTGAATGTGGATTGTAGTCCATTGGGGACGATCTGGTTCCATAGGCAGGTACTAAGAAAGGTGATGTGGCTGTGGTACCTGGTTTGCTTCAGGACGTGGTCGAGCAGTTTCAAGGCCGAAGAGGTGATGAGAGAGTTGCAGTGGGAGAGAGATTCCCTGAGGTTTGTCCGGAGGGAGGAGGGTAACTTCTTCAGGGTAGGCATCCTTAGAAGAGGCTTCGCAGTGGGGTTAAAATTGTATCAGAGATAAAAGGTACTGCAGATGCTGGAGAATCCGAGATAACAAGCATGGGGCTGGATGAACACAGCAGGTCAAGCAGCATCATAGGAGCAGGAAAACTTGACGTTTCGGGCCTAAACT
>JAHRHZ010000206.1:196074-230128 GCA_024137785.1 Ginglymostoma cirratum | reverse complement strand
CTTCGACTTGTCTGCCTCCTCTCCACCTATCCTCTCCTCTATCCATCCTCTATCCGCCTCCCCCTCTCTCCCTATTTATTTCAGAACCCTCTTCCCCTCCCCCATTTCTGATGAAGGGTCTAGGCCCGAAACGTCAAGTTTTCCTGCTCCTATGATGCTGCTTGACCTGCTGTGTTCATCCAGCCCCATGCTTGTTATCTCGGATTCTCCAGCATCTGCAGTACCTTTTATCCCTGCAGAACACCACTGGTCACCGAGCTCCAAGCTGAGTACTTTCCATCTACTACCACCCTCTGTCTTCTATTGGACAGCCAGTTTTGTATCCGGACAGCCAAAATTTCCCTGAATCCCACGCCTCCTTACTTTCTGGATAAGCCTACCATTGGGAACCTTATCAAATACCTTGCAAAAATCCATATACACCAGATCCACTGCTCTTGCTTCATTGATGTGTTTTGTCACATCCTCAAAGAATTCAATCAGGCTTGTGAGGCATGACCTGCCCCTCACAAAGCCATGCTGACTATTTCTAATCCCACTGTGCTTTTCCTAATAGTCATAAATACTATCTCTCAGTATCTTCTTGAATAATTTGCCCACCACAGAAGTAAGACTGACCAGTCTGTAATTCCCAGGATTCCTATTATATCCCTATTATCCCTATTCCCTTCCTTGAACAAGGGAATGACATTTGCCACCCTCCATCTGGTAGATGATCGAGTAGACAGTGAGGATGCAAAGATCATTGCCAAAGGGGCATCAATCTCTTCTCTCGCTCCCGTAGCAACCTTGGGTTTATCCATCTGGCCCAGGGGACTTATCTATCCTAGATAACAAGGTGTGGAGCTGGATGAACACAGCAGGCCAAGCAGCATCATAGGAGCAGGAAAGCTTGACCTTTGGGGTCTAGACCCTTCATCTGACTTATCTATCCTCATGTTTTTCAAAATTTCTAGCACATCCCCCTTCCTAACATCTTCCTAACTGCAGATGCTGGAGTCAGAGATAACACAGTGTGGAGCTGGAGGAACACAACAGGCCAGGCAGCATCAGAGGAGCAGGAAAGTTGACATTTCGTGTCGGGACCCTTCTGAAGAAGTTACATGTTTGCACTGGCTAGTTAGTGAGGCCTTCTTTCCCATTTATTTCTAATTTTTGCTTCAAAAGATCATCATTTCTTTTAGTTTATTTCTGTCAGTAATGAAGATTTGGTTTTTTTTTGCCTGAGTCTTCTGCAAATTTAAATTAGGATGCTAGTTCTCCCTCTAAGGTATTCATTTTCATAAAGACATCACACATTGATTGCAGCAGAAAGTTTTCCACAGATGTTAATTTACTGTAATCTGAGCACTGATGGGTCAATAAAAGAGAAATATTTGCGACCATTAGAACGTGTCTTTCTTCTGTCAGTTGTTAAAGGGCAATGACGATCCCTGCACACAACTTGTGAAAATGTTATGTAATCTTTTCTTTCTTGGTCTCTGAGACTTGATAGTTTTGTGTAAATTAGTTCAACACTCTCTTTCAGATTTTTAAAAATTCATTCACAGGCTGGCTGACGTTTATGGCCCATCCTTAATTTCCCCAAAGAAAGTGGTAGTGAGTCACCTTCTTGAATCGCTGGAGGCCTTGGTGTGTGGGACATACTAGATGCCCTTGGAGAGGGAGTTCTAGGATTTTGACCCAGCGACACCAAAGGAACAGCAATACATTTCCAAGTCACAACGTTGAGTATCTTGGAGGAGAACTTACAGATGGTTATGTTCCCATGCATCTGCTGCTCTTATCAAGAACTTAGAGGGCAAAGAACAACACATCACAGGAACAGGCCCTTTGGCCCTCCAAGCCTGTGCTGACTCATTTTGCCTTTCTATACTAAAACTGTCTTCACTTACATGATCCATATCCCACTATTCCCTTCCTATTCATATTTGTCCAGGTGTTTCTTGAATGCTGCTGTAATATTTGCCTCCACCACCTCCTCTGGCAGCGCATTCCAGGTACTCACCACACTTTGTGTGAAAAATGTGCCTCACACATCTCTTTTAAACTTTGCTCCTTGCACACTGAACCTATGTCCCTTAATAATTGATCCCTCCACCCTGGGGAAAAAGCCTCATACTTTCCACTCTATCAATGCCATCCACAATCTTATAAATCTCTATCAGGTCGTTCCTCAACCTCCTGTGTTCCAGTGAAAAGAAACCCAGTCTATCCAACCTTTCTCCATAGCTAAAACCCCCCACACCAGGCAACATTCTGGTAATTTTTTTCTGTACTCTCTCCAAAGCATCCACATCCTTCTGGTAGTGTGGTGACCAGAACTATTCCTAACATTCCAAGTGTGGCCTAACTAAAGTTCTATAAAGTTGCAGCGTAACCTGTCTATCATTATACTCAATGTCCCTTCCAACAAAGGCAAGCATGCCATAAGCCTTTTTTACTACCTTATCTACCTACTCTGCCACTTTCAGTGATCTGTGAGCCTGCACACCCAGATCCCTCTGCATATCAACGCTCCTATGGGTTCTGCCATTCACTGTATAATTTCCATCTGTACTTGACCTTCCAAAATGTATCAATATTATTTGTCTGGATTAAACTCCATCTGCCATTTTTTCTGCCCATGCCTCCAACTACTGTATATCATGTTGTATTCTCTGACAATCCACCTCACTAACCGCAACTCCGCCAATCTTTGTATTGTTCTTAAACTTACTAATTAGACAGCTATGTTTTCCTCCAAATCATTTATGTAGATCATGAATAGCAGAGGCCCCAGTACTGATCCCTGTGGAACATCACTAGTCACAGTTCTCTATTCTGAAAAGCATCCTTCCACCGCTACCCTCTGTCTCCTATGACTGAGACAGTTCTGTATCCATCTTGCCAGCTCACCCCTGATACAACGCGGCTTCACCTTTTGTACCAGCCTGCCATGAGGGACCTTGTCAAAGGCTTTACTGAAGTCCATGTAGACAACAACCACTTTTCCCTCAATCATCTTCATCACCTCCTCAAAATACTCAATCAAGTTAGTGAGGCCCAACCTCCCCCGTACAAAACCATGCTGTCTATTGCTAAACAGTCTACTTGCTTCTAAATGCTTATAGATCTTGTCCAAGAGAATCTTTTCCAATAATTTTCCTACCACTGATATGAATCTCACGGGCCTGTAATTTTCTGGATTATCCCTGTTACCCTTCTTAAACTATGAGACAGCATTAGCTATTCTCTACTCCTCTGGGATCTCACCTGTGGCCACAGAGGATACAAAGATACCCGTCCAATGCTCCTGCAATTTGTTCACTTGCCTCCCTCAATATTCTGAGATAGATTCCATCAGGACCAGGAGACTTATCTATCTTAATACTTCTTAAGACACATAACACCTCATCCTTTTCAAAGCAAGAACATAGAACATAGAACATAGAACATTACAGCGCAGCACAGACACTTCGGCCCTCGATGTTGCGCCGACCTGTGAAACTAATCTGAAGCCCATCTAACCTACACTATTCCATTATCATCCATATGTTTATCCAACGACCATTTAAATGCCCTTAAAGTTGGCAAGTCTACAACTGCTGCAGGCAAGGCATTCCATGCCCGTACTACCCTCTGAGTAAAGAATCTACCTCTGACATCTGTCCTATATCTATCACGCCTCAATTTAAAGCTATGTCCCCTCGTGCCAGCCGTCACCATCCGAGGAAAATGGCTCTCACAGTCCACCCTATCCAATCCCCTGATCATCTCGTATGTCTCTATTAAGTCACCTCTTAACCTTCTTCTCTCTAACGAAAACAGCCTCAAGTCCCTCAGCCTTTCCTCATAAGACCTTCCCTCCATACCAGGCAACATCCTGGTAAATCTCCTCTGCACCCTTTCCAACGCTTCCACATCCTTCCTACAATGCGGTGACCAGAACTGCACGCAATACTCCAAGTGCGGCCGCACCAGAGTCTTGTCCAGCTGCAACATGACCTCACGGCTCCGAAACTCAATCCCTCTACCAATAAAACCTAACACACCGTACGCCTTTTTAACAACCCTATCAACCTGGGTGGCAACTTTCAGGGATCTATGCACATGGACACCGAGATCTCTCTGCTCGTCCACACTACCAAGAATCTTACCATTAGCCCTGTACTCTGTATTCCTGTTACTCCTTCCAAAGTGAATCACCTCACACTTTTCCACATTAAACTCCATTTGCCACCTCTCAGGCCAGCTCTGCAGCTTATCTATGTCCCTCTGTAACCTGCAACATCCTTCTGCACTATCCACAACTCCACCGACTTTAGTGTCATCCGCAAATTTACTAACCCATCCTTCTGCGCCCTCATCCAGGTCATTTATAAAAATGACAAACAGCAGTGGCCCCAAAACAGATCCTTGCCGTACACCACAAGTAACTGAACTCCAGGATGAACATTTCTCATCAACCACCACCCTCTGTCCTCTTACAGCTAGCCAATTTTTGATCCAAACCGCTAAATCACCCTCAATCCCATGCCTCCGAATTTTCTGCAATAGCCTACCGTAGGGAACCTTATCAAACGCTTTTCTGAAATCCATACACACCACATCAACCGCTTTACCCTCATCCACCTGTTCAGTCACCTTCTCAAAGAACTCAGTAAGGTTTGTGAGGCACGACCTACCCTTCACAAAACCATGTTGACTATCCCTAATCAAATTATTCCTTTATAGATGATTATAAATCCTATCTCTTATAATCATATCCAACACTTTACCCACAACCGAAGGCTCACTGGTCTCTAATTACCAGGGTTGTCTCTACTCCCTTTCTTGATCAAGGGGACAACATTTGGTATCCTGCAGTCTTCTGGCACTGTTCCTGTAGACAATGATGACATAAAGATCAAAGCCAAAGGCTCTGCAATCTCTTCCCTAGCATCCCAGAGAATCCGAGGATAGATCCCATCCGGCCTTATCTATTTTCACACTTTCCAGAATTTCTAACACCTACTCCTTATGAACCTCAATCCCATCTAGTTTAACAGCCTGTATCTCAGTATTTCCTCGACAACATTGTCTTTTTCATGTGTGAATACTGATGAAAAATATCCATTTAGCGCCTCTCCTATCTCTGCGGACTCCACGCACAACTTCCCACTACTGTCCTTGACTGGCCCTAATCTTACTCTAGTCATTCTTTTATTCCTGACATACCTATAGAAAGCTTTAGGGTTTTCCTTGATCCTACCTGCCAAAGACTTCTCATGTCCCCTCCTGGCTCTTCTTAGCTCCCTCTTTAGGTCCTTCCTGGCTAACTTGTAACTCTCAAGCCCCCTATCTGAGCCGTCACGCCTCATCTTTACATAAGCCTCCTTCTTCCTCTTGACAAGAGATTCAACTTCTTTAGTAAACCACTGTTCCCTCGCTCGACTGCTTCCTCCCTGCCTGACAGGTACATACTTATCAAGGACACGCAGTAGCTGTTCCTTGAACAAGCTCCACATTCCAATTGTGCCCAGCCCCTGCAGTTTCCTTCCCCATCCTATGCATGATAAGTCTTGCCTAACCGCCTCATAATTGCCTTTCCCCCAGCTATAACTCTTGCCCTGCGATATATACCTATCCCTTTCCATCGCTAAAGTAAACGTAACCAAATTGTGGTCACTATCACCAAAGTGCTCACCTATCTCCAAATCTAACACCTGGCCTGGTTCGATACCCAATACCAAATCCAATGTGGCATCGCCTCTTGTTGGCCTATCTACATACTGTGTCAGGAAACCCTCCTGCACACATTGGACAAAAACTGACCCATCTAAAGTACTTGAACTATAGCGTTTCCAGTCAATATTTGGAAAGTTAAAGTCCCCGATAACAACTACCCTGTTCCTTTCGCTCCTATCCAGAATCATCTTTGCTATCCTTTCCTCTACATCTCTGGAACTATTCGGAGGCCTATCGAAAACTCCCAACAGGGAGACCTCTCCTTTCCTGTTTCTAACCTCAGCCCATACTACCTCAGTGGACGAGTCCTCATCAAAAGTCCTTTCTACCACTGTAATACTGTCCTTGACTAACAATGCCACACCTCCCCCTCTTTTACCACCTTCCCTGATCTTACTGAAACATCTAAACCCAGGAACCTGCAACAACCATTCCTGTCCCTGTTCTATCCATGTCTCCGAAATGGCTACAACATCAAAGTCCCAGGTACCAACTCATGCTGAAAGTTCACCCACCTTATTCCGGATGCTCCTGGCGTTGAATTGGACACACTTCAAACCACCTTCCTGCCTGCCGGTACACTCCTGCGACCTTGAAACCTTATTCATAACCTCACTACTCTCAACTTCCTGTACACCGGAGCTACAAGTCAGGTTCCCATCCCCCTGCTGAATTAGTTTAAACCCTCCCGAAGAGCATTAGCAAATTCTCCCCCCAGGATATTGGTACCCCTCTGGTTCAGGTGCAGACCATCCCATTTGTAGAGGTCCCACCTACCCCAGAATGAGCTCCAATTATCCAGGTATCTGAATCCCTCCCTCCTGCACCATCCTTGTAACCACGTGTTCAACTGCTCTCTCTCCCTATTCCTCATCTCGCTAGCACGTGGCACGGGTAACAAACCAGAGATAAGAACCCTGTTTGTTCGAGCTCTAAGCTTCCACCCTAGCTCCTTGAATTTCTGCCTTACATCCCCGTCCCTTTTCCTACCTCTGTCGTTGGTGCCTATATGGACCATGACTTGGGGCTGCTCCCCCTCCCCCTTAAGGATCCCGAAAACATGATACCAGACATCATGGACCCTGGCACCTGGGAGGCAACACACCAACCGCGAGTCTCTCTCATTCCCGCAGAATCTCCTACCTGTCCCCCTAACTATGGAGTCCCCAATGAATGCTCTCCTCCTCTTCCCCCTTCCCTTCTGAGCAACAGGGACAGACTGTGCGCCGGAGACCTGTACCCCATGGCTTACCCCTGGTAAGTCGTCCTCCTCAACAGTATCCAAAACGGTATACTTGTTATTGAGGGGCACAGCCACAGGGGACCCCTGCACTGTCTGCCTGTTCCCTTTCCGTCCCCTGACTGTAACCCATCTACCTTTTTCCTGTGCCTGAGATGTGACTACTTCCCTGTAACCCCTCTCAATCACCCCCTCAGCCTCCCGAATGATCCAAAGTTCATCCAGCTCCAGCTCCAGTTCCCTAACACGGTTTCCAAGGAGCTGGAGTTGGGTGCACTTCCCGCAGATGAAGTCAGCAGGGACACTAGTGGTGACCCTTACCTCCCACATCCTACAGGAGGAGCATGCAACTGCCCTAACATCCCTTCCCATTGTTCTGAATTCTAAAGAAACAGACTATTGGAAAAAAATACTCGTAACTTACCAAATCGGCGCTCAGAATCTTTTTGGTTAGAGGAGGAGGATGGGTGGGAGACACTACCTTAGTAGTGTTTCGGGTAAAGCAACCGCCCAAATATATTACCTCACTTACTCAACTGTCCCGTGTCTGCTCCTGCTCGATGTACACTCCGCCTATTCATGAAGTAAGTTTTTAAAGGAGAAGCTTACCTTCCCAGGCTTGGATGGCTTAGGAACTTGACTCTCCCTTCCCTGAGATAATCCTCCACCAATTCCTTCTCTTTGGTGACTACTGACATGAAGTATTCATTTAGGACCTCACCTACTTCTTCTGGCTCCACACATAGATTCCCTCCTTTGTCCCTGACAGGGCCAACCCTTTCCCTGGCTACCCACTTGCTCCTCATATATTTATAAAAAGTCTTGGGATTCTCCTTAATCTTGTTTACTAATGACTTTTCATAACCCCTTTTAGTCCTTCTAATTCCTTGCTTAAGTTCTCTCCTACTTCTCTTATACACGTCAAGGATTTTGTCAGTTCCCATCCTTCTAGACCTTACGTATGCTTCCCTTTTTCTTTTTGACCAAGGTTACAACATCCATGGTCATCCATACCTATCCTTCATTCTCGTAAGAACGTGCTGCTCCCTAACTCTTCTCAACGCTGCTTGAAATACTCCCACACGTCCGAAGTGGACTTACCCTCAAACAGCTGCCTCCAATCAACACTCTCCAGTTCCTGCCTAATAATGTTGTAGCTCGCCTTCCCCCAGTTTAACGCCTTCACCCGAGGACTGCTGTAATCCCTATCCATGAGTACCTTAAAACTCACTGCATTCTGGTTATTACTCCTGAAACAGTCCCCCACTGGAACTTCACTCACTTTGCTGGGCTCATTTCCCAAAACCAGGTTCAGTATAACCCCTTCCCTGGTTGGACCGCTTTACCTAGTGTCAAGAAGCCCTCCTGAATTGTCCTTACAAATTCTGTCCCATCCAAGCCCCTAGCACATAATGAGTCCCAGTCAATACAGGGGAAGTTAAAATCACCCACAACAGCTCTGCCGTTTTCACATCTTTCCAAAGTCTGTCTCCATATTCTCTCCTCTATCTCCTGCTTGCTGTTGGGAGGCCTGTAGTATATCCCCAGCATTGTGATTTCACGTTTTCTATCCCTGAGTTCTACCCATATTGCCTCGCTGCCTGAGTCCTCTGATGTATCCTCTTCCCCAGTACAGCTGTGAGATACTCCTTTACCAGAAATGCAACTCCCCCAGCCCTCTTACATCCCTTTCTGTCATACCTGAAACACCCAAATCCACATTCAACGGCCAGTCCTGTCACGCTTTCAGCCAAGTCTCTGTAATAGCAATGATGTCATAGTTCCAAGTACTAACCAAAGCTCTTAGTTCACCTATCTTGCCTATTATATTTCTTGCATTTCAGACCACCTCCCCCTGCTATTTTCAACAGCATTTCCTGCCTGTTCTTAGCCATGTTGCCCCTTTATGCTTCTAGATGCTAGAGGTTGCAGGTTGGAAGGTCCTTTTTGAAGGAAATTTTGCAGACCATCCTGTAGATGGTACATGCTGGTATTGCTGCTACTGTACAGTGGTTGTGAAGCGAGTGAATGTTGAAGGTGGTAAACACAGTACTGGTCAAGCAGACTGCTTTATCCTGGATGGTATGAAGCCTCCTGAGTGTTGTTGAAGCTGCACTCATGCAGGCAAATGAACAGCATTCTTTACATTCCTAATTTACTAGTGGTGTACTGCAAGGATCTGTTTTGGGGCCACTGCTGTTTGTCATTTTTATAAATGATCTGGATGAGGGCGCAGAAGGATGGGTCAGTAAATTTGCGGATGACACTGAAGTCGGTGGAGTTGTGGATAGTGCGGAAGGATGTTGCAGGTTACAGAGGGACATAGATAAGCTGCAGAGCTGGCCTGAGAGGTGGCAAATGGAGTTTAATGCGGAAAAGTGTGAGGTGATTCACTTTGGAAGGAGTAACAGGAATACAGAGTACGGGGCTAATGGTAAGATTCTTGGTAGTGTGGACGAGCAGAGAGATCCCGGTGTCCATGTGCATAGATCCCTGAAAGTTGCCACCCAGGTTGATAGAGTTGTTAAAAAGGCATACGGTGTGTTAGGTTTTATTGGTAGAAGGATTGAGTTTCAGAGCTGTGAGGTCATGTTGCAGCTGGACAAAACTCTGGTGCGGCCGCACTTGGAGTATTGCGTGCAGTTCTGGTCACCGCATTGTTGGAAGAATGTGGAAGCATTGGAAAGGGTGCAGAGGAGATTTACCAGGATGTTGCCTGGTATGGAGGGAAGGTCTTATGAGGAAAGGCTGAGGGACTTGAGGCTGTTTTCGTTAGAGAGAAGAAGGTTAAGAGGTGACTTAATAGAGACATACGAGATGATCAGAGGATTGGATAGGGTGGACTGTGAGAGCCTTTTTCCTCAAATGGTGACAGCTAGCACGAGGGGACATAGCTTTAAATTGAGGCGTGATAGATATAGGACAGATGTCAGAGGTAGATTCTTTACTCAGAGAGTAGTACGGGCACGGAATGCCTTGCCTGCAGCAGTTGTAGACTCGCCAACTTTAAGGGCATTTAAATGGTTGTTGGATAAACATATGGATGATAATGGAATAGTGTAGGTTAGATGGGCTTCAGATTGGTTTCACAGGTCGGCGCAACATCGAGGGCCGAAGTGTCTGTGCTGCGCTGTAATGTTCTATGTTCTATGTTCTAATTTGTGCCTTGTCGATGATAGACAGGTAATGGGATGTTAGAAAGTGGGCTACTCACTGCAGAGTTCCCAGCCCTGCTCTTGCAACTTGTTCAGTTTAGTTTCTTGTCAACGACAACCCCCAGAATAATGATAGGGTTCAATGATAGTAATGTCATTGAATATCTATGATAGTATTGTGCCTTTAGGAGAGATTTGTTCTGTGCTGTTTCTCTAGAAGAGAGGTATTGCCACAGTGGTCTGGAATGCCTGCTTCAGAAGCAGTGGGTAAACAGCTTTGAGTTCCCTGAATATGTTTTTAAAATTAGACAAAAGAAGCATGAGTGCGTGGCGGCAGGCTCAAACAACCCAAGGTTTTAGTTGTGCTTTCAGCTGGGATTTGGAGCTGGCTTTTGAAGCTGATAGATACAGCTCTTTCTCCCTGCAGCAGCAAAAAGCTTGAGTTCCCTTTCTGCAGCTAGATTGCTTATTTCAGCATTCCTTTCTCCTAGACTGGAAGAGAGATCACAAATAAGGAAAATCGCTTTTGCTGAATTTGCCTTTGTTTATGGGATGATCAATCAATGACCGTTTGTTAAATAATTTATTATTTTGTTTAGTATTTTGGTAAAGTAAAATTATGCTAATTTTTTTTGTTTATATTTTAACTTTGACTATAAGAATAAAGTGTGTGTGGCTTAAAGCCTAGTAGTGGATCAATTGAATCACATCTGGAATACAGGACTTCACACTTGTCTTTAACTAAAATGAAAAGTTAGGGTCTAGGCTATCTCCTTGATATATCTTGAGGGGGTTTGGTCTAGTCTATAACAATGTCAAACAGAGATGGTTAGATGTTCTCTTGTTGAAGATGGTCATTGTATGCCACTTGTGTGGCACAAATGTTATTTTCCACTTTAAGCTCAATGTTGTCCAGCTCTTGCTACAGTATCTGAGGAGTTATGAATGGTGAAGAACATTGTGAAATCATTAGCAAACATCCCGACTTCTGACCTTATGATGGTGGGGTGGGTAGGGGGGCTGTTCATTGATGAAGATGTTTGGGTTTAGAGCCCTACCCTGAGGAACTCCTGCGAAGATATCCTGGGACTGAGATAATTGACCTCCAACAACCTCCTTCCTTTGTGCCAGGTAGGACTCTAACCATTAAGGAATTCTGGTTGAAGATGGATGGAAATACTTCAGCCTTGACCTTTGCTGGGATCCCTATTGTAGACTCTTTCTTTCTCTCATCAGCTTAGACCTATTATAGTATCATCAGGAAATTTAGCTACTAATCTTTCAGTTCCTTCAACCAACTCATTGGCATATGAACCTACATCTGTATGAACAAGGAATAAGAGTAAGCCACTCTGTCCTTTGACTCTGTTTCACCATTCAATAAGATCATGGCTGATTTGGTTTTGACTCAATTTTAACATTCATGAATATCCCCAGTAATCTGAGTTGTTGAGGCTTCACTGTAGATCCTTGTAGCATCTACCTATTGCAGCTTGCCAATACAAAGAAGAAATCAAACCATGCCTAAAAAATCTACCAGAGTTTTTTGAGCATGTAATCAATAGAATAAATGAGGGAGAACCAGTCAATGTGCTGTATTTGGACTATCAGAAGACTTCTGATAATGCAATTCATAAGAGATCAATGAGCAAAGTTAAAACACATGGGATGTGAAGTATATTCATAAGGATTGAGAATGGGCTGATAGACAGGAAACAGAGAGTGGGGATACAGGAGTCTTTTTTTTCCAAACGGTCGGCAGTGACTACTGGGATCACTAGTAAAGGATCAGTGCTTGGGGCCCAGCTATTTATGATATATACGAATGACCTGTGGAAACCAAATGTAACATTTCCAAGTTTGCTGACAACATGAGCTAGGCTAAATGTAAAGTTATACACGTTGGTATGAAATACAGGAACGCAATGTATTATTTAAATGGTTTCAAAGAAAAGAACAAAGAACAAAGAAAACTTACAGCCCAGGAAGAGGCCCTTCGGCCCTCCAAGCCTGTGCCGATTCAAATCCACTGTCTAAACCTATCGCCCAATTCCTAAGGATCTGCATCCCTCTGCTCCCCACCTACTCATTCATCTGTCCAGACGCACCTTAAATGAATCTACCGTGCCTGCCTCTACTACCTCTGCTGGCAACGCGTTCCAGGCACCTACCACCCTCTGTGTAAAGTACTTTCCGCATGTATCCCCCTCAAACTTTTCTCCTCTCACCTTGAACGCGTGACCCCTCGTTATTGAATCCCTCACCCTGGGAAAAAGCTTATCTCTATCAACCCTGTCTATACCCTTCATGTTTTTGAAGACCTCAATCAGGTCCCCCCTCAATCTCCTTTTTTCTAATGAAAACAATCCTAACCTACTCAACCTCTCTTCATAGCTAGCACCTTCCATACCAGGCAACATCCTCGTAAACCTTCTCTGTATCCTCTCCAAAGCTTTCACATCCTTTTGGTAATGTGGCGACCAGAACTGTACACAGTACTCCAAATGCGGCCGAACCAAAGTCTTGTACAATTTTAACATGACCTGCCAGCTCTTATACTCAATACCCCGTCCGATGAAGGCAAGCATACCATATGCCTTCTTGACCACTCTATCCACCTGTGCAGCCACCTTCAGGGTACAATGGACCTGAACTCCCAGATCTCGCTGCTCATCAACTTTTCCCAAGGCTCTTCCGTTTACAGTATAGTTTGCTCTAGAATTAGACCTCCCAAAATGCATCACCTCACACTTGCCCGGATTGAACTCCATCTGCCACTTCTCCGCCCAACTCTCCAGTCTATCTATATTCTCCTGTATTCTTTGACAATCCCCTATGCTTTCTGCTACTCCCCCAATCTTTGTGTCATCTGCAAACTTACTGATCAGACCACTTATGCCCTCTTCCAGATCATTTCTGTATATCACAAACAACAGTGGCCCCAGCACTGATCCCTGTGGAACACCACTGGTCACCTTTCTCCATTTCGAGAAACTCCCTTCAACTACTACTCTCTGTCTCCTGTTGCTCAACCAGTTCTTTATCCACCTAGCTAGAACACCCTGCACACCATGTGACTTCACTTTCTCCATTAGTTTATGATGGGGAACCTTATCAAACGCCTTACTAAAGTCCATGTAGATGACATCTACAGCCCTTCCTTTATTTATCAACTTGGTCACTTCCTCAAAGAACTCTATTAAGTTAGTAAGGCATGATCTCCCCTGCACAAAACCATGTTGCCTATCACTGATAAGCCCATTCTTTTCCAAATATAAATAGATTCTATCCCTCAGTACCTTCTCCAGCAACTTTCCCACCACTGACGTCAGGCTTACTGGTCTGTAGTTACCTGGAATATCCCTACTACCTTTCTTGTACAGGGGGACAACATTAGCAACTCTCCAGTCCTCCGGCACTTCACCTGTGTTTAAGGATGCTACAAAGATATCTGTCAGGGCCCCAGTTATTTCCTCTCTCGCCTCCCTCAGCATCCTGGGATCGATCCCATCCGGTCCTGGGGATTTGTCCACCTTAATATCCTTTAGCCTACCCAACACATCTTCCCTCCTTATGTCAACGTGATCCAGAGTAAACAAACTTCTATCTCTAATCTCAACATTCATCATGTCCCTCTCCTCAGTGAACACTGATGCAAAGTAATCATTGGGAATCTCACCCATTTTCTCAGGTTCGACACAAAACCTTCCTTCCTTATCCTTTAGTGGACCAACCCTTTCTCTAGTTACCCTCCTGCTTCTTATATATGAATAAAAGGCCTTGGGATTCTCCTTAATTCTGTTGGCTAAAGTTATTTCATGACCCCTTTTAGCCCGCTTGGTTCCTCGTTTAAGATTGGTCCTACTCTCCCGATATTCCTCCAAGGACCGTTCTGTTCTTCGCTGCCTGGACCTTATGTACGCTTCCCTTTTCCTCTTGGCTAGTCGCACGATTTCTCCTGTCATCCACGGTTCACGAATCTTTCCTTTCCTATCCCTTGTTTTCAAAGGAACATGCCTATCCTGCACTATCTTCAACCTATCTTTGAAAGCCTCCCACATATCAAATGTGGACTTCCCTTCAAATAGCTGTCCCCAATCCACATTTCCCAGCTCCTGCCGAATTTTGATATAATTGGCCTTGGCCCAGTTTAGTATTCTTCCCTTAGGACCACTCTCATCTTTGTCTACGAGTATTCTAAAACTTACAGAATTGTGGTCACTATTCCCAAAGAAATCCCCCACTGCAACTTCTACCACCTGGCCTGGCTCATTCCCCAACACTAGGTCCAATATGGCCCCTTCCCTAGTTGGACTATTGACATACTGCTCTAGAAAACTTTCCTGGATGCTCCTTACAAATTCTGCCCCATCCAGACCTCTGACACTAAGTGTATCCCAGTCAATGTTGGGAAAATTAAAATCTTCCATCACCACCACCCTGTTGCCTCTACATCTTTCCATAATTTGTTGACCTATTTGTTCTTCTACCTCACGCTCACTGTTGGGAGGCCTGTAGTACAGCGCCAACAATGTAACTGCACCCTTCTTATTTCTCAGCTCTACCCATAATGCCTCACTGCTCAAGCCCTCCATAGTGCCCTCCTTTAGCACAGCCGTGATATCATCCCTGACCAGCAATGCAACTCCTCCCCCCCTTTTACTTCCCTCCCTGTCCTGTCTGAAGCATCTATATCCTGGGACATTTAGTTGCCAATCATCCCCTTCCTTCAACCAAGTCTCTGTGATATTGGGAAAGGGTGTTAATTAGATCAGCTGCCTGGCTGGCTGCTTTGTGATGCACAGTGGTAGCAACAGCATGGGTTCAATTCCTGCAGTTACCGTGAAGGATTCTCCTTCTCAACCTGTTCCCCCAACCTGAGACACAATAGCCCTCTAATGAGAGAGGATCCCTATATTATCTTTACTTTCACTGGGAAATATGGATATACAAAGATATCTGAGTGTACTTGCATACCAGATAATGAAAGTAGAGGGGCAGGGGCAGCAAGCAATATGAATGGAAATATTTATTGGCCTTGATTACAAGAGGATTGGAGTTCAGAAGTAGGGCTGATACCAGGGATGGCAGGATGGATGAGGAGATTTGTTTCAATTGGGCCTGTATTCACTAGAACATTGTGAGGGGATCTGATTGAAATTGAAATTCTAACAGGGTTGCATGGACTAGGGATGGGAGGATGTTTCTTTTGGTGTGGAGGCCAGGTCACTGAGTATATTCAAGAGATAGATGCATTTCTATATTTTAAAGGCATCAAGTGGAAATATGACATAGAGATAGAGGATCAGCCATGATTACATTGAATGGTGGACCAGGCTCGAAGAGCTGAATGGCCTACTCCTTGATCCTAATTTCTATGTTTCTGTGTAAGACCCATTTATTCCTATTCTTGCTTCCTGTTAGATGAGTCTTTTAATGTGTTATCCTCTACAACATTTGCTTTTATATTGTGTAGTAACTTTTTATGTGGCACCTCACCTGAATGGTTTTAGAAATCTAAGTACACCACATCTACAAGCTCCCCTTTTTCCACTGGCATTACTTTCTCAAAGAACTCTAAAAATTAATTGAACATAATTTTCCTTTCACAAAACCATACTGATATTGTCTGATCCATTTATGATTTTCTAAGAACTCTACTTTAGCCCTCCTTAACAAATGAATTCCAGCAACAGGCGTTAGACTAACTGACCCATAGTTTCCAGCTTTCTGTCTCCCTCCTCTCTTGAATGATGGTGTTATGTAAGCTATTTTCCAAACAGTTGGGACCTTTCCAGAATGAAAGGAATATAGCTGGATTATAACCAAATAACTTCTACTTTTTCAGCCATTTCTTTTAAGGCAAGATTGTCAGTCCAATAATTTTCCCAGTGTCTTTTCCTTGTGCCTTTCCACTGTCCTTTTCACCTCTTGGTTTTCAAATATCTTTAGAAAGTTTAATAAGTCCTCAACAGCAATGTCAGAACAAAATACCTGTCCAATGGTTCCATTATTAATGTACCTAAATTAATACATTGAGGACCAAAACCCACTTTAGTGACTTGTTTCCCGTTGAAATACTTTTAGTAACTTGTCAAATGATCTGATCCAACTCCCAAGCTCGACAGTGATGTTATCAATTAAGAAGTAGTGGACATACTGGAAGTGTCAGTATTTGCAATAGAGGAAAAGTCAGCATGCTGGGCATCAATAGCCTAGCTCCTAACATGAGTCCTCAAAGGATAAAGCTGCAAGACTGGGCTTGTGGCAGGTGATGAGGGAACTGATGAAAGGAAAAAATCTTCCTTAACTCATCCTCAACAATCTGCTGATAGCAGATGCCTCTCTGGACGTGACCGCTGTGCAGCCTTTGTGGGGACAAAGTCACACTTCTGACAGTGTAGCACACTTTCTACTAAGTACTGTCACAGTCATTTACAGCACAGAAGACAACCACAGAATTGTCATAGAGTGCAGAAGGAAGCCACTTGGTCCATTGTGCCTGCATGAGCTGTTTGAAAGAACACTTGTGAGTTAGTGCCATTCGCCTTCCCTTTCCCATAACCCAGCACTGTATTTCTACTTAAATAGCGTCCTATTGATTGATCCTGCCTCCACCACACTTCCAAGCAGTGCTTTCCGGACTGAATCCACTCATTATGCAAAAAGATTTCTTTCTGATATCATGTTTGCTTCTTATGCAAATCACTTTTGTTCTTGATCCTTTTTAGAGCAGGAACAGTTTCTTTCTATTCAGCTCCCTAATGATTTAAGAAAAAAATCTATTAATTTCCTTGAACCCTCTGCTCTCTAAGGAGAACAGACCTAATTCCTCCAATCTATCTTCATAACTGAATTGTGCTATGGAACCTATTGGAAATCAACTCTGATAAATCCATTGGACCTGGTGGGATACATTCTTGGATATTATAGGAAGTAGCTACAGAAATGGGTGAAAAACTGGTAGTAATCTTCCAAAAGTCCTTGGAATCCCAAAGGATTGGAAAACTAACGACGTAACATGTTTATTTAAGAAGGGAAGGAGACACAATATAGGCAATAAAAGGCTTAACGTCTGTCATTTGGAAATTGTTCATGTCTATTAATAGCAGAGCATTTAGGAATACATAAATGATCAAGCAGGGTCAGCATGACTTCATGACTGGGAAATCATGCCTGACAAGTTTACTGGAATTCTTTAAGGAAGTAACAAGTAGGATAGATCCAGAAAAAGCAGTCAATGTGGTATATTTGGATTTCCAGAAGGCACTTGATAAGGTGCAACATATTAGGCTACTCCATAGGATAAGAGCTCAAGGCGTTGGAGGTATATGGATAGAGGATTGGCTAACTAGTAGAAATCAAGTTGGGATAAGGGCTGCATTTTTAGGATGGCAACCTATAACCAGTGGTCTGCCACAATTATTTACGATATATACTAATGACTTAGATGAGGGAAGTGAATGCACTATGGACAAGTTTTTGGAATGCACAAAAATAGGTAGAAAGCCAGGTAGTGAAAATGACACAAAGCTCCTACAAAGGATGGCATGGTGGTACTGTGGTTAGCACTACTACCTCCCAGCACAACACACCTGGGTCTGATTCCTGTCTTTGGTGACTGCCTGCATGGAGGTTGTATGTTCTCCTTATGTTTGCATGGGTTTTTGCTGAGTGCTCTGGTTCCTTACACAGTCCAAAGATGGACAGGTTAGGTGGATTGGGATGCTATATTACCTATAACGTCCAGGGATGTGCAAGCTAGGTGGATTAGCCATGGGAAATGCAGGATTACAGGGATAGGTTAGGGGCTGGATCCGGTTGGGATGTTTTTCAGAGGGCCTATGCATACTTATAGGCTGAACGGCCTCATTCTGCTCTCTGGGGATTCTATGAAAATCTTGTTAAATGGGATATAGTGTGCCAAAATGTAAGGTTATGCATTTTGGCAGGATGCATAGAGGACCTGATGGAGGCAGACTGCAGAAAGCTACATCATAGAGTTATTTTGGGGTCCTTGTACATAAATAACAAAAACCTAGTATCCAAGTTCAGCAGGTAATATGGAAGGCAAATGGATTGTTGGCCTTTACTTCAGCAGGAATGGAATATGGAAGTAGAGAAGTAGTGCTGAAATGGTACAAGGCATGGGTTAGACCATAGCTGGTAAATTGTGAACAATTTTGGTCCTCTTATCTATGGAAAAATGCACCGGCATTGGAGGAAGAAGGTTTACCAGCACAATCCTGGATATGGTGGGATTGTCATATTGGAGATGATGAGTACGTTTGGTCTGTACGTGAAATTTGAAGAATGAAAAACGGTCTTATTGAAACATATAAAATTCTTAAGGGACTTGACAGGGTGGATACCGAGAGTATTTTTTTCCTCGTGGGAGAGTCAAGGTCCAGAGGACATAATCTTAGAATAAAACAGAGATGGAGAGGAATTTCTTCCCTCAGATGGTAGTGAATCTGTGGAATTTTTAAACTGTTGAGGGCTATTGATCTGGCTTTCTGCTCTTAGTCCCACATACACACTCAATCCACAGTGTTCTGCAAGTTAATTTCCTTCAGGTGCCCATGCGATTTCCTTTTGAAATTATAGATTGTTCTTTTTCCTGTGGTACATTGTTGTAGCAAGCACTGCTGGCTTATGGTTTTTGTAGACTGCTGCCATCAATTGTCTGTGCTGAGTCTAAGGGCATCTTCAGTTCACTGTGGTAGAGGACAAACCACGACTGAGTCTTACTGAGAAGAGGCTGAACAAGATAACAATAGGGACAAGTTACATTGACATAGGTCTGGATAATTACAAAGATACATCCATCTCCATCAGGACCTTACATCTGCTCAATTCTCCACCCAAGATTGTATGAATTCATCAGCTTGGTGGTGGGCAGGGGTGTGGAGAGCCTAATACAATCTCAAACATTAAACCTTTCAGATTCATTACCTTGCATAGCAGCTACCTTGAGGACAGTGAGTTCCAGGACTACTTGCTATGTAATCAAGTTCTTTCTTAAATTCTCCCATGTAAAAAGTGGGGGCAATGGCCTAGTGGTATTATCACTGGACTATTAATCCAGAAACTCACTTTTAATCTTGCCATGGCAGATGGTGGAATTTGCATTCAATTAAAAGAAAAGCTGGAATTAAGAATCTGCTGATGACCATGAAACCATTATCGATTGTTGGAAAAAAACTCATCTGGTTCAATAACGTCCTTCAGTGAGGAAATCTGCTATCATCCCCTGGTCTGGCCCAACTGTGACTCCAGACCCACAGCATTGTGGTTGACTCTCAATCACCCTCTGAAATGGCCTTGCAAGCTGTTCAGTTGTAGCAATTGCAACAACGTCTCAAAGAAATGAAACCAGATGAATCACTAACATCAAGCTAGGCACTGAAAAAGACAAGGCAGAAAGAGCTGTGTCAACCCTGCAAAGTGTAACATAGGGTTGGACGGGAGGGAGGGCCTTCTGCCAAAATTGGGAGAGCTGAGTCACACACTAGTCAAGTAACGCCTGACATAGTCATACTCACGAAATAATACCTTACAGACAATGTCTTAGACATCCCCATCACCATCCCTGGATATGTCCTATCCAACTGGCAGGACAGATCAAGCAGATCTGGCAGCACAGTGGTGTACAGTCAGGAGGGAGTTGACCTGGGAGTCCTCAACATTGATGCTAGAACTTATGAAGTCTCATGGCTTTAGGTTAAATATGGTCAAGGGTACCTCCTGCAGATTACCACATACTGTCCTCCCTCACCTGATGAATCGGTACTCTTCCATGTTGAACAACGGTTGGAGGATGCTCTGAGGATGGCAGGGCATAAAATGTACTCTGGCTGGGGGATTTCAATGTCCACTACCAAGAGTGGCTCAGCAGCAGTACTACTGATCGAGCTAGTTAGGTCCTAAATGACATAACTGCGAGACTGAGTCTGTGGCAGGTGGTGAGAGGGAACCAACAAGAGGAAAAGACATACTTCACCTCATCCTCACCAACCTGCTAGCTGCAGATGCATCTGTCCATTACAGTATCGGTAAGAGTGACCATCGCAGAGTCCTTGTGGGAAAAGTCCCGCCTTCACATTGAGAATAATCTCCATCATGTTGTGTGACACTGCCACTGTGCTAAATGGCTCAGACAGCAAACAAACCTAACAACTGAAGTATGGGCATCAATGAGGTACTGTGGGCCATCAACAGCAACGAAACTGTACTCCAGCACAATCTGCAAATTCATAGTCTGGCATATTTCCCACTCAACCATTACCATCAAGCCAAGGGATCAGTCCTGGTTAAATGGAGAGTGCAGGAGGGTGTGCCAGGAGCAGCACCAGGCGTACCTGAAAACCAGGTGTCAACCTGGTGAAGTTATCAAACAGGACTGCTTGCATGCCAAACAGCAAAAACAGCAAGTGATAGATACAGCTAAGCGATCCCACAACCAACGGATCAGATCTAAGCTCTGCAGTCCTGCCACATCCAGTCATGAATGGTGGTGGACAATTAAACAACTCACTGGAGGAGGAGGCTCCACAAATATCCCCATCCTCAATGATAGAAGAGCCCAGCACACCAGTGCAAAAGATAAGGCTGAAGTATTCGCAGCAATCATCAGCCACAAGTGCTAAGTGGAAGATCCATCTCAGCCTCCTCCAGTGGTCCCCAGCATTACAGATACCAGTCTTCAACCAATTCAATTCACTCCACGTGACATGAAGAAATGGTTGGAGACACTGGATACTGAAAAGGCTATGGGCCCTGACAACATACTGGCAATAGTACTGGACTTGTGCTCCAGAACTTGCTGCTACCCTAGCCAAGCTCTTCTAGCACAGTGACAATACACCTCTACCCAACAATGTGGAAAATCGAACAGTTATGTCCAGTACATAAAGAACAGGACAAATTCAACTCAGCCAATTACTGCCCCATCAGTCTACTCTCGATCATTAGTTAACTGATGGAAGGTGTCAGTAACAGTGCTATCAAGTAGCACCTGCTCAGCAATAACCTTCTCAGTGATGTCCAGTTTGGGATCCATCAGGGCCACTCAGCTCCTCACCTCATTACAGGCTTGGTTCAAACATGGACAAAAGAGCTGAATTCCAGAGATGAGGTGAGAATCATGGCCCTTGACATCAAGGCTGTATTCAAGCAAATGTGGCATCAATGAGTCCTAGCAAAACAAGACTCGATGGGTATCAAGGGGCAAACTTTCCACTGGCAGATAGGAAGATGGCTGTCATTGTTGGAGATCAGTAATCTCAGCTGCAGGACATCTCTGCAGAAGTTCATCAGGATAGTGTCCTAGGCCCAACCATCTTCAGATGCTTCATGAATGACCTTCTCTCCATCATAAAGTCAAAAGTGGGGATGTTCACTGATGATTGCATAATGTCCAGAACCTTTTGCAACTCCTCAGATACTGAAGCAGTCATAGAATCATAGGATCCTTACAGCATGGTAACAGGACAATGGCCCAACAAGTCCACACCACCCCTCCCATCAGCATCCCATCCGGACCAATCTCCCTAACCTTTCCCTGTAGCCCTGCATTCCTTATGGCTAATCCACCTAATTTACACATCCCTGGACACTATAGGTAATGTAGTAAGGCCAATCCACCTGACCTGCACATCTTTAGACTGTGGGAGGTAAACCAGAGCACCCAGCACAAAACCAATGCAGAAATGGGAGCATGTGCAAACTCCACACAGACAGTCGTCTGGCATTGTGAGGAAGCAGGGCTAACCACTGAGCCACTGTGCCACCCTCCATATTCAAGTGCAAAAAATCTGAAAGTATCCAGTCTTGGGCTGACAAGTGGCAAGTAACATTTGCACCACACAAATGCCAGGCTATGACCATCACCAATAACAGACATTCCAACCACTGAATCTTGACATTCAATGGTTACCATTTCTGAATCCCCCACTATCAACAACCTGGGGGTTAACACTGATCAGAAACTCAACTGGGCTTGCCACATAAACACAGTTGGATTTGTCCTCCCTTTATGTACAGGACATAACTGGGAAATTTTCTACATTGTCAGATATAAGAGCAGGTCAGAGGCAAGGAATACTGTGGCGAGTAACTCATCTCCTGACTAGTTAAAGCCTGTCCACCATCTACAAGGCACAAGTCAGGAATGTGATGGAATACTCACCACTTGCCTGGATAAGTGCAGCTCCAACAACACTCAAGAAACTTGACACTATCCAGAAAAAGGCAGTCCACTTGAGTGGCATCACATCCACAAACATCGACTCTTTCCAGCACTGGCACTCAGTTGCAGCAGTGTGTACCTCTCCACCATCAACGCTCCATAGCTGCAGTGTACACTATCTACAAGATGCACCTCAGAAATTCATCCAAGATTCTCAGACAGCACCTTCCCTACGCATGACCACTCCCATCTAGAAGGACAAGGGCAGCAGATACATGGGAACACCTCCGTCTTCAAGTTCCCCTCCAAGCCAGTCACGATCCTGACTTGGAAATACATCACCCTTCCTTCACTGTCGCTGGGTCAAATCCTGGAATTCTCTCCCGAAGGGCATTGTGGGTCAACCACAGCAGGTGAACTGCAATGGTTCAAGACAGCTGCTCACAACCACCTTCCCAAGAGTAACCATAGGGATAGGCAATACATGCTGATCCAGCCAGTGACACCTACATCCCACAAATGAATAAAAAGAATGCATCTCTTGCAAAAACCATAAATTTGTGTCCCTTAGTGTATTGGGGAGGGGGGAAAGAAAATCCAGGCAAAGCTGGGATCCCAGAATTGTGAAATATAGAGACTAAAATCAAATTAAGGAAAAGAGTAAATGCCAGGTTCATTACGAACTCAAGAATTAAATGGAATATAATAAGAACAGAGAACAGTTGGAAATCGAATAAGAATGGCCTGAAGAGAAGAATAGATAATATTCCCAACAAACAGGATAATCAAAGAAAAATGGATCTGGTTTGGGACCAAAAAGGGAACTCTTTTGAGGCTGCAGGCCCATTGAAGCATGAAGTAAATATTTTAATTTGATTTTTTTTTCTCACACAAGAAAAGGAGGATCTCACTGTGTCAGTGGAGGAGGACGAGTTATCGAAATTGGACAGGGTGGAAAAAGATAACAGAGAGACACGAAACAATTCACTCTGTGCTCCCACTGTGGTAAAGAGGAGTTTGACCGCGCCCTCCCACCACCCCACCCCTAGAAGTAAAACTGAAACGTCCAAACAGAAGCACCTCACCTTATAATCTGTAAAAAGAAATGTGGACAGTGGTGTAACCTGCCTTTCAGCAACTTCTAGTGGTTAAATAAAGTAATCCCTGACACGCACTTTACAACCAACATGTAAAAATGTATTTATCTAACTCTAACAGTGAACAAATTAAATAAACTAATAACAAACCGAATAAATCCTGTCTAACTCCTAACTATTCCCGAAAAAACAGGATTATAATAATATGTTATTCCAATAAATACAAATCCCATTTATAAAACAAAATAGAATTTAGTCTGTCAAAAATACAGCCAGGTTACGTGTCTTCCAGAATGTTCTGTGTCTTCTCCATCAATTAGTCTGTTAGGAATGCTTCCCTGTTGATTCTTCTGTCAGGAAGGTTAACTAGTTGTTCTGTGGATAGCGTGGTTATTTAGATGGTGCTTTCTCTCAGGCAGATGGCAGTTAGCTCTTGGTCTTTGTCCAACTGCCCCCTTCTTTTTATACCCTTGATGACATATCAATATTTCATTCAATAGCATTGGTCCTATGTTGTCAAAACTATCAGATTTAAATTTAAGATAACAAGTTGTGGGGCTGGAGGAACATAGCAGGCCAAGCAGCATCACAGGAGCAGGAAAGCTTGATGTTTCGGGCCTAGACCCTTCATCAGAAATGGGGGAGGGGAAGAGGATTCTGAAATAAATAGGGAGCGAGGGGGAGGCGGATAGAGGATGGATAGAGGAGAGGATAGGTGGAGAGGAGGCAGACAAGTCGAAGAGGCGGGGATGGAGACAGTAAAGGTGAGTGTAGGTGGGGGGGTAGGGAGGAGATAGGTCAGTCCAGGGAGGACGGACAGGTCAAGGGGGCGGGATGATGTTAGTAGAAAGGAGATGGGGATGGGGCTTGAGGTGGGAGAAGGGGATAGGTGAGAGGAAAAACAGGTTAGGGAGGTGGAGATGAGCTGGGCTGGTTTTGGTACGCGGTTGAGGGAGGGGAGATTTTGAAGCTTGTGAAATCCACATTGATACCATTGGGCTGCAGGGTTCCCAGGCTGAATATGATTTGCTGTTCCTGTAGCCTTCGGGTGGCATCACTGTGGCATTGCAGGAGGCCAAGGATGGACATGTCGTCTGAGGAATGGGAGGGAGAGTTGAAATGGTTCGCGACTGGGAGGTGCAGTTGTTTGTTGCGAACTGAGCGCAGGTGTTCTGCAAAGCGGTCCCCAAGCCTCCGCTTGGTTTCCCCGATGTAGAGGAAGCCACAACGGGTACAGCGGATGCAGTATACCACATTGGCAGATGTGCAGGTGAACATCTGCCTGATGTGGAAAGTCTTCTTGGGGCCTGGGATTGGGGTGAGGGAGGAGGTGTGGGGGCAGGTGTAGCACTTCCTGCGGTTACAGGGAAAAGTGCCGGGTGTGGTGGGGCTGGAGGGGAGTGTGGAGCGGACAAGGGAGTCGCGGAGGGAGTGGTCCCTCCAGAAGGCAGATAAGGGTGGGGAGGGAAAAATGTCTTTGGTGGTGGGGTCTGATTGCAGATGGCGGAAGTGTTGGAGGATGACGCGTTGGATCCGGAGGTTGGTGGGGTGGTACGTGAGGACGAGGGGGATTCTTTTTTGGTTATTATTGCAGGGACGGGGCGTGAGGGCTGAGTTACGGGAAATGCGGAAGACACGGTGGAGGGCGTTCTCGACTACAGTGGGGGGGAAGTTGCGGTCCTTGAAGAATGAGGACATCTGAGATGTGCGGGAGTGGAATGTCTCATCCTGGGAGCAGATGCGGCGGAGGCGAAGGAATTGGGAATAGGGGATGGCATTTTTGCAGGAAGGTGGGTGGGAGGAGGTGTATTCCAGGTTTAGTTGGTTTTTAGTATCTAAGTGCCTGGTTCAAATTGATTGGCTAAATTCAAAGCTTGTTGTCTTGGTAAAGCTGCGACTTGGCAAACTAACCATACGGCATTTTGATACAAATGTTTCAATTTGGTTGCTTGCTGTGTACTTGCAAACTTTCAAGCTGCTCACAGTCATCCATTTTAAATCTCTAAGCATAGAAAAAGCACACCATTTCTTAAAGGGACCATGCACTTTACAAAAACTAAATTCTAACTTCCTCCATCCCAATTCACAAGTACTCTACCCGACTACACAGTACCTCCCCCTTTAAAAAATGAACCATCGTTATGAAAAGATGGTTTCATTTTTTTTCTTTTAAAACCTTAGCTCCATTATATTACTAGATCCATAGCTCCTTAATCGAGAGTCACACATTTCATATTACTTCTTTCTATATAATATTGAACACGACTGTTTGTATCTCATATAAAACTTTTCTTTTTAACTCACGATAAAGCATCTGCAGTAATATTTTCATGACCCGCAATCTGTACAATCTGTAAATTAAATTCTTGTGATATGCGACTCCAATGAAATAATCCGGTGTTCCTGTCTTTAAATCTTTCCAGAAATGTCAAGAGATTGTGATCGGTATATACAATCATCTCTGTTTGCAACGTAAACATTAAAATGTTGTAAGGCCATTTGGGTGGCACAGTGGTTAGCGCTGCTGCCTCACAGCACTAGAGACCTGGGTTCAATTCCAGCCTCAGGCAACTGTCTGTGTGGAGTTTGTACATTCTCCCTGTGTCTGCATGGGTTTCCTCCAGGTGCTCTGGTTTCCCCCACAGTCCAAAGATGTGCAGGTTAGGTGGATTGGCCATGCTAAATTGCCCATAGTGTTCAGGGAGGTGTAGATCAGGGGGATGTGTCTGGGTGGGATGCTCCAAGGTTCAGTGTGGACTTGTTGGGCCAAAGGGCCTGTTTCCACATTGTAGGGATTCTAAGATTACCAAATTCAGCAACTCTTTTTCAATGGTTGAATATTTTTGCCAGTGGATATTGAGTTTCACTGAAAAATAACCGATTAGTCTTTCAATTCCACAATCATCCTCCTGTAACAACACAGCTCTGACCCCTACATCCCCCTGTAACAACACAGCTCCAACACCTACATCTCTTGTGTTGATGGTGACTTTAAAGGGTTTGAAAATATTTGGTGTGGCTAAAACTGGTGTGGTGGTTAACTCTGCTTTTCAACTCTCAAATGCTTCCGGGCATTGCCCTCCTCCACTGAAATCTTGCGTTCTTTTTTCAACAAGTCCATCAGCGGTGCCACCATGCTACTAAAGTTTGGTGCAAATTTCCTGTAGAATCTGCTTAATCCTAAAAATCATGGCACTTCCTTTTTCGAAGATGGTCTTGGAAATTCCTTGATGGCCTTCATCTTTGCGTTCTCGGTGTCATCCGTCCGTATCCAATGTTGTGCCTTAAGAATGTCACCTCTGCCTTCGCAAATTCTGTTTTTGCCAGGTTTATGACCAACGTTGAGATGGTAATAACTGCTAATGCTGGAGTCAGAGAAAACACAGTGTGGAGCTGGACGAACACAGCAGGCCAGGCATCATCAGAGGAGCAGAGGCTTCGCAGTGGGGTTATAACTCACTCAGAGATAGTAAGAACTGCTGATGCTGGAACCTATTTATGCCCAACTTTTCCTTCAATAGTCTCTCAAAGAGCTCTGCCAAATGCTCCATGTGATCCTTCCACAAATGGATAAAGATCACTAAGTCAGAAACTATTTCTTGTTACAGAGATAGTAGGAACTGCCGATGCTGGAGAATCTGAGGTGTAGAACTGGATGAGCACAGCAGGCCAAGCAGCATCAGAGGAGCAGGAAAGCTGACGTTTCGGGTCACAGTCATCCATTTTAAATCTCTAAGCATAGAGAAAGCACATCATCTTTTAAAGGGATCGTGCAATGCTTTCCCCCTTAGCATTTTACAAACACCGAATTCTAATGTCCTGCCTCCCAATCCACAAGCTGTCTACCCAATTTTGCAGCACCACACACTCCCTCAACTCTCAAATCATTAAGGCATCTTCCACAGCACCACCACTCTCGGTTCCATAAATGTACATCTGTCCTTTTTGCCCCAGCCCAGCTTTTTGTGAGATTGGATATAACTTGCCCTATCTAATGCCAAATCTGGTTAATGAGTCTGCTGTTGCCATCACTGAGCCCACAGATGGCAAGATGAAAGGGTTAACTCTTCTGTGAGGATTTGCAACGCACCTTTTAGCTTCTACAGATAATTAAAATTCCCATGGCAACAGCAGGATTATTGTAGGAGTTTTCTTGATTGATGCACCACATGTCAGTCAGGTCGAAACAGCAGCTCAGCATTGGGACATGTATAGACAAATGTGGAAATGTTTCTGAATTGGCATTTAGGCAATTTCAAGACAAACTCTCCCCACTCAGAGTCTTCTGGCAAATCTTTCTTGTGTGTTTGGAAATGCTCAGTCCAGAAGCAGACATCCCTAGGCAACACACACACAGATTGGGTTCAGATTGGGTTTAAGAGTATCAACACGGGGAAATGGGTCAGTAGTCAGGCTCCCAAGTAAAATCTCAACTCTTGTTGCCAGGTGATGATACTTGATGGAATTTTCACTGTTAACCAAACAGGTCATTATTTAGTGCAGACTAACACCTCCAGGCCAGGGTGAAATCCTGTTCACATCTGGTTGTAAATATTTTTAATCAACCTATTCAGGCATGTTATGACACACTGCTGGAGCGGATGGGCTTGCAGCCAAACCTTCTGGTCTAGAGGAAGAGACACTACTACCACACCTCAAGAGCCCTTCATATTCTTCCTATATGCTGTGATTCAAACACTCTACCATTCCCCACATGTAGACTAGAGGGTACACTGCTCACATATTAGCTCCTAGCACTAAACTCCTGGTATTATCAGTAATAAATAAGTTCTAACCGAGGACACATTAGAGAGTGATGGCTGGTAATAATTTTAACCTGAGGGTGGCCAGGACTCATGTGGGATTGAGAAGACAGGGTTTTCATGGTGACCTCAGCAGTATGGGAATTGAACCCAAACTATTGGTGTTACTCTGCAACACAAACTATCCAGGAGCTAACTGAACTAACCAATCTCCCAGGGTAAAGTTATTACCATCCCAGAGACATAGGGCTTCTCTCTCTAATGAGACAAAATATTTACATGGAATGAGGATTAGTTAATCAATAGAAAAAAGATAAGGAGAAAGAGAAGATAATGAGAAGGTGTAGGGGGTATGATCAGTAAGTACACAGATGGCATGAAAATTGGTCATATGATAAACATGACAATATTGACTGGTTAGTCAAGCTGAACAGTGGCAAACGGAGTTTAATCTTGAAAATTATGAGGTTGTACATTTTGGGAGGATGGGCAAAGCAAGGGAGTACACAATGAATGTTGGCTCTGGGATGTACAGGAGATGATTGGGACCTCAGTATGTATGTCTAGAATTCCATGAAGACAACAGGACAGGTAGGTAGGATGATCAAGGAGATATATGGATACATGTCTTTATTAGAAAAAACATTGAAAAATAAAACAAGGGGGTTATAATGCTAGTATTGCTACAACCGGAGTACTCTGTACAGTTTTGGTCGCCACAGTAAAGGAAAGATGGAAATGCATCAGAGAGGGTGCGGACGAGATACACAAGTTTGCTGCCTTGGTGTGGAATGATTCAGCTATGAAGTGAGGCTAAGAGCAGAGAAGGCTAAGGATCCAACTGACGTGTACAGAGGTCTGAGGGACATAAATAGAGTAAATAGGAAGCAACATTTCCTATTAATATGTGATGACGCTGCGGCTGTAGGAGGTTATTTCACCCTGTTTTTGTTTTTAGAGAGGTTGAACAAGAGGCGCCAACTGTCTGTAAGAATGTAAACAGCTTGTGAGGCTTTGGGATTTTTTTTCAAAAGTTGGAACAATAGAGCCAGCCTGGTAGGGTGTGGCCAGCTCTTACAGACCAGGCTTTCTAATTTTTTTTTAGGTTTAGGTTTAGTTTTAAGCAGTTGCTGTTGTTGGCTTGAAGAAGCTGTTTTTTCCCCTCTCTCACTTACAGTTAGAAGCTAGGGTTTCCTTCTCCTGCTGGCTTACCCTGTGAGGCAAATCTATTTTTCTGAATTTTCCTTTTTGCCAAAGGCTGTGTTTATGGGATGTTACTATACTGGAACAGTTAATTAGTAATAGTTACTATATCTATTGTTCTCTTAAGCTTTCCAATAGAGTTAAATTATTATAAATTCCTCTATCTTTAGTAGTATTTTAACTATAGTGTTTGAATAAATTGTGTTTTGCTTAACATTGAGTAGATTGACCAGTCACATTACATCTGGAACATAGCACTTCACACTTACCTTTAAAATAAGAAAAAGTTAGGGTCTAGGCCACCTCCTTAAAATATTTTGAGGGACTCTGGTCTGATCCATAACAAAGAGAGGAGTCAATAGTCAGTGGGCGCAGTTTTGAATTAATTTGGCAGGAAGGTAGGAACCAGAATGTAATAATGAAGAAACAATGTTCACAATGAATATGAGGAGACTTGGTGGACATTGGTGGAAACTGTACTGAACATATTTAAGATAAATGTCAAAAGAAACAAAGGCAGCATGAGAGATTTTTTTTTAATACAGTGAGCCATTAAGATCTGGAACGTGCACTACCTGACAGAGTGTTGGAGGTTAGTTCAACTCAGATAAAAGAATTTCAGGACCAGAGGGAGAGTGAGACAGGCCATGTTGGAGCTAATGTTTTCCCTTTGTGCTGTAACTATTCTATGATTTGAGGTACAGCAAGCAATTAAGAAGGAGCTTGATTTGTTAGCATTTAATACAAAGTTATTGGACTATTAGAGTGAAGAAGTCTTACTAAGTTATATCAGGCTCTGTGAGAACACATCAGCAATACTCTGCATAATTTTGTTCTTCCTACCAATTGAAAAAAAGACTTGACCTGGAAGTGAGTACAATGAAAGTTCATTAAGTTGGACCCTGGGATGAAGGCATTGTCATATGAGGGGAGATTGAGTAAATTGGATCCACATTCCCAAAGGTTAGAAGAGTGAGAAGTGATCATAATATTCTTCAGGTATTTGATGGGACAGCTGATTGAGAAAGTATTTTCCCTCATGGGGAATGTAAAACACACAGTTGTCTATTTTGGGATGAGATAAGGAGTGGAATCCTTGCTCAAAGAGCTACAAATCTGTGGAATTCTCCAGTTCAGAGAGTTGAGGATGCTCAATTTTTGAGTATGTTTAATACAAAGGTTGATATTCAGGAATATGCGGATAGCGGGGGAGGGTGGAGTTGAAGTTGACGATTGACCATAATCTGACACCAGCATATTCCACCTCTGCATTGCCCTTGGAGGGGGCCCTGAGGTGTCATCTGACTCTAACCTCAACAGCTGGTAAGGTTGGTTACAAGAGCAGGATTACTTATCACTACAGAGTGTGACTCTCAGGAAACTAGAGAAGAAATTTCTGACATCCCCGACTATGGGGATGGGGTGGGGGGGAGGTTTCATGCTATAGCAAACTGAGACTGAACCTAGAACACTGCCAGCAATTTTTCATGTGGTCACATAATACACAGCCTTGTGTTTCTAAGTACAGTGATGAATAATAGAGGACCGCAAATGAAGTTCCGATTGATGTCTTCTCACTCTCAGTTCCTATCTCTCAAATCATGTCGCTACAACCAAACAAGTTCCCTGCATTTTACTCCTTTACATTGGAAGTCATCTGACTAAAGATAGTTGAGGTCAACACTTTCCTAAAGCAACTCTGCCTTGCCTTGATCCTATTATACAATTTCTTGAAGTTGTGTCCCGATTGAAGATACCAAAATCTCAAAAAATATGGTGCATATATTTTGCTTCTACGACTCTTTGTTCTATTCCCTTGCTTCTACCTCTTCTTTGAAAGCAACAAAGGCTTAAGTAATTTGTGTTGTAATAAGAGGGAGATGTCAATCATGTGTCAAGCTGGTTCTGCTCAGTGGTCAAGGCACAAAAACAGCTGGGTAACTCTCCTGCATTCATTTGAGGCGGTGGAGTTGTAATCCATTACCAACATAAATGTTCTCCCTAAATGAGTAGTCATCAGCGTCATCATTGCCTAAAAAAAATCACTTTCCACTCCTCCTCAACTGTCACAAAGTTATTTTTGGCAGGTACCACCTTTCTACTGAGAAATGTTATTGGATGAATTGTTCTTTAAAAATGGGTTGTGCCAGGTTGTCAAATATGTTTATCTGACACGGCACAAATCAAGAAATTCCAAATGTCTTGTACTGGGTCAAATAATTTATTTTCTTTAATCTTTCAAGAAATATGGGCATCACTGACAATACATCATCACCTTCCCTAAACTCAATGACTTGTTGGGCATTGCCAGAGGGCAGCTAAGAGTCAACTACATTCTTGTGGAGATGAAGTCATATTTAGTCCAGACTGGATGGCAACATTCCTTCTGTAAAGGACATTAGTGAAGCAGTTGTTTTTTTACAACAATCACTGACAGTTTCATGTCATCATTAGTGAGACTAGCTTTCATTCCAGACATTGTAATAGCTAGGATTTGAACTTGTGTCTAAAGATCATGAGCCTGGATCTCTGGCTTACTAGTCCAGTGACATTATCACCGTACTGTCACCCCCTCCGAGGATCCTGAGTTGCTAAGGTCTGTCAAATGATGGCCCTGATAGTGAGATCTGGAACAAATGGTTGACCACAGAATCATAGAATGGCCCATCATGTCTGTACCAAGAAAGCTACAATAGTCTACACTAGTCTCACTTTGCAGCTTTTGACCCAAGCCAAACCAGGAATTAATACTCTAGGTTAATCAGTATTTAATGATGATAGAGAAGGAAAAAGAGAGGACAGCTCGATGCAGAGAGTGTGAGGTGATGCACTTTGGTTGGAAGAACATTGAAAGATAATATAAAATATGTGATACAGTGTAAACAGGGTGCATGAGCACAGTGATTGGGTGTACATGTGTACAGATCATTGAAGGTGGCAGAACGGGTAGAGACAGCAGTAACTAAAGCAGACAGTGTCCTTACCTTGATTAATAAGGTTAAAGAGTACAAGGGCAAGGAGGTGATGTTTAACTTGTATAAGACTCTTGTTAGAACTCAGCTGGAGTACTATCCACAGTTGTGGGTGTCATATTATAGGAAATATGTGAATGCGTTGCAGAAAATGTAGAAGCAATTCACTAGGATGGTTCCAGAAATAAGAAGGTTCATAAGAATAGATCGAGGAAGTTAGGTCTATTCTCCTCGGAGAGTAAAAGGAGATTTGATAGAGATTTTCATATCATGAGTGGGCTGGATACAGTAAATAACTGTTCCTGTCTGTAGGAGAAGATGTGGAGGTGCCGGTGTTGGACCGGGGTGGACAAAGTCAGAAATCACACAATGCCAGGTTATAGTCCAGAGATAGTAGGTACTGCAGATGCTGGAGGATCCGAGATAACAAGGTGTGGAGCTGGATGAACACAGCAGGCCAAGCAGCATCATAGGAGCAGGAAAGCTTGACGTTTCGGGCCTAGACCCTTCATCAGAAATGGGGGAGGGGAAGAGGGTTCTGAAATAAATAGGGAGAGAGGGGGAGGTGGATAGAAGATGGATAGAGGAGAAGATAGGTGGAGAGGAGGCAGACAGGTCGAAGAGGCGGGGATGGAGCCAGTAAAGGTGAGTGTAGGTGGGGGTGTAGGGAGGAGATAGGTCAGTCCAGGGAGGACGGACAGGTCAAGGGGGCGGGATGAGGTTAGTAGATAGGAGATGGGGATGGGGCTTGAGGTGGGAGGAGGGGATAGGTGAGAGGAAGAACAGGTTAGGGAGGCGGGACTTGGCCTGCTGTGTTCATCCAGCTCCACACCTTGTTATCTTAGCCAGGTTATAGTCCAACAGGTTTATTTGAAAACACAAGCTTTTGGAGCCTCACTCCTCCTTCAGGTGTTAATGAGAGAAATAGTATCAGACACAGAGTTTATGAATGAAAGATCAAAGGTTCACACCATTGATGAGGATGTACTAAACAAACCTAAGATGTCGTTAAATCTTTAATCAGTTATAAAGTTTTAATTTGATTAATATGTACATGTAAATCCATGAATTGCTTTCAAGTTGTGGTCCTGAGAAAACTAAAGCTTTGTAAATTCTGTGTCTGATGCCACCTCTGTCACTAACACCTGAAGAATGACTGAGTCTCCGAAAGCTCGTGTTTTCAAATAAACTTGTTGGGTTATCACCTGATGTTGTGTGATTTCTGACTTTGTAAGAAAATAATGAGAAATCACAGATTTAAAGTAATGTGCAAGCGAAGGCAAAGGTAGTGTGAGAAAAAGCCTTCTCACATAGTGAGTAGTTAGGGTATGAAATATACTGCCTGGAAATATCGTGCAGGTGCAATTGAGACATTCAAGAGGGCATTTCAATTAAAAATATGTACACTGGTATGAATCAAAAGCAGGAGATTGGTACGAGGGAATAGTACAAGGTCAGACAGGTTGGGTGAATGGCCTCATTCTGTTCTGTAACAGTTCTGTGATTCTGCATGACATCATTGACATTTGTGTGGCTGTGATGAAGGTAAAGTTTCCCTCCTGACTTTTCTTTATATTTCTGCAGCCTCTGGCACTTGACCACACCATCCTCCTCTTCCACACATTTCCATTGTTATACAAGATAACAAGCATGGGGCTGGATGAACACAGCAGGTCAAGCAGCATCATAGGAGCAGGAAAACTTGACGTTTCGGGCCTAAACCCT
>JAHRHZ010000206.1:183714-195674 GCA_024137785.1 Ginglymostoma cirratum | reverse complement strand
CATAGGGTTTAGGCCCGAAACGTCAAGTTTTCCTGCTCCTATGATGCTGCTTGACCTGCTGTGTTCATCCAGCCCCATGCTTGTTATCTCGGATTCTCCAGCATCTGCAGTACCTTTTATCCATTGTTATACAGTTGGGTGACACTGCTCACACCCATTTCCATTGTCATCTCTCTTATCATAGCCCCAGGTCATCGCTGGCAATTGGCTCTCTTCCCAAGCCTACACTATTACTTTGGGAATTTTGATGCCTTCCTAGTTCTCATTGACTTGCTGCCTGTTGGAGATACTATCTGGAAGCGCAGCGTCAGCCTAGTACAATGATGACACACTGTCTCCCTCTCTCTAGGTTCCTCCATTGTCTCCAATTCATCAGTCTGTTCAACCAATAGCCAGTAATAGGTGAGCATAAATTTCACTTCAATGCTTGCCACAAACTATATTCCCCAGCCACTACCTCCATCCTTCTCAAAAACAGATATTGCTGGAAAAGCTCAACAGGTCTAGCAGCATCTTTGGAGAGAAAGCAGAGTTAATGTTTGAGTCTAATGACCTTTCCTCTAGTTGCTGCCAGAGATGCTGAGCAGCTGGCAGCAACCAGAGGAAAGGTCATTAGACCCAAAACATTAACTCTGCTTTCTCTCCAAGGATGCTGCTAGACCTGTTGAGCTTTTCCAGCAATTTCTGTTTTTGCTTCTAATTTACAGCATTTGCAGTCTGTTTTTTGGTTTTTACCTCCGTCCTCCTCACTGGCAACTGTCTGAACCCAGACTAGACTATTCACAACACTTGACTCTAAGCACTTAACTGCACCATCATTCAGTCTACCTCCTTCACATTTCAAGCATTGCTGAACACCACTGCTGCCCCAGATCTTCAGCTGCTAAAACCCTCATCCAAGACTTCATTATCTCAAGGTGCAACTATTTCAACACACACCCAGCCACTCTTCGTATGCACTGCTGCCACATCCGAATTCACCCCTCAGTTTCACTTACTCATCATCCCTGTGTTTGCTTACCTGCATTGGTTTGCACATTGGCAAAGCCTTAGTTTTAAAGTGGACTCCATTGTTACAAATTTTCCATTAGCCTCAGCCACGCCTAGCTCTGTAATCTCATCCAGGCCCACAACTCTCCGAGATATCACACTTGTAGAGCGTGACCACTGAGGAAAAAAGGGACCTTGTTGTACAATTCCATAAATCATTGAAGGTGCCAGCACTGATAGACATGGTGGTCAAGAAAGCATAGAGGATGCTTGCCTTTATCAGCTCGGGTGTAGAATTTAGGAGCAGTCTTTAGGGATGTCTTGTTACAAATCTATAAAACACTGATTACACCACAGATGGAATACTGTGTGCAGTTCTGGTCACCACACTATCGAAGGACATAATCGCACTGGGGAAGGTGTAGATGAGATTCACCAGGATGTTGCCTGGGATGAAAGTCTCAGTTATGAGGAGAGAATGGATTGGCTGGGTTTGTTTTCCTTGGAGTAGAGGAGGCTGAGGGGGGGATCTGATTGAGGTGTACAGAATTATGATGGGCTTAGACAGGATTGATCGTGAGAATGTTATCCCCATGGCAGACATGTCTAAGAACAAATGGCTTAAGGTGATGAGTAAGTGGTTTAGAGGGAATCTGAAGAAAATCTTTTCGACCCATAGGGTGGTAGAAATATGGAATGTGCTGCCTGAGAAGGTAGTGGAGACAGATGCTCTTGAAACATTTCAGAAACAGCTGGATGAGAACTTAAAATGCCAGGGGCATAGTAGGATATGGAGCAAGTGCAGGTAGTTGAGATAAATGTGGTTTGACAATTGTCGGTCAGCACAGACATGGTGGGCTGAGGGGCCTGTTTCTATGTTACTTGATTCTGTGATTCCATGAGAAGAAATTCTGTCTCATCTCAGTCTTAAGTTGTCACCACAATAAAAACTAAAAAAGACTGCAGATGCTGTAAATCAGAAACAAAAACAGAAGTTGCTGGAAAAGCTCACGAGGTCACGCAGCGACTGTGAAGAGAAATCAGAATTAATGTTTCGTATCTAGTGACCCTTCCTCAGAACTGATGGTAGCTCGGAAAATGTCAGTTTATATGCAGAAGATAGAGTGAAGGCAGGGGGTAAAAAGTAAATGATAGAGCACAAGGGATAGAGCACAAAGAGACAGAAGTGCAGTTGGACAGACAAAGGAGTAGATAATGATCTGGCTGGGATGGTGAATAGCTGTTAATGGAGACTTTAAAAGGCTAACAATAGGTAGTGTCCAATGGCAGATTATATGATAACAAGGCCTGGAATGTGGGGTAGGGGGCTAGGACATGGAAGAGTTTAGGCCCTAAAAATATTGAGATTGATATTGAGCCTGGAGGGCTGCAGGGTCCCCAAGTGAAAAAAGAGGTGTTGTTCTTCCAGCTTGTACTGAGTTTCACTGGAACACTGCAGCAAGCCAGAGACAGAGATGTTGGCCAGGGAGCAGGATGATATTTTAAAGCAGCAGGCAACTGGAAACTCAGGGTCATTTTTGCGGGCAGAGCGTAGATGTTCTGTGAAGCAGTCAACCAGTCTATGCTTCGTTTCCCCAACGTAGAGGAGACCACATTGTGAACAACAAATGCATTAGGCAAGACTGTGTGAAGTGGAGGTGAAGTGTTGCTTCACCTGGAAGGTATGTTTGGGCCTTTGGATACTGGGCAAGTGTTATACCTTCCGCAGTTACAGGAGAAGGTGCCATACGGGGAATGTTGGGGGTGAAGGAAGACTGGACCAGGGTGTCCCAGAGGAAATGGTCCCTGCAGAAGGTTGACAAGGAAGGGGAGTGGAATATTTGTCTGGTGGTAGCATCTCACTGGAGCTGGCAGAAATGGTTGTGGTAGTCTGGCGTACTGACCTCCACATTGCAGAGGCTGAGAGCCAGCTCTCAGATACTTCCTCCTATCTTCCCCTGGACCATGACCCCCTCATGGAACATCAGGCCATTGTATCAACTATGGTCATTGACCTCATTTCATCTGGTGATCTCCCCTGCCCACTGCCTCCAAGCTGATAGACCTTCAGACCCACACAGATTGTTTCTACCTCCTCCCAAAAATCCACAAACAGGTCTGCCTGGGCACACCCATTGTTTCAACCTGCTCATGTCTCACAGAACTCATCTCTTCTGGCCTTGATTTGGTCTTTTCTCCCCTAGCCCAGTCCCTGCTCACGTACATCCTCTGATGCTTTTTGCAAGTTTCGGAATTTCCAGTTTGCAGGCTCCGGCCACCTCCTCTTTATCTTTCCACATCCATCCCCCACCAGGATGGTCTCAGAGCTCTCCGCTTCTTCCTGGAGCAAATGCCCAAACTGTCCTCACCCACCACCACCCTCGTCCACTTGGCCGAGCTCGTCCTCGACAACTTCTCTTTTATCTCCTCTCATTTTCTTCAGGTCAGAAGAATGGCCATAGGTATCTGCATGAGGCCCAGTTATGCCTGGGGAATATGGAACATTCCTTGTTCCAGTCCTATTCTGGACACATCCCACAACACTTTCTCCAATATAGTGATGATATTATAAGTGCTGCTTCCCTCTCTTGTCTGGAATTAGAAAAGTTCATCAATTTCGCTTCCAATTTCCACCCACCCTCACTTTCACCTGATCTGTCTCTGCCTTCTCCCTTCCTCTCCTTGACATTTCTGTTTCCATTTCTGGGGATAGATTGGCCAACAATATCCACTACAAATCCACTGACTCCCACAGCTGCCTGGACTATACACCCTCACAACCTGCTTCCCGTTCTCCCAGTTTCACCGTCTCTGTCGCATATGTTCCAATGAGGCCATCTTTGATAAGTGAGCCCCCGAAATGTCCACCTTCTCCCTCAAATGAGGATTCCCCAGCAGTGCTGTCGACAGGGCTCTCAACCAGGTCTGACCCATTTCCCACACTTCTGCCCTCACCCATTCCCTCCCGCAAGAGCGATAGGATTCCCATTTTCCTTACCTACCATCCCACCAGCATCCACATGCAGAAGATCATCAGGCGCCATTACTGCCACTTCCAGCGAGACGCCACCACCAGACACATATTCCCCTCCCCTCCCTTGTCCGCCTTCCGCGGGGACCATTCTATCCGGGACACCCTGGTCCACACTTCCTTCACTCCCAACATTCCCCTCCTCCCACCCGCAGCCTACGACACCTTCCCCTGCAACTGCCAAAGGTGCAATACCTGCCCATTTACCTCCTTCCTCCCCAGTATCCAAAGGCCAAAACATACTCTTCACCTGCACTTCACACAATCTAGTTTACTGCATTCCCTGCTCACATTGTGGTCTCCTCAACTTTGGGGAAACGTAGCATAGACTGGGTGACCACTTCGCAGAACATCTACATTCTGCCCACAAAAATGATCCTAAGCTTTCAGTTGAGTGCCACTTTAACACACCACCTGTTCCCTGGTCAACATCTGTCTCTGGCTTGTTGCAGTGTTCCAGCAAAGCTCAATGCAAGCTGGAAGAACTACACCTCATTTTCTGCTTGAGGACCCTGAAGCCCTCCAGACTCATTATCAAGTTCAATATCAAGTTCAATGATTTTAGGGCCTGAACTGTCCCATGTCCCAGCCCCCTACCCCATACACCAGGCCTTGTTATCACATAGCCTGCTATTACACACTATATAATGTTAGTCCCTAACAATGGCCATTAACAGCGTTTCACACCCCTAGCCAGATTGTTACCCACTACTTTGTCTGTCCAACTGTTCTTCTCTCACTTTGGGCTCTATCCCCACCTATGGTTTACTCCTTTCCCCTTCCCCCACCCTATCTTCTGCATATAAACCAACATTTTCCTAGCTACCATCAGTTCAGAGGAAGGGTCACCGGACCCGAAACGTTAACACTGATTTCTCTTCACAGATGCTGCCAGACCTGCTGAGCTTTGCCAGTAACCTCTGTTTTTGTCGTCACCACTTTCTTCTGAAACTATTCCCTCTGGTCCTAGACTCTCCCATGAATGGAAACATCCTTAAGCCTCTCAGCATCTACCCTGTCAAGCCCTTTAGAATCCTGTATGTCTCAATGAGATCACCGATCATTCTTCTAAACTCTCCAGAGTCCTAACCTGTTTAGCCCTCGTTTATAAGAAAATCTCTCTATGCCAGGGATTATTGTGGTGAACCTTCTCTGATTTGCCTCCGATGAAATTATACTTTTACTCAAATAAATCAACCAAAACTGCTTAGGGTACTCCAGATGTGGTCCCAACAGGGAAGTCACCCTGCAATTGTACAAAATACTGTTGGTTAGGGCGGCACGGTGGCTCAGTGGTTAGCACTGCAGCCTCACAGCACCAGGGACCCGGGTTTGATTCCAGCCTCAGGTGACTGTCTGTGTGGAGTTTGCACATTCTCCCAGTGTCTGCGTGGGTTTCCTCCGGGTGCTCCGGTTTCCTCCCACAGTCCAAAGATGTGCAGGCTAGGTGGATTGGCCATGCTAAATGGCCCATAGTGTTCAGGGGTGTGTGGGTTATAGGGGGATGGGTCTGGGTGGGATGCTCCAAGGGTCAGTGTGGACTTGTTGGGCCAAAGGGCCTGTTTCCACACTGTAGGAATTCTTCTTCTAATGAAAACCGTGTGAAGCTGCGAGCCCTGGAGCAGCGTGGGGGATGAGCTGGCGCAGCCTGAGGTACAAGCTGGTACACTGTGGGCTGCATGGGGAATCCCAAGTCCCGGGGCCGCGTGAAGGAGACAAATCCCAGTAAAGTGTGACTTACCTTGTTGAGGCTGAGTGCCGGTAAGGAGCAGACTGGAAGCTGGTGTGATGTGGGATTGTTGCTGGACTTGGGCCTGGTGCCACATGCTGAGCTGTTACTGTTTGGTGCTCTTACTGACAGTAACGTAAATCCTAACTTTTCAATCCTCTTGTATAACAACATTATGTTTTTTCACTCTGTAAGATATGTATGTAGCTAATTGTACCTAAGATGGTGTGATTAAAAACTTTTCACTGTACTGCTATACTTCTGTACGGGAGTACAAGTGACAATAAAGGATATGCTATAGTCTAAATGTCTATGGATGTTGTTTATTTGGACTTCCACAATACATTTGATAAAATCCAACATAAGAGACTGTTAACTAAAGTAGAAGCTAAACATGTGGTTACAGGGCTGGTGTAGGAGGGAGGGCTTCCATTATGTGGATAATTGGAGCACATTCTGGAAAGGTGGGACCTGTACAGTAAGGACGGGTTGCACCTAAACCGGAAGGGCACAAATATCCTGGGAGGGTGGTTTGCTCGAGCTATATGGGATGGTTTAAACTAGATTGGCAGGGGGTGAGGTGCCGGATTTATAATTCAGAGGATGAGGTATTCAGCCTTCCAACAGACACAACAGGGAATGAAGTTGTTTGCTAGTCAGGGCTAGTATAGCAGCTACTGAAAGGCAGCTCGAGAATGATATGTCTACAGAGTCAGATGGGTTGAGATCCAGAACAAGAAAGGAGCAGTCACCCTAATAGTTGCAGGGAAGTAGAGGAGCGGATTGCGAGGCAGATACTGGAAGGGTGCAGAAGTCACAGGGCTGTAGTCACGGGTGACTTCAACTTTCCAAATATTGATTGGAAACATTTTAGTTGTAATAGTTTAGATGGAGCGGATTTTGTCCAGTGCATTCAGGATGGATTTCTGACACAGTATGTAGATAGACCAACATGAGGAGAGGCCACTTTGGATTTGGTGCTTGGCAATGAACCAGGCCAAGTGTTAGACCTGTTGGTAGGAGAGCATTCTGGCGGTAGCAATCATAACACTGTTACTTTTACAATAGTCATGGAAAAGGATACATACATACAGCAGGGGAAGGTTTATAATTGGGGGAAGGGTAATTACAATTCTGTTAGGCAAGAACTGGGTAACATAAAATGGGAACAGATGCTGTCAGGGAAGAGCACTATTGAAATGTGGAGATTGTTTAAGGAATGCATATTGCATGTGCTCAATATGTTTATCCCTAGCAGGCAGGGACGATACGGTCAAGTGAGGGAGCCTTGGTTCTCAAGAGAGGTCAAACGACTGGTTAAGAGGAAGAAGGATGCTTATGTAAGGTTTAGGAAACAAGGAACGGAAAAGGCTCTAGAGGGATACAAGTTATCCAGGAAGGAGCTGAAGAAAGAGCTTAGGAAAGCTATAAGGGGGCATGAGAAAACCTTGGCAGATAGGATCAAGGAAAACTCCAAGGCTTTTTACACGTACGTGAGGAATAAGAGAATGACCAGGGAAAGGGTAGGGCTGATCAAGGATTGTAAAGGGAATTTGTGCACAGAGCCTCAAGAGATAGGAGAGGTCCTTAATGAATACTTTACTTCAGTATTCACAACTGAGAGGGACCTAGTTGTAGAGGAGGACAGTGTGAAACAGGCTGGTAGGCTAGATGAGGTCGATGTTAGTAAGGAAGATGTGCTAGGAATTTTGAGGAAGTTGAAAGATAGATCAGTCCCCTGGGCCTGATGGGATTTATCCAAGGATTCTATGGGAAGCGAGGGAAGAGATTGCAGGGCCTTTGGCGATGATCTTTTCGTCCTCACTGTCCATGGGTATAGTGTCGGAAGATTGGAGAGAGGGAAACATTATTCCCTTGTTCAAAAAAGGGAATAGGGATAACCCCAGAAATTACAGGCTAGTTAGTCTTATTTCAGTGGTGGGCAAATTATTGGAAATGGCTCTGAGAGATAGGATTTGTGGTCACTTGGAAAGGCACTGTTTGATTCGTGATAGTCAGCATGGATTTGTGAGGGGTAGATCATGCCTCACAAACCTTATTGAATTCTTTGAAGAGGTGACCAAAGACGTGGACGAATGTAGAGCAGTGGATGTGGTATACATGGATTTAAGTAAGGCGTTTGATAAGATTCCCCATGGTAGGTTCATGCAGAAGGTAAGGAGGCATGGGATCGGGGGAAATGTGACAGATTGGATTCAGAATTGGCTGACCCTTAGAAGACAAAGGGTGGTAGTGGACGGAAAATATTCAACATGGTGCTCAGTTATGAGTGGTGTACCACAAGGATCTGTTCTGGGTCCTCTTCCATTTGTGATTTTTGTAAATGATTTGGATGAAGGAGTGGAAGGGTGGATTAGCAAGTTCGCAGATGGTACAAAGGTGGGTTGCGTTGTGGACAGTGCGGAGGGCTGTTCTAGGTTACAAAGGGACATTGATCGGATGCAGAGCAGTGGCAGAAGGAGTTTAACCCTGAAAAGTGTGAGGTGATTCATTTTGGAAGGACAAACTTGAAAGCAGAATACAGGGTTAATGGAAAGATTCTTGGCAGTGTGGAGGAGCAGAGGGATCTTCGGGTTCATGTTCATAGTTCCCTGAAAGCTGCCACCCAAGTGGATAGAGTTGTTAAGAAGGCGTACGGGGTGTTAGCTTTCATTAATAGAGGGATCGAGTTCAAAAACCGTGAAGTTACACTCCAGCTATACAAAAGCCTGGTTCGGCCACATCTGGAGTATTGTGCCCAGTTCTGGTCGCCACATTACCGGAAAGATGTGGAGAATTTTGAAGAGGTGCAGAGGAGATTTACCAGGATGTTGCCTGGAATGGAGGGAAGGTCTTACGAGGAAAGGTTGAGAGAGCTAGGGCTTTTCTTTTTAGAACGATGAAGAACGAGAGGTGACTTGATAGAGGTGTACAAAATGATCAGAGGTATAGATAGAGTAGAAAGCCAGAGACTTTTTCCTAGGGTGGAGGTAGCTATTACGAGGGGGCATAGTTTTAAAGTGAGTGGAGGTAGATATAGGGGAGATGTCAGAGTAGGTTCTTTGCTCAGAGAGTGGTAGGGGCATGGAATGCATTGCCGGAGAGGGTAGTGGAGTCGGCCTCATTAGGGGCATTTATGCGGCTATTGTATAGGCATATGGATGATAGTATAAAGTAGGGGTGGAGGTTAGATAGACCTTAGGATTAGGGTAAAAGTTTGGCACAACATTGTGGGCCGAAGGGCCTGTACTGTTCTGTGTTCTGTGTTCTAAGCCCAAGGAAATGAAGACCTATTACTGACATGGCTGGGAAATTGGTTGAGTCACAGTCGGCAGAAAGTAGAGATATTCAAATGGGCATTATGCAATAAATGATGTCCCACAAGGATCCGTGTTACGGTCTCAATTATTCTCAATTATAACAACTTGGATAGTGGCATAGAAAGCCAAACATCCAAATGTGCTTTTGACACAAACTTAGGCAGCATTGTAGAAAGTGTAGGTAATAGCACAAAACTATAAAGGCAAATTGAAAAATGTATAGATTAAGTGAACGGGCAAAACTGTAGCAGACGAAGTTCAATATGAGCAAGTGTGAGATTATCCATTTTGGGCCGGTAAAGGATAGATCAGGGTACTTTTTAGATGGTATTAAGTTAAATACAGTGGATAGCTAAAGATTCTTGGGGGTTCAGGTGCAGAGATCGTTAATATGTCATGAACAGATGGAGAAAATAATCAAGAACGCTAATGGAATGCTGGCCTTTATATAAGTAATTCTGGAACGTGTGAGAATAGATAAGTCCCCTGGGCTGGATGGGATCTATCGTGGATCCTCTGGGAGGCTAGGGAGGAGATTGCAGAGCCTTTGGCTTTGATCTTTATGTCGTCATTGTCTAAAGGAATAATGCCAGAAGACTGGAGGACAGCAAATGTTGTCCCCTTGTTCAAGAAGGGGAGTAGAGACAGCACTGGTAATTATAGACCAGTGAGCCTTACTTCGGCTGTGGGTAAAGTGTTGGAAAGGATTATAAGAGATAGGATTTATAATTATCGAGAAAGGAATAATTTGATTAGGGGTAGTCAACACAGTTTTGTGAAGGGTAGGTCGTGCCTCACAAACCTTATTGAGTTCTTTGAGAAGGTGACTAAACAGGTGGATGAGGGTAAAGCAGTTGATGTGGTGTATATGGATTTCAGTAAAGCGTTTGATAAGGTTCCCCACGGTAGGCTATTGCAGAAAATTCGGAGGCATGGGATTGAGGGTGATTTAGTGGTTTGGATGAGAAATTGGCTAGCTGTAAGAGGACAGAGGGTGGTGGTTGATGGGAAATGTTCATCCTGGAATTCAGTTACTTGTGGTGTACGGCAAGGATCTGTTTTGGGGCCACTGCTGTTTGTCATTTTTATAAATGACCTGGATGAGAGCGTAGAAGGATGGGTTAGCAAATTTGTGGATGACACAAAAGTCGGTGGAGTTGTGGATAGTGCGGAAGGATGTTGCAGGTTACAGAGGGACATAGATAAGCTGCAGAGCTGGGCTGAGAGGTGGCAAATGGAGTTTAATGCGGAAAAGTGTGAGGTGATTCACTTTGGAAGGAGTAACAGGAATACAGAGTACTGGGCTAATGGTAAGATTCTTGGTAGTGTGGACGAGCAGAGAGATCTCGGTGTCCATGTGCATAGATCCCTGAAAGTTGCCACCCAGGTTGATAGGGTTGTTAAAAAGGCATACGGTGTGTTAGGTTTTATTGGTAGAGGGATTGAGTTTTGGAGCCGTGAGGTCATGTTGCAGATGTACAAAACTCTGGTGTGGCCGCACTTGGGGTATTGCATACAGTTCTGGTCACCGCATTATAGGAAGGATGTGTGGAAGCATTGGAAAGGGTGCAGAGGAGATTTACCAGGATATTGCCTGGTATGGAGGGAAGGTCTTGTGAGGAAAGGCTGAGGGACTTGAGGCTGTTTTCGTTAGAGAGAAGAAGATTAAGAGGTGACTTAATAGAGACATACAAGATGATCAGAGGATTGGATAGGGTGGACTGTGAGAGCCTTTTTCCTCGGATGGTGACAGCTAGCACGAGGGGACATAGCTTTAAATTGAGGGGTGATAGATAAAGGACAGATGTCAGAAGTAGATTCTTTACTCAGAGAGTAGTAAGGGCATGGAATGCCTTGCCTGCAGCAGTTGTAGACTCGCCAACTTTAAGGGCATTTAAATGGTTGTTGGATAAATATATGGATGATAATGGAATAGTGTGGGTTAGATGGGCTTCAGATTGGTTTCACAGGTCGGCACAACATCGAGGGCCGAAGGGACTGTACTGCGCAGTAATGTTCTATGTTCTATGTTCTATCTATTGGGCTGCAGTATAAGGATGTAGAAATTATGCTGCAGTTATACCAATCCCTGGTTAGACATCACCTGGAGAACTCTTCCGAGCACTGGTTATGGATTGCCAAACTCATAAAGAACTCCTTATGCCCAGTCAATGTTTCCTACCCATTAGCCAACTCTCTATCTATGCCAATATTCTACCTCCAACACTGTGGGCTCTTATCTTTCAACTTAACGATTTGTGAGGTACCTTGTCAAACACCTTCTGGAAGTCCAAATACAACACATCTACTGGTTCACGTCTATCCACTCCAGTTCGGACTTCTTCTACAACCCTCAAATTAATCGGACGCAATTTCCCTTTCATCAAGTCATACTAATTCTGCTTGATTTGATTATGGTTTTCCAAATGTGTTACCTTACTTCCTTAATTGTTGCTTCCAATCCTTTTCTAACAATAGGTGTTAGCTAATCGGCATTTGGTTACCCACTTTTTGTTTCTCTCCCTTTTTGAATAGAGGTATCACATTGACAGTTTTCCAATCCTCTGATACTTCGCCAGAATCCAAGGATTTTTGGAAAGTTACAAACAATGCATCCACTATCTCTGTAGCTACCTCTTTTATGATCCTATTGCATAAGCCATCAGGCCCAGGGGACTTACGTATTTTAACCCATTAGTTTGAGTGTAACTGGAATTTGAAGAAACTCTAGTTTGGTGAAAGAGGGAAGAAGTTATCGGTGATAGAGATAAAAGGTACTGCAGATGCTGGAGAATCCGAGATAACAAGCGTGGGGCTGGATGAACACAGCAGGTTAAGCAGCATCATAGGAGCAGGAAAACTTGACGTTTCGGGCCAGGGTTTAGGCCGG
>JAHRHZ010000206.1:133401-178714 GCA_024137785.1 Ginglymostoma cirratum | reverse complement strand
GAAGAGGGCATAAGTGGTCTGATCAGTAAGTTTGCAGATGACACGAAGATTGGGGGAGTAGCAGAAAGCATAGGGGATTGTCAAAGAATACAGGAGAATATAGATAGACTGGAGAGTTGGGCGGAGAAGTGGCAGATGGAGTTCAATCCGGGCAAGTGTGAGGTGATGCATTTTGGGAGGTCTAATTCTAGAGCGAACTAAACCGTAAACGGAAGAGCCTTGGGAAAAGTTGATGAGCAGAGAGATCTGGGAGTTCAGGTCCATTGTACCCTGAAGGTGGCTGCACAGGTGGATAGATAGTAAAGAAGGCATATGGTATGCTTGCCTTCATCGGACGGGGTATTGAGTATAAGAGCTGGCAGGTCATGTTAAAATTGTACAAGACTTTGGTTCGGCCGCATTTAGAATACTGTGTACAGTTCTGGTCGCCACATTACCAAAAGGATGTGGAAGCTTTGGAGAGGGTACAGAGAAGGTTTACGAGGATGTGCCTGGTATGGAAGGTGCTAGCTATGAAGAGAGGTTGAGTAGGTTAGGATTGTTTTCATTAGAAAAAAGGAGATTGAGGGGGGACCTGATTGAGGTCTTCAAAATCATGAAGGGTATAGACAGGGTTGATAGAGATAAGCTTTTTCCCAGGGTGAGGGATTCAATAACGAGGGGTCACGCGTTCAAGGTGAGAGGAGAAAAGTTTGAGGGGGATACATGCGGAAAGTACTTTACACAGAGGGTGGTAGGTGCCTGGAACGCGTTGCCAGCAGAGGTAGTAGAGGCAGGCATGGTAGATTCATTTAAGGTGCGTCTGGACAGATGCATGAGTAGGTGGGGAGCAGAGGGATACAGATCCTTAGGAATTGGGCGATAGGTTTAGACAGTGGATTTGGATCGGCACAGGCTTGGAGGGTCGAAGGGCCTGTTCCTGGGTTGTAAGTTTTCTTTGTTCTTTTCTTTGTTCTATACCTATAGGAATAATAGAGCAGTATTAGTTGGAGATTTTAATTTCCCCTGTATTGACTGAACCACCCAGAGTCTAAAAGGCCCAAACAGGGTGGAGTTCGTCAAATGTGTCCAAGAAAGTTTCCTAAATCAATATGTAGACGCCCTACTCAAGAGGGTGCAGCGCTGGACCTCCTCTTAGAAAACAAGATCGGGCAAGTGACTGAAGTGTCAAAGGGACAGCACTTTGGGTCCAGTGACCATAACTCTCTTACTTTTAACTTAGTTATGGAAAAAGATAGCACAGGCCCACAGGGTACGCTAAACTGGAGCAGGGCCAATTTTGGAGACACAAGGTAGGATCCAGCAGAGGTCGACTGGACGAATCTGTTTAAAGGAAATGGAACAACTGGCAAATAGGAGGCTTTTAAAAATGTGACGTCAAGAGTCCAGGAACAGTATGCCCCTGTAACGGTGAAGGGAAAAGCTGGCAGGTTTAGGGATCCCTGGCTGATGAGGGATATTGAGGGCCTGGTCAGGGAAAAGAAGGCGGCACACATTGGGTTTAAGCTGTCAGGCTCAAGTGAATTCCTAGCTGCCAATAAAAAGTGTAGGAGCACACTCAAGAGGGAAATCAGAGAGCTAAAGAGAGTATGAGATGGATCTGCCAGAAAAGGTTAAAGATAATCCCAAGAGGTTCTCTAACTGTATGAAGAATAAGAGGGTGACTAGGAAGAGAAAATGTTCCCTTAAAAATCAACATTGCCATCTATTTGTAGAGGCACAGGAGATGGGAGAGATTTTTAATGAATATTTCTCCTTAGTGTTTACTGAGGAGAGAATCATGGATGCTAAGGAAATAAGGGAAACAAAGGGTGATGTTCTGGACCGTGAACATATCACCAGAGAGGAGGTGTTTGCAGTCTTAAAGCACATTAAGGTAGATAAATCCCCTCGGTCTGCTCAAGTCTATCCTCGGATGTTGTGAGAGGTTAGGGAAGAAATTGCAGAGGCCCTTGCAGAGATTTTTGCTTCATTTTTAGTCACTGGTGAAGTTCCAGGAAGTCTGGAGTGTGGCTAACATGGCTGCATTGTTTGAGAAAGGTAGCGAAGACAACCCAGGGAACTACAGGCCAGTGACAAAAACAAAGTTGCTGGAAAATCTCAGCAGGTCTGGCAGCATCTGTGAAGGAGAAAACAAAGTTAATGTTTTGGGTCTGGTGATCCTTCCTCAGAGCAGGCCAGCAAGCCTGACATCATAGAATCTCAACAGTGTGGAAACAGGCCCTTTGGCCCAACAAGTCCACACCAATCTATGGAGCATCCCACCCAGACCCATCCCCCTATAACCCATCAAATCCACACATCCCTGAACACTACAGGCAAGTTAGCATGGCCAATCCACCTAGCCTGCACATCTTTGGACTGTGGGAGGAAATTGGAGCAACCAGAGGAAACCCACACAGACACAGGGAGAATGTGCAAACTCCACACAGACAATTGCCCAAGGGTGGAATTGAACCCAGGTCCCTGGTGCTGTGAGGCTACAGTGCTAACCACTGAGCCACCATGCTGCCCAAAAGTGATAGGAAAGTTATTAGAGAGGATACTGAGGGATAGGATCAATCAACATTTGGACAGTTAAGGTCTGATTAGGGATAGTCAGCATGGTTTTGAGCATGGGAAGTCATGTCTGACAAATCTTTTACAGTTTTTCGCAGTGATAACCAATAGGATAGGTGAGGATAGAGCAGTGAATGTTTTCTATATGGACTTTAGTAAGGCCTTTGACAAGGTCCTGCATGGCAGGCTAGTCATGAAAGTTAGGTTGCATGGGATCCAGGGAGAGCTAGCTAATTGGATTCAAAATTAGCTCAATGGTAGAAAGAAGAGGGTGATGGTTGAGTGTTGTTTCTCGAACTGGAGGCCTGTGACTAGCGGTGTGCCACAGGGATCAGTTCCGGGGCCTTTGTTATTTGTTATTTACATAAATGATCTGGATGTGAATGTACAGGGCATGATTAGTAAGTTTGCAAATGATGCAAAATTAGGCAGTATAGTTGATAACGAGGAAGATTATCAAAATTACAGAGGGATTTTGATCAGATGGGGAAGTGGGCTGAGAATTGGTAAATGCAATTCAATACAGGTAAGTGTGAGGTGTTGCACTTTGTAAAGTTAAAGCAAGGTAGGACTTATACAGTAAATGGTAAGGTCCTGAGGAGTGTTGTGGAGCAGAGGGACCTAGGAGTACAAGTACATAGTTCATTGAAAGCGGTGTCACAGGTGGACAGGGTGGTGAAGAAGGTATTAGGCATGCTGGCCTTCATCAGTCGAAGCATTGAGAACAGGAGTTGGGATGTTATGTTACCATTGTATAAGTCATTGGTGAGGCTGCATTTGGAGTATTGTGCACAGTTTTGGTCACCCTGTTATAGGAAAGACATAGTTAAACGGGAAAGTGTGCAAGAAGGATTTATGAGGATGTTGCCAGGACTAGTAGGCCTGAGTTACAGGTACAGGTTGGCCAGGATAGGACTTTATTCCTTGGAACGTACGAGAGTGGGGGTGACCTTACTGAGGTGTATAAAATCATGAGGGGCATAGATAGGATGAATGCATATACTCTTTTTCATAGGGATGGCGAATTGAAAACTAGAGGGCACGGGTTTAAGGTGAGAGGGGAAAGATTTAAAAAGGACCTGAGGGGCAACTTCTTCACACAGAGAGTGGCGCATATATGCAATGGGCTGCCAGAGAAAGCGGTTGATGCAGGTACAATAGCAACATGTAAAAAAAACAGTTGGATAGGTACGTAGATGGGGTTTAGAGGGAGATGGACCAAGCTGAGTGGGCACAATGGTCAACATGGACCAGTTTGGGCCGAAGGGCCTGTTTTTATGCTGTATTACTCTATGACTCTATGATTCTATGTCAGGTGTGTGATGGAATACTTCCATTTTAATGGAGAGTGCAACTCCAACAAAATTCAAGAGGCTTGACACCATCCAGGTCAAAGCAGCCCACTTGATTGGCACCAAAATGATAAACATTCACCCGCTATGCAACCCACGCTCAGTAGCAGCAGTGTGTACTAACCACAGGATGCAGTGGAGAAATTCTCCAAGGCTCCTTAGACAACACTCTACAAGCCCACAACCACTTCCATCTTGAAGGACCGGGACAACAGATGGATAGGAACGCCACCGCCTGCATGTTCCCTTCCAAGCCACTCATTAATCTGACTTGGAAATATATCACTGTTCCTTCACCGTCTCTGGGTCAACATCCTAGAATACTCTCTCTTAATGGCATCGTAGGCCAATACAGATTGCAACAGTTCAACCACTTTCTGAAGGGCAATGGGAACTTGCAATAAATGCTGACACAGCCAGCAATGCCATATCCCATGAATGAATGAAAAAGAAATTGCCAAAAGAGTTTCTACTGTCAAGTTTTAAATCTTCAACTGGTCCCTGCTGCTGACCCTGCTGCATCAGCAGGAATCCCAAAGCTGGGTCTGAAGATCTTACAACACTGTCACCATATTGTACTAACAGCCAAATCAAATTGGCACCACCTGTTATAACACGGTGTCAAGCTGGACAAACACAGTAGGCCAAGCAGCATCAGAGGAGCAGGAAGGCTGATGTTTCCTCTTTACAAGACTTCTCTTTATAAACTCCAACTCCCTTGCAATAAAGCCTAAACATCCTTTTACTATCTTAATTACTTGCTCCACCTAAATGATATCTTTATAATGCTTCAAGCACACGCACACCCATATCACTCGCTGCACTGTAATTTTTTTGGAGTTTCTCTCCATTTAAATAATTGTACGCCTTTTGATTCTTCTTACTAAAGTGCATGAACATCGTTATTTTCCAGTTGCTCAACCAATCTATATCCCCCTGCAGATTCCTTATGTCGTCATTATAACATGCACTGCCATCCACTTTTGTAACATAGGCAAATTTGGATAAATTAATCTCTGTCCCTGCTACAAGTCTTTAATAGAGATAGTTAACAGTTGAAGAGTTGACAACAACGGCGCATAATTTCAAGGTGAAGGGCAGGAGGTTTGAGGGGATGTAAGGGAGACTGTTTTCACCCAGAGGATGATAGGGGTCTGGTATGCACTGCTGGGAGGAACGAAGCATTCCAACCTTTAAAAAGTGCTTGAAATGTTCTTGAAACTTTCAAGGCTATGGGCCAATTACAGGAAAGTGGGATTAGTTGTAAATATGTCAGATACCTGATGGGCCAAAAGGCCTCTTCTGTGCTGTTTGACTCTGACTCTACATAATCCAGGCCCTGGCACTGATCCTTGTTGCACTCAACTAGTTATGTCTTTCCAACTGAAGACGCATTAATCCCAACTGTGCGTTAACCAATCCTCGATTTATTACTGTTAATACCATCAACTCCTATCTGACACAATAACCTTTTATGTGACGCTAAATCTACTGGTTCCCCTTCATCAAGTTTGCTTGATAGATAGAACTCCACAAGTTTCTCAAACACAATTTCCCTCTCACAAAACAATGTTGACTGTCTGATTGCTTGACACTTTTCTAAATGCCCCGCTATTTCTTTCTTAATAATAGACTCTAGCATTTTTCCAACAACAGATGTTAAGCTAACTGCCCTGTAGTTTCCTGCCCTCTGTCTCCCCCTTTTCTTAACAGAAGCATCACATTGAGAGTTTTCCAAGCTGCTGGAACCCTCCCAGAATCCAGTGAGTTCCAGAATATTTCCAAGGGTTATGCTACCACTAGAACATTGTGTACAATTCTAGAATCTACATTATAGGAGAGATGTCATTGCACTCGACAAAGTCAACCAATGCCTCCAATATCTCCGCAGCCACTTCCTTTAAAACCTTTGGATGCAGGTGATTGGGTTCTGGCGACACATCTGCTTTTAGTCCCAATAATTTGTCAAATACTTTGTCCCTTGTGATGGAGACCATTACAAAATCTTTCCTCCCATTAGCATTTTGCATAACTGTTATCTTTGGGTGTTTATAGTGTCCTTCACCATGAAGACAGGTGGAAAATAACAGTTAAAATTATCCATCATTTCTCTGTTCCCTATTATGAATTCCCCAGTTTCATCCTCCAGGTGCCCCGTACTATTTTCTTCACATATTTTCTTCTCTTTTTCTTTTAATTATTTTCTTATTTTATTATTTTATTATTTTCTTCTTACATACCCATAGAAGCTCTTGCTGTTTATTTTTATATTTCTTGCTGATTTACTTTGATAATCAATTTTCTTCTTCTTTATTAGCTTTTCAGTCATTTGGTGCTGGTTCCTGAAAACATGCCTAATCCTCTGACAATTTGCTGCTTTACATGATAACACTGTGTGGAGCTGGAGGAAAACAGCAGGCCAGGCAGCATCAGAGGAAATCTGATTTCTGAAGAAGGGTCCTGAACCGAAACGTCAGCTTTCCTGCTCCTCTGATTCTGGTTTAGTTTTTGATTGGATACTCTCCTTGGCTGCCTTTAATCCCTTTCAAAGCTCTAACCCCCTTAATATATCCTCGGTCATTAGTATCTCACACTTTTATTCCTTATTTGCAATGTATACTTTGTCCCTTTTCTTGTGAAAACAAGTATTCATCATCATGAACCATCTCGAGATTCTGCAACCCTCATACAGGCTCCCGTCATTATCCTGGAAAGGGTCGACTCTTTCTCTGATTATTTTCTTCTTGATGCCTTTTTTCTTCTTTGATGATTACATTTTCCTTGATTTTACTGGACCGTGTTTTTCTCACTTCCTCAATCTTCTTCTAATTTCCTTTTCAATTTCACCCTTACACTTTTTAAAATCCTCTAGGTTTCAACTCTCATGTGTCTGTCATAAATACCCCCTTTTGTCATTCCCCCTTCCTTTAACTCTACTGACACTCAGAGAGCATTCAATTTATTTATCCCAACTGTTTTGTGAAGGGAATTGTATTGAGCCCTCACTTTTTGTTCCTTGAATATCTTTTCCTGCTCTGTTGCTCATTTGATTCCAATTCACTTTAACTAAACCATGCCTCAGTGAAATTAGTTTTTCACTAATTGACAATTATTCCTCCTGGTCTATCTCTGTCCTTTGAAATATTGATCCAGAATCTAACTGAATTATAGTTACTTCTACTAGGTCCAGAGCTGCTTGCTGTGAGCTGATGAACAATGTTCTGATTACGTTTTAAGAATCCTGCACCCTATACATTCCCAGTACATTGATTCAATCCTAGTTAATATACGGATAGTTGAAATCTCTCAGTCTTACAACCCTCTTATTCACAAAGATTTGAATATACTTGTACTGCCTCACTCCTGACTCTTTGGGGAGTCCTAATAATGTGATTGTTTCCTTTTGTTGTTCTTCAGGTCCATCCACAAGTCCACATTTGATGATCCTTCCACCATATCACCCCTATTCACAGCTAGAATTGGAAACTAAAGGAATTAAGGGAAAAGGAGATTAGTTGGAAAGGTTTGGCTAAGGTAATGGATCGACCATGATGAAGCAACCTCAATAAACTGAGTGAGCTGCTCAGTTTCTGTATCTATGTTCCAATGTAGCTACATTTTTCACTGTAACACATTCTTTGTTGTTTCCTCAACTTGACCCATTCTTCACCAATGTAGCAAGTCTCACCAAAAATCCTATTCCTCATCTTGATCATGTTGTTCACAGTAATTGCAATTAGTACCATAAACCATTCCTCATTACAACACAAGCCATAATCATAATAGCCCATTCCTTAATAACACCATTCTTCTTTAGAATAAATTCCTTCACTCAGTCCATAAAATTCAAACATTCTTCAACAAAATCAATTCCTAAACTTAATCCCATTTATCATTTAAAATGTTTTATTATAGTCCATTCCTCATTGTAACCCCATTCTTTCTTATATTCTTGCTGTAACCCTGTTCCACACTCTAATTCCATTGCACAATCTAAGGCCTCACCATAATGGTCTTCTCTAGCTTAATATCATTCCCCAATGAACAATGTTCTGACTTTTAAGAATTCTGTTCCCTATATTCCCAGGACATTAATTCATAACAAAAACATAGAAAATGGGAGGAGGAGTAGTGCTACATGGCCCATCTTTCATTCAACTGATAACTGATCCTCCATCTCAACACTATGCTCCCATGCTCTCCCCATACCTTTCGAGTCCTTTAGCCTCTGGAAACATGTATTTAAGAAAGAAATAGATCAATATAGTTGGCCTCCACAGACTGTTAGGGTAACAAATTCCAGAGGTACACCACTCTCTGAGTGAAAATACTTCTCACCTTAGTCCAAAATGGCCCGCTGCGTATTCTGAGACTGTCACCTCTTGTCCTGGACCCTCAGCTAGAGGGGAAACATTCTCCCCGCATTAAGTCTGTCCAGCCTTGTCAGAATTGTATATCATTCAATGAGATCCCTTTACATTCTTCTAAACTCCACTGAATACAGGCCCAGTCACCTAAATCTCTTCTCAAACGACAAACCCACTATCGCAGGTGGCAGTCTGGTGAACCTTTGCTGCACTCTGCCCCCATCATGGCCCCTATATCATTTCTTACGTAAGAAAACCAGTTGTGGTCTTAACTCTCTTGCAATGAAGGTCAACTTAATAGTTACCTTCCTAATTGTTTGCTGCATCTGCATGCTTGCTTTCAGTGACTGAAAGGACACCCAGGTCTCTTTGTATCAACCTTGGTCACTCCAGAGACATGACTTCATAATCACAATCACATTGCACCCATGTACAACAATTTTCAGTGTTAATTAATCTATCTTATTGCAAATGTTCCATGTATTCGGATATTATACCTTTAATTTTGTCCTTTTGACACTTTTATAATTTTTTGCCTAGTAATTTTCTATCTTTCATTTTTACCTCTGTTTCCCTAACTCTTGTCTGCCCACTCAGGTCCCTGCCACTCTAGTTTATAGCCTCCCCACTGTAATAGCAAATGCATCCTGCAAGGATATTGGTTCCAGTGCTGTTGAGGTGAAACCAGCTTGCACGTGTATCATCTTCCACAGAACCATTCCCAATGCCTCAAGAATCCAAATTTCCCCATCCAACACCATCCCACCAGACATGCATTCAAATGGCCTATTCTTCAATTTCCGATCTTGCAATCAAGGGGCACTAGCAGTAATCCTGATGTTACTACCCGTGAGGTCCTGCTTTTTAATTTATTTCCTAGCTGCCGCACTAGATTTGTAGGACCTAATCCCTCTTTTTAACCCATGTCATTGGCACTGAGATAAACCATAACCTCTGGCTGTTTTCCTCGACCTTCAGAATGCAGCTGCTCCTGCAATCACTCAGTGACATCCTTGACCTTGGTGCTTTTCCTGATTCTAATCTCTTAAATGACAGGAGAATATAGACAAGCTGATCAGATGGGCTGGTCAACGGCAAACGGAATTCAATCCGGATATATGTGAGACGATGCACTTGGGTAGGACAAACAAGGCAATGGAATACATGATTAAATTAGGAACCTTGGAATGCACCAACGATCAGATGGACCTTGCTGCGCATGTGCATCAGTCCGTTAAGGTTTCAGGATAGGTGGTGAATGTGGTTAAGAAGGTGTGTGGGATACCCACATTTATTATTTGAGGCATACAGCTTAAGAACAGGGAGGTTCTACTGCAACTGTATAAAAAGTTGGTTAGCCCACAGCAGTTGTGTGCAGTTCAGAATCCACAGAATAGAAGAAGAGTGATAGCACTAGGAACAATGCGGAGGAGATTTACCAGAATATTGCCTGGGCTGGAGATTTTAGTTATGGAGAGAGTTTGGACAGTCTAGGGTTATTTTCCTTGGAGCATAACAGGGACTGAGAGGGCACATGATTGAGATGTATAAGATTATGAGTGGCATAGATAAGGTACACAATAAGGTATGCAGGAATAAACCTTTCCTTTTGATGGAGGGATTGATGACTGGGGGAGTACACTTAAGAAACGGGGCGGAGGGTTTAGAGGAGATGTGACGATCTGTGCCAGAATGCTGAGGGTGGCAGGTGAGGGAATTGTAGGGGCCTTGTATGAAATCTTTGTATCCTCTTTAGTCACAGGAGAGGTCTCAGAGGACTGGAGAATAGTTCCTTTGTTTATGAAGGGTAACGGGGATAATCCAGGAAATTACAGGCTGTCATGCTTTATGTCAGTGGTAGGGAAATTATTGGAGAGGTTTCTTAGGGATAGGATTTACTCGATTTGGAAAAATATGGACTTATTAGCTGTAGGCAGCATGGCTTTGGGTGGGGAAGTTCATGTCTCAAAAACTTAATTGAGTTTTTTGCGGCAGTGACAAAGATGATTGATGAGGGCAGGGCGATAGATATTGTCAATATGGTCTTTAGCAAGGCCTTTGACAGAGTCCCTCATGACAGGTTGATACAAAAGGTGAAGTCACGTGGGTTCTGTGGTGAGCTGATCAGAAGGATACAGAATTGGCTTAGTCATAAAAGACAGAGTGGTGGAAGGGTGTTTTACTGATTGAAGATTTGTGACCGGTAGTATTCCAAGGAGATCAGTGCTGGGACACTTGTTGTTTGCAGTTTATAATTTGGAGGAGAATGTAGTTGGCCTGATTAGTAAGTTTGCGGATGACACAAAGACTGATGGAGCTGCAGATAGTGAGGAGGATTGCCAGAGGATACAGCCGGGTATAGATAGGCTGGAGACTTGGGTGGAGAAATGGCAGACGGAGTTTAGTCTGAACAAATGTGAGGTGAGAAATTTTGGAAGATCTAATGTAGAAGGGAAGTGTACAGTAAATAGCAGAACCCTTAGCAGCATCAACATGCAGATGGTTCTAGGTGTACAGGTGCACAGTTCCCTGAAAGTTGCAACACACAAGTGAATAAGGTGGTTGAGAATGCATATGCATGCTTTCCTTCATTGCTCAGGGCATACAGTATAAAAAATTGACAAGTCAGGTTGCAGCTGTATAGAACTTCAGTTTGGCTACATTTGGAATATTGTGTACTGTTCTGGTCGCCACACTACCAGAAGAATATGGACGCTTTGGGGAGGCTACAGAAATGATTTACCAGGATGTTGCCTGGTTTGGAGTGTATTAGCTATAAGGAGAGATTGGACAAGTTTGGTTTGTTTTCACTTGAACATCAAAGACTGAGAGGTGACCTGACAGAATTTTACAAAATTATGACAGGCATGGATAGATTGAATAGTTGGAGTCTTTTTCCCAGGGTAGGAATATCAATTACGAGGGTACGTGGTTTTACGGTAAAAGGGGGTAAGTTCAAAAGAGATGTGAGAGGCAAGTTTTTTAAAGGAAGGATGGTAAATGCCTGGAATGTGCAGCTTACAGGAGGTGGTACAGCGGACATGTAGCAATATATATGAAGCATCTTGACAGATATAGTCAAGGAACAGAGGGATACACACTGCATAGAGGTAAAAGGTTTTTAGTTTAAAAAAGCATCATGTCTTGTGGGCTGAAGGGTTTGTTCCCGTAAATTTCTTTATTCTTTGTTCATAAAAATGTTTTCACCCAAGAGGTGGTAGGAATCTGGACTTCACTGCCTGTAAGGGTGGCAGAGGCAGAAACCTTCAGAACATTTCAGGAGTATTTATGTGCACAAGTGATGCCTAGGCACACAAGGCTATTGACAAGGTGCTGGAAATGGGATTTGAATAGGTAGATGGCTGTTTCTGACCAGCACAGACATGATGAATTGAAGGGCCTTTTTGTTGGTAATCTCTATGACCCATATTTCTCACTGTAATGTCTTCTTCACTGTTATTCTACAACCAATACAATTCCTGAAGTAAATCCCACTCCTCACTTTGATCTCGTTTCTCTCTATAATCCCATTCCTCTTGATAATCTAATTCCACCCAGTAATTTGTTTTCATGTGATAAACCAACTCCCTACGTTAATCCTATTCTTAGCATTCTCATGCTTGAGTATTGCTGAAGAATTTTCCTGCACATGCAGTTTCTTGTCCCTTGATTTTTTTGGACAATCTCATCAGATGAATCCATTAATGCTGAATGATTTGATTTGATTTATTGTTGCCACACGTAACTAGGTACAGCGAAAAGTTTTGTTTTGCATGCAGTACAGGCAGATCATAACGTACAAGGACATACAGATCATAGGGTGCTTAGGCAGAGTGATACAAGGTTGTGGCTGCACAGGAGGTTCACAAAAGCAAGATCAACATAGATTTGATATTAGAGAGGTCCATTCAGCAGTCTGATAACAGCAGGGAAGAAGCTGTTCTTGAACCTGTGGTCGTGTGTTTAAGCTTCTGTATCTTCTGCCTGATGGAAGAGCTTGGAAGAGAATATAACCCAGGTGGGAGGGGTTTTTGATGATGTTGGCTGCCTTTCTGTGGGCAAAGAGAAGTGTAAATGGATTCCATGGATGGGAAGTTGGATCAGAGTTCATTGTGACCACATAAAGTCCTGGAATTTCCATCATATCCTCAATGGACTCATGTAATGTTTCCTCATTAAAAGTTGTTCGCTCAAACTGGCATCATCATAGGGATGGTGAAAAATCGTGCTCACTCTGATCTACCGCATCCAGGGCTGAAAAGCCACAGGATTTTCTTCCTGAAAACGATAAAATTGGATCTGATAGCAACATATTTTCAGGTTCATCCCCTGGGAGTATCTCCTGGTTAGGAATCTCTGAAGGAGATTCAAAGCCAGATGGAAAAGGAGGAGTCAGCTGATGAAACTCTTGGAAAAGCCAAGAGTGTTCTTCATACAAAGTTATCCAATTTTACTGGCATGCAACTTCAATAGAATGAGAAATCTTCACAAATTGTTATTCAATTTTCTGTAGCCTAAAAATCTCATGCCCCTAAAGGGTTTGAGATAGTTCCTCACAAAATGGAATGTAATCTTCATCTTGGCACGACAATTCCTCACAGAATGGATGTTAGCCATCATTTTGATATGGAATATGTGAGCTGTTGGAAAACCACTGCAAAATATGCCTGACAATTCAGCAAAGATTTGTTCTAATACTATATAAGGTAAATAAGTTCCTTAGCAACTTTACCATTGTAGGCAAGTGTTGTTTCAAAATAAAAACCGAATAAACTGCGGATACTGTAAATCTGAAATTAAAACAGAAATTGCTGGAAAAGCTCAGTAGGGTCTGGCGACACCAGTAGAGAGGAATCGGTTAACAGTTCAGGTTAAGCTTTCTCAGCAATTTCTGTTTTTGTTGCTTCAAAGTTGCCTTTATAAAAAGAGTGTGGTGTCCCAGACCACAAACTTTGAATTGGTGGTCAAAGGCATACATGGTCAGAGACCTTTCTAAACTGTCAGAGAGCACAATAATAGATGGTCCCAAATCAAAAAATAGTATCAAAATTCTTGACTTTTAACATTGCTGACCAAGAATTCTGATGTAAATCATTCTCTGTTGGACAGCCAACAAAGTCCATTTGGCACGAAAATGTGACTTTCATAACTTCTGCTTCGTGCACAAATCCAACACAGTAAATATATGGAGCAACCTCAGGCTGGACAATCATGTTGATTTGGGCCACAATGCTAGCAATTCAAACTGCCATTGTTTTCCTCAATGTTAGCAGGCATCTTGTTCAGCAAAGAACTCTGGGCTGAGCAGACTTCCAGGCTCAAACTGAAGCTCGATTTGCATTGAATTGCAATGCCTCCCACACACCTCCATATATGAAAGCTTGATCTACCAATAGGTTTTGTCCAGACTGCAATAAATTTGAGTGTATACTCATCCCTCAGCACCATATTATTGCAGGAAATGACCAACGTGCATAGGCTGCTAGGACCCTTGTTTGGACCAAGCAGGCTCAATAATGACACCTTTGGAACTAAAATAATATCAACACAACTATTCAGACTGACTCCAGATCTACTGAGCTTTCATTAACACCTCACCTGACTAGGACAATTCGGACGTGTGTGTGCAAGAAAGCATTAACCAGGAGCAACTGCTGCTTCAGTTGGAGACCTGAGACAGATTGCTTGGCTGGCATGAACATGCTGCCACTGCAGCATTATGTCTCACTTTACCCCAACTTGCATAAGTCTTCAACTCCGTCATTTCACTTTGGATAAGCCGTAAAGTCACTATAATCAGGATATCGATGAGGATTTTTGCCTCATGATCATTCTAAATTGCCTAATGCTTCTTCAGATTGCTCTAAAATAAAACACCATTTTCCTTGAACTGGTGTCTCCACTGCTGCGAGTATGTTGTGGTATGGATTCTTCAGGTGTCATTCAAACACAGGCCAGACTTCAGGATTACTGCTAAACAATTTTTATTGATGAACCATGTATAATGGTAAGGCCACAAAGCAATAAGCTCCAAGCTGTACAGCTCTCCAAGCTGTTTTCATAATTATCATATGAAGACTGAGCTCGCTGTTACGTTACAGGTTATCTCATCGGTCACCTATCAATTAACACCTATCTCAATATTCCTCACATTATACTTATGATCTCAGACTAGAAAGCCAAATTGGTGATATTTCTCACACGAGTTCATCAATTTATGTCATGTTCTCGGACCAGACTGTCAAATTTATGTTCTAATCTCTACAGGAAATAGTATTATTAAAATAGACAAAAGGTTGACTAACTGAATGAATAAAGCTACAAAACTGCCAGGTTTTGTGCAAGACTTTACTATATAATTTAAAACAGTAATAGGCATTATATATACAGTGTATTTCTAATGCTCAGAATTAATATGTGGGCAACACGCTGTTATCAACAACCCATCATACACATTAAAAAAAAAGCAAATGCAATCGAGAATGATCTCTCGGATTCCTCAACAATTCCCATCACATATTAATGACACAAATCTCATTAAACTTCACAAAGGATCTCAATCCTTCACTTTCACTAATCTGTCTTAAGACACTTTCTCAAGACTTATTCTATTATGGATTGCCTTAGCCACTGCTCCTGTTCTGGTTGATAACCCTCCAGTCCTTCCTTCAAGTTCCAACCTTGCTCAACTGTGTCAAGCAGAAACTGCTTGTGGTTATTCAACACACCCACTCCCTTAGCTGCTCAGAAATATTAATGCTCACAGACTTTTTGAGACCCTCATGTCTTCCCCCAACATACAACCAATGAACATCTCAATTTGTCAGTTCCCCAAGACTTCTTCTGAGTCCTCGTTCTAACTGTTAGTTATCTATTAATTTCGAGAACTTCTCCCTGTGTTTGTTCTAGCAAAACACATACAAACATAGAAAATAGGTGCAGGAGTAGGCCATTTGGCCCTTTGAGCTTGCACCTCCATTCAATATGATAATGACTGTTCATGCAATTTCAGTATTCCACCTGCTTTCTCTCCATACCACTTGATCGCTTTCACCACAATAGCCACATTCAGCTCCTTCTTGAATATATCTAATGAACTGGCCCCTATAGTTTTCTTTGTTAGAGCATTCCACTGGTTCACAACTCTCTGAGTGAAGAAATTCTTCCTCATCTCAGTCCTGAATGGCTTACCGCTTATTCTTCGACTGTGAGTCCTTATTCTTGACTTCACCAGCATCAGGAACATTATTCCTGCATCTAGCCTGTTCAGTCCCAAAATGATTTTATATGTTTCTAAGAGATTCCCTCTCATTCTTCTAAACTCCATCAAATACAAGCCCAGTCAATCCAGTCTTTCCTCATATGTCAGTCCTGCCGTCCTAGTGAACTTTGCTGGTCTCCCTCAATAGCAAGAATTTCCTTCCTCAGACAAGGAGACCAAAACTGCACTCAATACTCAAGGTGTGGCCTCACCAAGGTCCTGTATAACAGCAGCAAGACATCCTTACTCCGGCTCCCAAATCCTCTCGCTACGAAGGAAAGCATGCCATTAGCTTTCCTCACTGCCTGCTGCACCTGCATGCCAACCTTCAGCAACTGTTCCACCATGACACTCAGGTCTCATTGCACCTCACCTTTTCCTAAACTGCCACCATTCAGGTAATAATCTGTCTTCCTGTTCTGTGTCCAAAGCGGATAACTTCACATTTATCTACATTATATTGCTTTTGCTGGGTATTTGCTCAGTCAGTCAATCTGTCCAAGTCACCCTGCAGCCTCTTAACATCCTCTTCACAGCATACACTATCACCCAGCTTAGTGTCATCTGCAAATTTGGAGATATTGCATTCAACACAGCCATCCAACTGCTAATAACTTCTCACTGAGATCCTTTACACAACATCTGTCATTCTGCTGACTTCAGAGCAGTACACAACATCTGTCATTCTGCTGACTTCAGAGCAGTACACCACACCTTCTAGAGTCCACATTTTTCTCGTTCTCATAATTACTGATTTTCATTCTGCCTGTCTCCTTTGAACTCCTGTTCAAACTGTCCTGAGTGATCTATTGAAAACCTGCCAACAAACCTCACTTCTAAGATTGAAAAGAAATGAATGTTATATTCCAACACCTGGTGAACTGGATGTGCTATGAACACCACTTTTTCACAGAGAATGTTGGCTTCCCTGGTAAAATTTGATACACAGGAAATGGAGTTCATTACAATACTCACCCTCCACCTTATTGATCACTCATTCAACCTATAACTCTTTGCAGCCTTTTTACATCCTCCTCACAGTCACAAATACCCCCGGCTTTGAACTGTTAGCAAATATAAATACATTCATCTCTGTCTCTGGGACTAAATTATTAACATTGACTGAAAATATTGGAGGTCCAAAAGTGATCCTTGTGACACTCCATTGATTAAAGCCTGCCAACTTGAAAACACCCCATTTACCCCTTCTCCTTTTTCCTGTTCATTAAGCAATTCTCTACCTGTGTTGATATAGCACCCTAACTTCATAAAATCTTAGCTTTTGTAATAACATTTTGTGTGGTACTGTATCAAATGTCTTTTGGAAATACAAAGACAGTTTATCCATTCACATCCATAAAGAAAGCAAGGACAGCAAAAAGGAGGCATGAGAAAGGACTTGTGAACAGGATTAGAGGGAATCCTAAGTTATAAATGCATTAAAGGAAAGAATTTAACCAGGGAAAGAGTGTTAAATGAATACTTCTCTGCAGTCTTCACTCTGGAAAAAGAATATCAGTAAGGAATTCAGAAAAAGGGACTGTGAGGAACTTGCACAGGTTGACATAGAAATTGGGGAAGTATTGGAGGTTTAAAAACGGATAAATCCCTTGGCCTGGATGAACTGCTTCCCAGCCTGCTGTGGGAGGTGAGGCAGAAAATTGCAGAGGCCCTGACACAAATTTTTAATTCTTCTCTGGCCACAGGGTAAGTGCCAGAGGACTGGAGGATGGCTTAATGTGGTTCCACTTTTTAAGGACATGAATTAGGAAATTACAGACTGGTGAGTTTTACATCAGTGGCAGGGAAACCATTGGAGCCAACTCTGAAGGAGCAAATTAATACCCATTTGGAAAGGCACGGGTTAATTAGGGATAGTCAGCATGGCTTTGTCAGAGGGAGGTTGTGCCTAACAAATTTGTTAGAACTTTTTGAAAATGTAATCAAGTGTGTGGATGACAGAAGTTCAGTTGATGTAATTTATTTGGATTTTAGCAAAGTTATTGATAAGTCCTACATGGGAGACTGTTTAAGAAGTTTAAAGCACATGGAATTAAGGGAAACTTGGCAAGATGGATCAGAAATTGACTTAGTAATAGGACACAAAGTGTAGCAGTACAAGGCTGTTTGAGTGACTGCAGTCCAGTGTCCAGCGGTGTACCACAAGGATCAGTACTGGGACCCTTATTGTTTGTCACATACATAAATGATATAAATGAAAATGTAAGCAAATCTGCAGAACACACCCAGATTGATAGAGTGATTAATAGCAAAGTAGATGGTTTTAGGTTACAGGAAGATACGGATGGATTGGTCAGATGGGCAGAGCAATGGCAGGTGGTATTTAACCTTGACAAGTGCGAGATGATTCACTTTAGAAGAAGAAATAAGATGAGGGAGTACTTGATGAATGGCAGGACACTGGATACCCTAGAGTAACAGAGGGATCTTGGGGTAATTATTCACAGATCCCTGAAATCGGCAGAGCCTGTGAACGGGATACTTAAGAAGGCAAATGGGACATTTGCTTTCATCAGTTGTGGCATAGATTTTAAGAACAAGGAAGTGATGTTGGAGTTGTACAGACCATTGGTTAAGCCACAGCTGGAGTACTGTGTGCAGTTCTGGCCACCTCACTACAGGAAGGATGTGATAGCACAAGAGAAGTACGGAGAAGATTCATCGGGATGTTGTTTGGGATGGAGACATTGAGCTATAAGGAGAGACTGGGTAGGCCTGGATTGTTTTCTTTAGAACAAAGAAGACTGAGGTGGGGCATGATTGAGGTGTATAAGATAATGAGGGATATGGGCAGGGTGAATAGAGAGTAGCTATTTATCTTTATTGAAGGGTCAATCATGAGAGGGCATATTTTTAGTGTAAGGGGCAAGAAATTCAAAGGGGTTGTGGGGAAAAAAAACACTCAGCCAGTGGTAGGAATTTGGAATGCACTGCCTGGGAAAGTAGTGGAGCCGGAAACTCTACAACCTTTAAAAAATGTTTCAATGAGCACCTGAAGTATCATAACACTCAAGGATATGGGACAAGTGCAGGAAATTGGGATTAGTACACTTTTAGTGGTAATTATGTCAGTGCAGACCCGATGGGCCAAAGGGCCTTTTCTGTCATGGATGAGTCTATGAATTCATTCTCTTTCATCTATCCGATTAACTATATCTTCAAAAGACACCAATAAATTTGTGAGACAGCATTTTCCTTCTGTAAAACTATGTTTACACACCCACTGATCTCAGTTCAATGTTAAGACTTCCTTAACAACAAACTCCAGTACCAGATGTAACTCCCTGTTTTCTCTCTCCCTACATTCTTGATAGCCGTGTTTGCTAACATTCAAGGTCCATGGCAGATGTCACCTTCCTGGCCCTACACGCATCCCTGGAACATCTGGATAACAAAGATACCTACATCAGCCTCCTATTTATTGACTTTAGCTCCACCTTCAATACCATAATTCCAACTAAACTCAGCTCTAAACTCTGAGACCTTGGACTCTGTTCCCCGCTCTGCAACTGGATCCTTGACTTCTTGACCTGTAGACCACAATCAGTAAGAATAGGCGACAACGCCTCCTCCACTATAATTCTCAACACCGGTGCCCCACAAAGCTGCATACTCAGCCCCTTATTGTACTCCTTATACACCCATGACTGTGTAGTCAAATTCAGCTCTAGCTCCATTTACAAATTTGCTGCTGACACTACCATTGTGGATCAGATGTCAAACAATGATGAGACAGGGTACAGGAAAGAGGTCGATAGCTTAGTGGCATGGTGTAAAGACAACAATTGTTCCCTCAATATCAGCAAAATGAAGGAGCTGGTCATTGACTTCAGGAAGCAGAGTGGAGGACACGCCCCTGCCCTTATCATTGGTGCTGTGGTGGAGATGGTCAAGATCTACAAGCTCCTAGAAGTAAATATCACCAACAATCTATCCTGGCCCATCCACATTGATGCTACAATTAAAGAAGCACACAAAAGGTGCTACTTCCTCGGAAGGCTAAGGAAGATCAGCATCTCCACAACAACTCTTAACTATTTTTATAAATGCCCCATAGAAAGCATTCTATCTGGATGCATCACAGCCTAGTTTGGCAATTGCTCTGCCCAGACTGCAAGAAATTACAGAGAGTAGTGAAGCCCAGTCCATCATGCAAACCAGCCTTCCATCCATTGACTCCATCTACACCTCCTGCTACCTTGTAAAAACAACCAACATAATCAAAGATCCACCCACGCCAGTGATACTCTCTTCCATTGGGCAGAAAATACAGAAGTTTGATAACATGTACTAACAGATGTAAGAACAGCTCCTTCCCTGCTGTTATCAGACTTATTAACAGACCCCTCGTATAGCAGAGCTGACCTTTCTCTGCACCTTCTCTGTAGCTGTAACATTATGTCCTGCATTCTGTTCTATTATATATTGAGGTTAGGTATGATTTGTTTGGATAGCTTGCAAAACAATGCTTTTCACTGTAATCCTGGTACATGTGACAATAATAAATCAAATCAAACATTCCTCAGACTGCTTTAGAATCAAAGGAATCTGTAAATCCTAACTTGGACATTTACCTGCAGCTATCTCTATTTGAAAGTTATGAGTTAGGATATCAAGTCTTGGGGCTTTATCAAATATTAGCCTCTTGAGTTTGTAGTTGCTAATTTCTAGCTCTGCCTGCAGATGAAGTATGATGTGGATATATGTGAGGTTATCCCTTTTGGTAGCAAAACAGGAAGGTAGGAATGGTAATAGATTGGGAAAGAGGAATGTGCAACAACACCTGGGAATCCTTGCGCATAAGTCATTGAAAGTAAACATGTAGATGCAGCAGGCGGTGAAAAAGGTAAATAGTCTGTTGTCCTTCAAATAGAGGGGATTCGGGTCCAGGAGCAGGGATGTCTTGCTGAATTGATGAGACAACACCTAGAGTATTGTTTGCAGTTTTGGTCTCCTTATCTAAGGAAGGATGTTCTGGCTATGGAGGGCATTCAAAAGTTTACCAGACTAATTCCTGGGATAGCAGGACTGCATATGAAGAGAGATTGGATTGGTTGGGATTACATTCACTGGGGTTAAGGAGAGTGAGGGGCGATCTCAGAAACTTTTAAAATTTTGACAGAACTAGGCAAACTAAACACAGGAAGGATGTTCTCAATGACTGGGAAATCAAGCATGAGGGGTTACGGTCCAAGGATACACGGTAGGCCATTTAGGGCAGAAATGAGGAGAAATTTTTTCACCCAGAGCATGGTGAACCTATGGAATGCTCTGTCACAGAGGCCAAAACATTGAATGTTTTCAAGAAGGAGTTAGATATAGTCCTTAGGGCTGAAAGGATTAAAGGATATTGGGGGAAACCAGAAATAAAGTATGAGTTAGATGATCATCATGATCATATTGAATGATGAAGTAGTCTGGAAGGGCTGAATTGCCTATCATTACTCTTTATTTCTATGTTTCTACGTTTACGCTGCATATAGTTCTCAAGAGTCTTTACCACTGGCTTCAATTTTGTTGGTGTATTATCTAATTCTATCTGGTGCTTTAACGAGTTTTGTGAATTACTGAAATATATTGGTAAAGTTTTGTTTTGCCTTAGTAGATTTGATTTGCCAATACAATGTATTGTAGTGAGAAGCAGTGATTAGCAGAGTCTACATTTTGCACATGCAACCTCCAATACACTCAAGAAGCTCAACACCACCCAGGACAAGGCAACATATTTGATTTTTTTTACTCACTGATGGGATGTGGGCATCACTGGTTTGGCCAGCATTTATTGCCCATCTCTAGTTGCCCTTGAGAAGGTTGTGGTGAGCTGCCTTCTTGAACCAATGCAGTTCATGTGCTGTGGGTAGACCTACTGTTCTGTTAGGGAGGGAGTTCCAGGATTTTAACCCAGCGACGCTGAAGGAACAATGATATATTTACAAGTCAGGATGGTGAGTGGCTTTGAGGGGAAGATACAGGTGGTGATGTTCTCTTCTATCTGCTGACTTTGTCCTTTTTGAAAGAAGTGGTCATGGGTCTGGAAGGTGCTTTCTAAGGATCTTTGGTGAATTTCAGCAGTGTGTCCTGTTGTTGGTACACACTGCTGCTACTGCGTGTCAGCGGTGGAGGAAGTGGATGTTTGTGGATGTGGTACGATTGCTGACATGTGGGACAAAGGCAAGAGCAGCTGATACCTGGGAACTTTGATCTGTCCTTTCTCATTAACCTGCTATTTAGTGTGAAGCCCTCTCTGCAGCTCTGATTTGCAACCTGCCAGAGCACATGTCCCAGAGTCATTTGGGTGAAGATTGTCCCTTTGGTACAATCCCATGGAGGTGCCTGTGGACCATGATTCAAACACCATTTCTCCCCCATGAAGCTTTGAGCCATGCACCCAATTCCTTGTTTTTATTATTCTACTCCCACGTACTAACAGCTCAAGCAACAATTCAGAGATTATTATCTCTGGGGTCATGTATTCCATCAACTCCCCCTACCCCACCCCCCGTTGCTTGTACATCCTTTGCAAAGCCTTTTTCTATCTCTGTCATTGGTACCCACATTGGCCATGAAACTAAATCCTTCCTCTCCCACTGCGAATTCCTCTCTAGCCCAGTGGAGATTTCCTTAACCCGGGTCACCATTCCAGATCACATCCAGATCCTATCCAGTTCCTCACTGTATTCACATGTCATTGTTCTTCACCCAGATTGATTCATCATGCACCAGCTGTGGATCACTTTCCCCTGAGATTCACAATGTTTAAATCCCACAAGTTGCTGTTGGTCAGTGTGGGAGGGATCCCTGCCAGGCCAGAACGAAAGAAGGTCCCTGCTGGGCCCGTTTGGGAGACAATCCCTGCCATGGAGTATGTGTGGGTTTATGCTAGGACAGGTTAGGAGTGGATCAAGATGTAAACAGAAGTTCCTTTTTAGACAACAGAACATCATCTGGTCGCTCTCCTGATTTTGTGCATAGTTGCCACAAACCGTTTGCACTTAGCTTGCATCTGACCTCTATATCGCTCATTCTGTTGACAAAATTGGCTGCACTGCCAATCAGTTTCCACTGTGCAGATACATCGAGCTCTTGGAGCCGTCAGCGACCCACTTGTCTCCTCTTTGTCCGAACGTTTATGTCTTTGCACATTTGTTAATCCATATGGTACAATTCGTCTGGAATTAAGATGCCATAACATTAAGGATGAGGAAAATGCCCTGTCAGAAAAGGTCAAAATCTCAAAGACAAGTCACTCTGCAGTCAACATCACGTGTTCTCTTTGAAACACTGAACATCATGACTCTCCTCCTCACCTACTCTACCTCCTCATCCCAATCCCCTCTTCTCCCTCCCGCCCTCCCTGCTCAGCTCCATTCCCCCTCATCTGCTTTGCCCCTCTCAATCCTCTTCCTTCTCCCTACTCCACTTCCACTTCCTTCCCCACCTTCCCATCCCACATAGTCCCCAGTTGGCCTACATTCCTTTTCTCATTCCTCCATTTTCTCATCCTCACATCACTGCCCTCCAAATTCAACACACCCCTTGTTTTTCATAAAGTACAACCATTAGGAACAGAATTAAGCCATTCAGCTCCTCCATCCAGTCCCATCATTCAATTAGATTATGGCTGACCTGTGGTCTCAAATCCACTCTGCTGTCTCCCACCACTCTTCCCACTACCTCTGACTCCTTTATCAACTGAAAATATATTCAAATTCACCTTGAATTCTTGCAAAGTCCCAGCCTCTAGTAGACAGTACACACTGTTGCTTTTAGCAATGAAGGGTGAATGTTGAAGTGGTAGATGTAGTGCCAATCAAGCGGCTGATTTTTCTGGGATGGCGCCAATCCTGTTATTGAACCTACAACCACCCAGGCAAATGGGGACTATTCCATTACACTCCTGACTTGTGTCTTGTAGACAGGTTTTGGGAAGTCAGCAAGTGAGTTACCCATTCCAGAATTCCTAGGATCTGAACTTCTTTTATAGCCACAGTATTTATATGGCAAGACCATTTCAGTTTATGGGGGGTGTCTCTGTGGCTAGCACTGCTGTCTCACAGTGCCAGAGACCCAGGTTCGATTCCAGCCTCAGGCAACTGTCTGTGTGGAGTTTGCACATTCTCCCCATGTCTGCATGGGTTTCCTCCGGGTACTCCGGTTTCCTCCCACAGTCCAAAGATGTGCAAGTTAGATGTACTGGCCATGCTAAATTACCCATTGTGTCTAGAGTGGGATAGGGTAGGGGATGGGTCTGGGTGGGTTGCTCTTCGGAGGGTCAGTGTGGACTCGATGGACCAAATGGCCTGTTTCCATACTGTAGGGATTCTATGAAGTTTCTTGTCAATGGCGACTCCCAGTTGGTCAGAAGAAAATTACATCATGAAAAAGAGCAGGAGTAAATTATTTAGCCCTTTGAGGCTGCTCCAACATCCAATAAGATGACGACTGATTTACCTCAATACTATTTTTCTAAACCTCATGTCCCTTGAGACCATTAATATCGTGAAATATATTTGATCTCTGTCTTTAACATGTTAGACCCTTCTTCAGAGAATTCCAGGCCCAAAATGTCAGCCTTCCTGCTCCTCTGATGCTGCTTGGCCTACTGTGTTCATCCAGCTCTACACTTTGTTATCTCAGATGCCCAAATTAGGTTCTGCCAGGGCCACTCAGCTTCTGACCGCATTACAGCCTTGGTTGGAAAATGAACAAAAGAGTTCAATTCTAGAGGTGAGGTGAGTGTATGCAGCCCTTGACATCAATGCTGCACTCGACTGAGTGTGGCATCAAGCAACCCTAGCAAAACTATAAAAATTTTGAGTATAAAAGTTGGCCAGTCATGTTGTAACCGTATAAGACTTTAGTCGGGCTACATTTGGAGCACTGTGTGTACTTCTGGTCACCACACTATAGGAAGTATGTGGAACCTCTGGAGAGGATGCAAAATTGGTTTACCAGGATGTTGCCTGGCTTGGACTGTGTTAAATTAGGAGGTTATCACTAGACACTAGAAGGTAAGGGGCAATCTGATAGTATTATATAAAATTATGAGAGGTGTGAATCGGATCAATTGTTGGAGTCTTTATACCGGGGTGGAAATGTAAATTACTATGTGGCACAGGTTTACATTGAGAGAGGAGAAGTTTGAAGGAAATGTGAGAGGAAACATTTTTTACACAGAGGGTAGTAGGGGCCTAGAATGCACTGCCAGGGGAGGTAGTGGAAGCAGATATGATGGCAACGTTTAAAGAGGCATTTAGACAGAGACATTAACAGGCAGGGAAGGAATAGAACAGTGTAAGAACATGACAACATAAGAAACAGGAGCAGGAGTAGGCCATCTGGCCCATCGAGGCTGCCATTCCATAAGATCTTGGCAGATCCTTTTGTGGACTCAGCTCCTCTTACCTGTCCGTGCACCATATCCCTTAATTCCTTTACTGTTTGAAATGTCTATTTATCTTTGTCTTAAAAACATTCAACAAGGTAGCCTCATTTGCTTCACTGGGCAGGGAATTCCACAGATTCACAACTCTTTGGGTGAAGAAGTTCCTCCACAGTCCTAAAACTGCTTCCCCTTATTTTGAGGCTATACCCCCAATTCTAATTTCACCCACCAGTGGAAACAACCACCCTGCTTCTATCTTATCTATTCCATTCATAATTTTGTAAGTTTCAATAAGATCCCCCTCATTCTTTAAAATTCCAACGAGTATAGTCCCAGTCTACCCAATAGCTCTTCATAAGCCAACTCTCTCAACTCTGAAATCAATCTACTGAACTTCCTCTGCACCCCCTCCAGTGCCAGTACATCCTTTCTCAGGTAAGGAAACCAAAACTGTACACTGTACTCCAGGTGTGGCCCCACCAGCCCCCGGTACAACTGCAGCATCGTCTCCCTGTGTTTAAACTGCATCCCTCTAGTAATGAAGGACAATATTCCATTTGCTTTCTTAATTACCTGCTGCAGTTGCAAACCAACCTTTTGTGATTCATGCACAGGCTCCTCTGCACAGCAGCACACTGCAATTTTTCACCATGTGAAAAAATGTCTATTTTGCTGTTATTCTCACCAAAATGGATGACCTCACATTTACCAACATTGTATTCCATCTGCCAGACCCTTGCCCACTCACATTAATCTATCCATATCCCTCTGCAAACTTTCAGATTCCCTGCACACTCTGCTGTACCACTCATTTTACTGTCATCTATGAACTTTGACACTCTACACTTGGTCCCCAACTCTAAATCATCTTCGTAATTGTAAACAATTGCAGTTCCAACACTGATTCTTGACCATGTGCAGGCAGATAGGGATTAGTTTAGGATAGCATCGTTGTTGACAATGGTGGTCTGAAGGCCTTGTGTTATATTGTTCTGTGTTCAAAAATACAGTCAATGAGAATTCAGGGGAAAATGTTTCCATTTGTTGGAGTCATGCCTAGAATAACAGAAGATGATTGTCATTGAGGTCAACCATCTGAGCTCCAGGACATCTTTGCAGGAGTTTGGTCTAACTATTTTGAGCTGCTACATCAATGACTTGCCCTCCGTCATAAGGTCAGAGTGACATGTTTTCTGACGTTTTCACAATTTTCAGCACCATTCACAACTGAAGCAGTCTGTGTCCAAATGAAACAAAATCTGAACAATATTTAGGGTAGGGCTGATAAGTGGTAAGTAATAGTCGTGCCACACAAATGCTAGGCAACGACCAATTATAAAGAGAGAATCAAGCCATCACCTCTTGACATTGAACTATATTACCAACACTGCGGATCCCTCACTATCAACAATCTGGGGGTTAACATTGATAATTGAATCAATGACCTGGGCACAGATTTAAGGTCAGGAGTAGATGGTTTAGAGGAAATGTGAGAAAAAGCATTTTCCCCCACAGGGTGGTGGGATTTTGGAACTCACTGCTTGTAAAGTGGAGGCAGAAACCCTCATAATATTTAAGTAGCATATAGATGTGCAGTTGCGATGCCAAGGCACACAAGTCTATGGGCCAAATGCTGAGAAATGGGATTAGAATGCTCAGGTAGTTGTTTATGGCTGGTGAGGATGTGATGGGCCAAAGGAACTTTTTCTGTGTTCTAGATCTCTATGAGTCTATTAACTGAACTGGACTAACCATATGAGTACTGTAGCTACATGAGCAGGTCAGAGACTATAAGACCATAAGAAATAGGAATGTGGAAGATTGTTCAGCCCTTCAGGTCTGCTCCACCATTCAATAGGATCATTACTGATCTGACAATTCTCATGTCTACTTTCCTGTCCTTTCCCCATTATCCTTGATTCCCTGACTGATCAAGAATTTATCTCAGTCTTTAATGTTGGCAAGGACCCTGCCCCCACAGCTCTCTATGGCAAGAAGTTCAAAGACTCCCAACCCTCTGAGAGAAAACAAAGTCCTCTTCACTCACTCTTAAATTGGCACCCCTTTATTCTGAGACTATGAGGGGAAACATCCTCTCAGCATTTAGCCCCTTAACAATCCTATATGTTTCAATGAGGTCACCCCTCATTCTCTAAACTCCAGTGAGTAATGTCCCAAACTGTTCAGCCTTTGCTCATAAGATAATCCCTCCATATTAGGGATCATCCTAGTGAAACTTTTCTGAATTGAAATATTAAATAATACCTCTCCTGAAATAAAGGGACCAAAACTGCTCACACTACTCCAGATGTGGTCTCACCAGCACCTTGTACAGTTGCAGTGAGAAGTCCCTACTCTTATACTCCAACCCCCTTGCACTAAGCACCAACATGCCATTAGCCTTCCTGATTCCCTACTGTACTTGTGCGTTAGCTTTCTGTATTTCACGCACAAGTTCCCTCAAGTCCCTTTCTAAATGCCCTCTGAAACGGCCCTAGAAATTCTACTTTGTTCAAGGGCAATTAGGGATGGGCAACAAATGCTTGCTTTGCCAGTGACACCCATATTCCATGAAAGAAAAAAGAAAAACATCAGGAGTAAACCATTCAGACTTCAAACCAGCTGTGCCATTCAATACGATCATGGCTGATTTCCTGCCTCAACTCCACTTTTTTGCTTAATCCACAGATCGTTTGATTCTCTGAGAGATCAAAATCTGTCTCTCTCAGCCTTGGATATCCTCAACACATCATCCACAACTCTCAGCGGTAGAGTTTACAAAGATTTACAACCCCTTGAATGAAGACAGTTTTTCTCATCTTAGCCCCTATCCTAAGACTGCGCACCATGTTCTAGATAGCACAAACAGAAAGAAATAAGCCCTCAGTGTTGAATCTATTGAGTTCCAGAAATAGTCTCAGGAGATGGCAACGATTATCCATGACTGAGATGATCAACAATGCTTTCACTGGAATGTAGTGGATTTTCAGACATCTAGTACAAATGTAATTGATTTTCTTCATTGGATGCAGTGGTACAGAGTCGAGAACAGATTGTTCTGGGAGTCCTCAACTTTGACTCTAGACTGCAGAGAGTCTGATAACAACAGGTTAAACATGGCCAAGGATAGGCCCTGCTGATTACTAACTCCCTCAACTGATGAGTCAGTGCTCCCTCATGTCGAACACCAACTGGAAGAAGCACTGAGGGTAACAAGAGAACAGGATGTACTCTGGGTGAGGAATCTCCATGTCCAACACCAAGAGTGTCTCAGTGCCCCTGCTATTGGCTGGGCTGCCTGGCTCCTAAAGAACAGAACTGCTATGATTAGGTCAGTGGCAGGCAGTGAGGGAAACATTTAGAGGGAAACCCGACCCGACCTCATCCTACAGTCGACTTGTTGTAATTTTTCACATTGCGGGTAGGTGCCAGTGTCGTGGCTGTCACCTTACTCAGAAGGTTATGAATCTTTGGGATTCTCAAATGCAGAGGGCTGTGGAAAGCAGTCTTTGAGTTTTTTAACTTGATAGGTTTCTAAATAGCAATGCTTCAAAGGGATCAGGAGTTGATTTTGGAAAAAGACTTTGAAGTGGTTGATTAGCCATGATTGCACTATTTGGAGGAATAGGTTCAAAGAGCTGAATGGCCTCCCACTGCCCCGTGTTCCTATACACCTGACCCTAATTTGAGTTCTGTACACATCTGGCTCTATCTGTTCACAACTTACTCTGGGGTGTTCATCCAGATGACATCCAGGTGGCAGTAGTACACACACTCTTTGTCCTTGTACGAGTAACAGGTACAGCGTTTAACACGCGCTCGGGGTCGCACCAGTGCAGCATTAATCCCTGAATGAAGAGGGGCCCCTGGGTCTACCTCCCTGTCTCTGGCACTGTTTGAGGGCTCTCCCCCATAGATGCCTGTAAAGAAAGAGCACAAGTTGGAGGATTAATCACACAGACAAGATTCAATTACACTTGCACGCAGTTAGACAAGTGAGAGAATCAATAACTGATTCAATAAATACCCCCTCACTTCATTCATTTATTAATTAAATACATGTAGCCATTCTCCATTGATACACTAAATACTTGCGCACTTCATCCAACACTTATCATATGCCCACCTCATTCTGACCATTGGTTCAATATTTACCCCCTTATTCCATTCATTGTTTAACAAATCCTCAACATAACATCATGATGTAAGATCCAGCTAGTAGGTTTACTGCAGTCCTCTCTCCTAGTTGGGAATTATACGGCCTGCTTGATCTAGTCTGGTGAAGGAACACCACTTTGTAATCCAACAACAAGAGGCTCTTGTCTTAAACAAGATGTAGTTTGCTCCATAATACTAAATGGGAATGGGTTCAGTTTGGGTTCTGTGGGTCCACTCAGCTCCTGATCTCATTGCAGCTTTGGGTCAAACATGACAAGAGGTGAAGTGAGACTGATTGCCATTGACATTGCTTTTAACTAAGTGCGGTATCAAGGAGTCCTAACGAAACTGGAATCGATGGAAGTCTCACTGCTGGTTGGAGTCAAAACTGACACATAGGAAGATAGTTGTGCTCGTTGGAGGTCAGACATCTCAGCTCCACCACATCTCTGCAGGAGTTCCTCAGGGTAGTGTCCTAGATCTGGCCATCTTCAGCTGTTTCACCAATGACCTTCCTTCTATCATTAAGTCAGAAGTGGGGATGTTCACTGATGATTTCACAATTTTCAGCACCATTCATGACTCCTCTGAAACTGAAGCAGTCCATGTCCAAATGGAACAAAATTTGGACAATATCCAGGTTGGGCTGAAAAAGTGGCAAGTAACATTCATGCCACACCAAAGGCAGGCAGTGACCATCTCCAAGGACAGAGAAGCTAACCATTCCCTCTTGACATTCAACGGTGTTACCACAGCTGAATCCACTGCTGTCAACATTGACCATTAACCAGAAACTGAACTGAATTAGCCATATAAATACAGTGGCTACAACAGCAGGTCAGAATCTAGGAAGTGAGTAATGTCTCTCCTTATTTCCCAAAACCAGACCACCATCTTCATAATAACAACTCCATTGTCTGCATCAATATGGCTAAAAGAAAAATCATGAAGCTTGATACCATTTGAGGCACAGCAGTCTATTTGATTGGCACTACCACCCTTTTTCACTCCCTCCACCACCGACACTCAGCCGCAGCAGTGTGTACCATCTACAAGATGCACTGCAGAAATTCACCAAAGATCCTTAGAGATCACCTTCCAAACCCACGACCACTTCCTTCTGGATGGATAAGGGTAACAGATTCATGGGAACATCACCACCTGAAAGCTCCCCTCCAAGTCAGTCACCTTTTGCCTTGGAAATATATTGCCGTTCCTTCAGTGTCACTGTTTCAAAATCCTAGAATTCCCTGCCTTACAAGCATTGCAGGTGTCCCTGTAGCACATGGACTACAGTGGTCACAGAAGGCAGCTCATCAATACCTTCTCATGGGTGACTAGAGATGAGCAATAAATGCTGGCCCAGTCAGCAACACCTATTTGTCATGAATACATTTTTTAAAATCCCCATTACGTTGCAACGATTGACATTATTAACGGGACTATGAGGGAGATTTCGATGTTATTTCTCTTTCCTTCAAGATCCAGTGTTGTTCCCCTGCCTGATGCATGTGGCATCATCGTATTGAATGATGTTTAGTTCACTCTTTCAGCATTAACTGTTTCACACCTGTACACAGACGTCTCAGAGATAAAAAGGTACTGCAGATGCTGGAGAATCCGAGATAACAAGCATGGGGCTGGATGAACACAGCAGGTCAAGCAGCATCATAGGAGCAGGAAAACTTGACGTTTCGGGCCTAAACCCACGTCTCACCCAAGTTTTCATCCCATCATAGTTGTTTATAATCACACTTTCCACAAACTTCTCCCCCACAAATTTAGGTGTGGAGTTTTGACTATTCTACCAGAATATGTCGTCTTTGGATTTGTAAGATTGGTGGGTCTTTGGGTCGAAGAATCTGTTATTTCATATGAGGGCTGAAAGATTTTTTCATTCTGACATTCCTCATTCGGTTTATCCCAGTCACTTGGTAGACAATTAAGATGAAGTTCACAAAAAAAACTGAATATTTGCAGAGAATTAAGAAAAATCTTCTTAAATATCGGGCAATTCTTCTCCGTTATCCTACATATCAGCCCATTTTCTCAGTTCACGTGGCCAACTCAGTTATCACCCTCTAGTACTAGCCCTTATTTATGCTTAACAATTGAATCTACACTTCTCACCCTCAACCAGATTGTGGAATTCTTACATTTATGATTACTTTTGTGCTTTACAATGCATTTATTAATTAATCCTGCCTCCTTGCCTTCTACCAGTTTTAAAATAGCCTGCTTCTGGGTTGGCATCAGAATGTACTGCTCTAAGAAATCATTCCAAATACAGCTTCTGAACTTGTCTTACACCTTTACTAAGCTGATTCATCCAATCTGTATGAAGATTATAAACCACCCATGTTTGTTGCACTACTTTTCTTACATGCCATATTAAATTTTTCCTGCATACTGTATCCTACATTGTAGCCACCATAGAAGGCATACGAGCTACTCCCATAAGTAACTTTTATTGTTACTATTTCTTATCTCTACCCAAACTGATTCTACACCTTACACAGTTTTGAGGAAGGGTCACCGGACCTGAAACGTTAACTCTGTTTTTTCCTTCACAGATTGTTGTCTGTTATATACAGTAATGACTTGGATGTGAATGTAGAAGGTTTAATTAGCAAGCTTGCAGGTGACATGAAAATTGGTGGTGCTGATGATAGTGAAACGGATGGTCTCAGGCCACAGTCTGATGTTGATCAGCTGGTAAATTAGACAGAGCAATGGCAATTTAGTCCTGATAAGTGTAAGGCAATGCATTTTTGGACATCCAATAAAGAAAGGACTTACAGACTGAATGGTCCCTACAGAGCATTGAGGAACACAGAGACCTTGATGTCTAAGTTCTATTGATCCCTGAAGGTGTCAACACAGAGAGACAGTGTGGTGAAGAAGGCATACAGGATGCTTGCCTTCATTACCCAGGGTGTAGAATATAGGTAGACAAACAAAAGGCTGGAAGAACACAGCAGGCCAGACAGCATCTGGAGGAAAGGAGAAGTCAACATTTCGGGTATTACCTTTCTACAGGACTGGATGTGGGAGTGGGGGGAGCTATAGATAAAGGTGGTTGGCAGGGGGAGGGTAGTGGAACGGCGGTGACAGGTGGAAGGCAGAGAGAGATGGGGAATGGAAGATGTGCTGGGTGCTGGGATCTAATTGGAATTGGCAGTAGTGTTTGAGGATGATACTTTGGATGCGGAGACTGGTGGGGTGGAAAGTGAGGACAAGGGGGACCATGTCTTTATTATGTTTGGGGGGGGTCAGAGCTGTGGAGGGGGGAATGGAGGAGGCGCAGTGGAGTGCTGTCTGGATGACAGAGGGGGAAAGAGCATAGTGTGAAACAGGAAGCCATCAGGATGCTTGGGAGTGGAACTTCTCCTCGTCCGAGCAGATGCGATGGAGTTAGAGGAATTGGGAAAACGGGATGGAGTTTTTGCAGGATACAGGGTGGGAGGCGGTGTAGCTATGGGAGTTTGTGGGTTTACAGCAAATGTTGGTCCATAAACTGTTGCCAGAAATAGAAATGGAGAGGTCAAGAAAGGGGAAGGAGATGTCTGAAATAGACCAAGTGAATTTGAGGGCAGGATAGAAGTTGTTCGCGAAGTCGATGAACTGCTCCAGTTCAGTCTGGCTGCAGGATGCAGCACCCATGCAGTCATCAATGTAACGGTGGAAGAGTTGGAGAACAGGACCGATGTAGGTACTGAAGAGGGACTGTTCGACATAACTGACAAACAGGCAGGTATGGCTGAGGCCCATGCAAGTGCCCATAGCATTTGGAGAAAGTGGCAAGAACTGAAGGAAAACTTATTGAGGGTGAGGACTAGTTCGGCGAGGTGGATGAGGGTATTGGTGGGGGTAACTGGATGGATCTGTTGGAAAGGAAAAATCTGAGGGCCCACAGGCCGTCCTTGTGGGGTATGGATGTATAGGGGGATTGCACATCCATATTAAGATGAAGACCTGGGAACCAAGGAACTGGAAGTTTCTGAAAAGATGGAGGGTGTGGTTTGTATCCAGGATATAGATAGGGAATGCCTGGACTAAGGTAGAGAGAATGGAGTCGAGGTAGGAAGGGATGAGGTCAGTCGGGCAGGAGCATGGGGGGATGATGGGTTGGTTGGGGTAGTCAGGCTTGTGGATCTTGGGGAGCAGGTAGGACCGGACAGTGCAGGGCTGGGGGCTATAAGGCTGGAGGCGGTGGAGGGGAGAGCACTGGAGGCAATGAGATCACGGACAGCGTGGGAGACAGTGGCTTGATGGGCCATTGAGAGGACATGTTCAAGGGGGAAGTACCATGTGGCGTCGGAGAGTTGGCATTTAGCCTCTGCGACATACAGGTCCATCCTCCAGACTACCACCACCTCGCCTTTATCAGTGGGATTGGGGCGGAGAGACTGAAGTGTTGCATGTTCAGAGAGGGTGGGGGGGGTGAAAAAATCAAGGCAGTCGATGTCATGTTGGCAGTTAGCAATGAAGAGGTCCAGGGTGGCTAAGAGGTTGGCAGGGGGTGTCAAAGAGGAGGAGGAAGGTTTGAGGTGGAAGAAGGGGTCCCCAGAGGGTGGGTGGGAGTCTTTATTGAAGAAGAAGGCATGGAGGCAGAGGTGGTGGAAGAAGAGTGCCCCTACTTCATGGGGGGGCACAGAACTCGTTGAGGTGGGGGGCAGAGGGGCACGAATGTGAGCCCTTTACTGAGGACAGAACATTCAGCCTCAGAGAGTTCGAGGTCAGGGGGGATGGCGCATATGCGGCAAGGTTCAGGGGTGGGGTTTTGTGGGGGTCTCAAGGAGGCTGAAGGAGGGGATGGGGAGGGTGATAGCATGTGATGGGTGAGGGTTGGACACAGTGTGATGGGAGGAAAAGTAGAATGGGTGGGTATTGAGCTGGGGAGTGGGATGGAGGATTGGATGGGGGGAGGGGTGTTGGAATGATGAGGTAGAGGGGAGGGAGGAAAGGTGGAGGGGTAGAGTGTATCGTGGGGGTGGACAGATGAGGAGGGAGAAGTGTGCTGGTTAGCTGCAGGTGGGCAGTAGGACCAAGGAGTGAGCCTGTGGTTAGGAGTCTGTGTGTTGATTGGAGAATGGGCAGAGTCCAGAGGAGGAGCGTAAGTTTCAGGGAAGTGTAGGTGCAAAGTTGTCTTATTACAGCATTACAAAACATTGATCAGGACACAAATGGAATACTGTGTGCAGTTCTGGCCATCACACTGTGGAAAGGACAAGATTGCACTGGAAAGGATGCAGAGCAGACTCACCAGTATGTTGCCTGGGATGAGGAGAAACTGGATATGCTGGCTTTATCTTCTGTGAAGCAGAGGATGGATCTGACTGAGGTATACAAAATTATGAGAGGTGTAGACAGGGTAGATTGTGAGAATCTTTTCCTCATAGAGTAATACAACATGGAAACAGCCCAAATTGATCCATGCTGACCATGGTGCCCACTCAGTTAGTTCCAATCGCCTGCATTTGGTCCATATCCCTCTAAATCCTTACCATCCATGTACCTATCCAAATAGAGATAACAAGGTGTAGAGCTGGATGAACACAGCAGGCCAAGCAGCATCATAGGAGCAGGAAAGCTTGACATTTTGGGCCTAGTCCCTTTATTTTTAAATGTTGCTACTGTATCTGCCTCAACTACTTTCTCCGGCAGCCCATTCCATATACGCACCACTGTCTGCATGAAGAAGTTGCCCCTCAGGTCCTCCTTAAACCTTTCCCCTCTCACCTTAAACCTATGCCCTCTAGTTTTCAATTCCCCATCCCCATGGCAGATGTGTATAAGACTAGAGGGTGTAAATTTAAGGTATGGAGTAAGTGGTTTATGGTGGATTTGAGGAAAGGGTAGCTGCTAATTTTTAAAGAAATGGTTGTTTGGTAATATAGAACATGAGTCTATATGACAAAAGGCATATTTGTGAAAGCATGTGGTTTTATATGCATCAGGAAAATTCATGAGAAATGCCAAAACGAAGGTATGACAATCAGAGATCACTTGCCAATCGATCAGCACTCTCCTCTCGTACAGTTTTTCCTTTAAAATCGGTATTCTTGCGAATTTCCTTGATGAGTGCAAGATGAAAACCTCTGACAAATGTGTCATTTTCCAGCATCAGGCACATTTTTTAAACAGTGCCCAGTAGTTCTGGACTCACCGACGGGGAAATATCCATTCCACATCCACCTTGTAAAGAACATTTGGAGTCTTTTATCAATCAATTCATCCTTCACTCCTGTAAACCTCAGCGGAATAAAGACCAATAATTCTTAACTTTCCTCATAATTGCTTACTGGTATCAATCTAATAACCCTCCTCAGAACTGTCTCTAATGCATTTGCATCCTCCCTTAAATAAAGAAACCAAAATGACATACAGTACTCAAGATGTGGTCTCAGTAATGGCCTGTGAAACTGAAGCACAAAATCCTTAATTCTATCTTCAATTCTTCTCGTAATAAAGTGTAGCATTCCAATAACCTTCATAAATACTGCTGTACATGCATACTAACTTCATATGACTCATAAACTTCAACACCAAGATCTCTCTTCATCTTCACATTTCCCCACATTATACTCCATTAACCCACTCACTCAACCTGTCTGTTCGGTCTACAAACTCATCTCTCCAGAACATACATCCTACTTGGTGCCATGTGTAACCATAGCTATCCTTTAAAGATCATATCAGTTTATTTTCTGCACTTTGATTGTGGACCAAAATGGAAAAAGTACTGTTTAAAAATCAAAGAGTACGGGAGGAATTGCTGCGCATTAAAAAAAATAAGTTACTGGAATTCATTGTGTGTGGTGCTTTCACTGCTGCTTTGTACCATCAGTACAGGAAAAGTTTATCGACGTCACAGCAACAGGACATATCAGTAGAATGGTTTGTGGAATTGTGGTCAGTTGTGGATGCCAAAGGTCATTAGTCTAACGATAAATCTCTGATTGCTTCCTGGGTAGCTGAACAGCTAGTGGGAGTGAACGAAATCAGGAGAAGCCTTTGGACTTCTGGAAAGGCAGTAAGTGTCTTTCTGACTGCAATAAAAATACCTGAAACTTGAAGAAAGCCAGTTATTTCTTCTGCCAGTTGCTGTAAGCTGGTTTGTCTTTTAACCAGTAGCTAAGAGACTTACTAACAGAACACACTGACTAGATTTCTTAACAATCTTAACAGGCACTATTATTTATTATACATAAATAGATTCTAACCATAGGTAAACAACTATGAACTGCTGGTACACAACTCCACTTGTCATAACCCTCACCTCTCCCCGCACAACTTTCAACACTCACACATCTGCAGATTTTTTAAAAATGTTAGGGATGTGGGGAAAAAGTCATGGGGAAACAGTTCAATGGCACCAGTCCTCAGGATTCAATGGAGAGGGTTCCTTTCATATCACAGTCCTTAGTTCTCTGAGCTTTACAGATTTAATCACTTCTTCACAGGAGGCACAGAGCAATTGGTTCACAAATGATATGTCTCTGACTTATTGTTTCAAATCAACAGCTTAAAGCATCTGGTGGGAGAAAAGAAATGGCTTTCTTTAGCTTCAGGTATTTTTACTGGCGTGCAAGAGAGAGAGAGAGAGGTAGAAAAAGGGACACCCCCTCCTTTTGCAGTCGTACACCCATGAGCTGTTCAGCTACATAGGAACCAATCACCGAGCTGTCATCCATGACTGCTCACAAATGCACAAACCAATCAACTACGTATTGCCCGCTAAACCTCATTTTGTACATGAGCCCCTTGATGTCATGCTGTCTATTTCCACCTTTCCCCATTTCGTAGAAAGCAGCATTGGAAACAGGACTTACATTGAGATGCGGTAACTTTTTTTAAAATTACCGCAATTCTTTCCTCGGTCCTCTGTTGTAAAATATTCCCTTCTCAATTCAATTTACTATCATAAATAAAGTAAAATTAAAAGATACAGTCTTTACAGCACAATAACTTTTTATGTAGCACCTTGTCTGGAATTCCAAATCATAACCACCTTAATAATTGATTCAAACACCTTCCCTACAACAGTCAGGGTTACATTTACTATTTTTAGTCTGATGGAACCTTTCCAAAATCTAGCAAGTTTTGTAAAATTAACACCAAATTATCTGCCACCTCATAAGCCACCTCTTTTTTTGACCCTGGGATGAGATCCATTTGGACATGGAAACCTGTCTGCCCAGAGCTTGTTTGGCACCACTTCCCTAGTGACTATAATTTGACAAAGTTTCTTTCTCTATTCAACCCACATTTCGGAAGAGGTGCTGGAGGTCTTAAAAAGTATAAAAGTAGATAAATCTCTGGGACCTGATCATGTGTACCCTAGGACATTGTAGGAAGCTAGGGAAGAAATTGCAAGGTCCCTAGCAGAGATATTTGCATCATCTGCAGCCAAAGGTAGGGTGCTGGAGACTGGGGGTGTCTAATGTTGTACGTTTATTTAAGAAAGGCTGTAAGGAGAAGCCTGGGAACTGTAGACCAGTGATTCTGATGTCAGTGCTGGGTAATTTGTTGGAGGGAATTCTAAGACATAGGATTATACAGTAAATGGAAAAGTCCTGGGGAAAATTGATGTACAGAGAGATCTGGGTGTTCAGGTCCATTGTTCCCTGAAGGTGGCAACGCAGGTCAATAGAGTGGTCAAGAAGGCATACGGCATGCTTTCCTTTATTGGACGGGGTATTGAGTACAAGAGTTTGCAGGTCATGTTACAGTTGTATAAGACTTTGGTTCGGCCACGTTTAGATTATTGCGTACAGTTCTGGTCGCCACATTACCAAAAGGATGTGGATGCTTTGGAGACGGTGCAGAGGAGGCTCACCAGGATGTTGCCTGGTATGGAGGGCGCTAGCTATGAAGAGAGGTTGAGTAGATTAGGATTATTTTCATTAGAAAGATGGATATTGAGGGGGGACCTGATTGAGGTCTACAAAATCATGAGGGGTACAGACAAGGTGGATAGCAAGAAGCTTTTTCCCATAGTGGGGGACTCAATTACTAGGGGTCATGGGTTCAAAGTGAGAGGAGGAAAGTTTACGGGAGATATGCGTGGAAAGTTCTTTACGCAGAGGGTGGTGGGTTCCTGGAACATGCTTTTTGCCAGCGGAGGTGGTAGACGCATTAGTGTCTTTTAAGATGTATCTGGACAGGTACATGGATGGACAGGGAGCAAAGGGATACAGACCCTTAAAAAATAGATGACAGGTTCAGACAGAGGATCTGGATCGGTGCAGGCTTGAAGGGCTGAAGGGCCTGTTCCTGTGCTGTAGTTTTCTTTGTTCTTTGTTCTTTGATTTACATGCATTTGGAAAGGCAAAGACTGATTAGGGACAGTTAGCATGGCTTTCTGAGGGAAATCGTGTCTAACAAACTTGATTGAGTTTTTTGAGGATGTGACCAAGAAAATGGATGAGGGCAGATCAGTAGACATTGCCCAGAAGGCCTCTGACAAGGTTCTGCATGTCAGACTGATTAATCAAGTTAGATCACACAGGATTCAGAAAGATCTTGCCAATTGGATTAAAAATTGGCTTGACAGCAGGAGACAGAGAGTGGTGGTGGAGGGTTGTTTTTTGGACTAGAGGCCTGTGACCAGTGGTGTTCCACAGGGATTGATGCTGGGTCCAGCATTATTTGTCATTTATATGAAAATAATCTGGAAGCACAGTTAGTAAGTTTGTGGATGACAGCAAAATTGTTGATATAGTAGACAGTGACAAAGATTATCTAAGATGAATTGTGCCAATGGACCAGGGGGTGGCAGATGGAGTTTAATTTAGATAAATGTGAGATGTTGTATTTTGGTAGGACAAAGAAGGGCAGGACTTATACAGTTAATGGTAGAGCCTGGGGAGTGCTGTCGAACAGAGAGGCCTAGGTACATAGTTCTTTGAAAGTTGCATGATAGGTAGACAGGATGGTAAAGAAGGTGTTTGGCACACTTGCATTCATTGCTCAGACCATTGAGTATAAGAGTTGGGATGTCATGTTGCGGTTTTACAGGACTTTGATGAGGCCACTTTTGGAGTTTCTGTATACAGTTATGGTCACCCTTCTACAGGAAGGATATTATTAAATTGGAGAGGGTGCCGAAAAGATTAATAGGATGTTACTGGGACTGGAGGGTTTGAGTTATATGGAGAGGCTCGATAAACTGGGACATTTTTCACTGGATCGTAGGATGTTGAGGGGAGACCTTATAGAGATTTACGAAACCACGAGGGTCATAGAAAAGGTGAATAGCCATGGTCTTTTTCTAGGATGGGTGATTATGACTAGAGGACATAATCTTAAGGTGAGAGGAGAAAATTTTTCAAGGGTCCTGAGGGCAACATTTTCACATACAGGGTGGTTAGTATGTGGAATCAACTGCCAGAGGAAGTAGTAGATGGACGTACAGTTTTAAAAGACATTTGGACAGGTACATGAATAGGATAGGTTTAGAGGATATCAGCCAAACGCAGGAAAACTGGTCTAGATTAGTTTGGGAAACCTCATTATTTCCTCATTAACTATTATTAACTCTTCATTTTCAATCTCTCGACAGCCAACATTACCTTAGTCTTTTTCTTCTCCAATACCTGTAAGAACTCTTGCTGTTTTGAAAATCTTGTTGTGTAGGCTCCTTACGTACTCTTCGCACCTCACTTTCCAACTTACTTGTGTGTCATCAGCAAATTTAGCTACCATAGCTCAGTCCCTTCATCCAAATAATTTATATAAATTATAAAGAGCTGAGGCCCCAGCACTGACCCTGTGGCACATCACTTGTGACTTCCTGCTAACCTGAAAAAGACCTTTCATTCCTACGCTTTGCTTCCTGCTCTCCAGCCAATTTTCTATCCATGCGAATATGTTACCCCCAACACTATGAACTTTCATATTCTGCAAATACCCTTTGATTTGGAATCTTATCAAATACTTTCTGGAAAGCTAAATATGATACATCCACTCGTTCCCCTTTATCTACGGCACAAGTTAATCTTCAAAGAACTCCGATAAACATAATTTAAATGTGATTTCCATTTGACAGAACCACCTTGAACTTATTTCAGTCTTAGGCCCATTGTCCTCCCTTCCAAACTGGATGTAACATTCAATCATATTGTGGTTACCTTTTTATGATATAAACTATGTGGGTTATATACATATATATATATATATATATATATATAGTGTGTATAATCATTTATTTTCAGGTTAGGTTAGTGACATATGAGTTTTCAATGTGTCTGAAGTTAATAATTAACTTGTAAGCATGTTCGTAGCCGTGGTGATAAGGTACTAATCAACTTGTAGCAGGTCTGTAGCTATAGCAATTTCATTTATAACAGTTTGAGGAGCTTCTTTGACAGCACTAATGGATTTTTCTTTACTTAGGATCTTGTAAGAGTTAGTAAGATGGCCCATTGTGCTTTAAGGTCTGTTAGACATTTCTAGACTTCTGGACTTCTTTTTAGCTTAGGAGAAACACCCACAGCATAGTGGGGGAAAAAAAGCTTCTATTTTAATTTTCCAATGTTTTGGCCAGTTCTATGAAGTCTTTGGGTAGAGGTGGTTGTATAGGCCCATGTTCTTGAGAAATGGAAAATATAGCAAAATTAGATCACCTTAAAGTAAGACCTTAGTGATTGTCCCAAACTGGAAGTTTGGGATAAAACCCTGAAGAGGTTAAATGAATCTCAATATATTTACTGTGTCAAAAAGGACCCAACATGTTAAAATCAAAACAAAACAAAATCAAAGATAACAAGGTGCATGGCTCTAGGCCCGAAACGTCAGCTTTCCTGCTCCTATGATGCTGCTTGGCCTACTGTGTGCATCCAGCTCTGCACCTTGTTATCTCGGACTCTCCAGCATCTGCAGTTCCTACTATCTCTAAAACAAAATCAAGCCAGATTTCAGTCTGGCATCTGACTTGTCCAGTAAAACTACTTAGGGTGCCTTTACTGTAAGGTCATTAATTAATTCTATCAGATTACACAATACCAAATCCAGTTTAATCTACTCTCAAGATGATATCAGAATGCGTGTCTCTGCGAAATTCTCTCAAAATCACTCTGAGAACTCTTCATCAAGGCTGTCATCATCAATGCGATTTGTCGAGTCTATATGTAGATTAAAGTCACCCATGACAATTGCCATCCTGTATCACAAGAATCCAATATTTCTTCTTGTATATTTTGTCCCAGATTATGGTTGTTTAAGGGGCCTGTTGACTACTCACAATAGTGAGTTCTTTTCCCAATAATTTCTCATCTCCGTTGAATTCCGATCTCCTGAACCAGGTTTAATGAATGCACTAATGTGATATTTGATTAAAAGTGCGACGCTTCCCCCTTGATGTTTACCCACTTCCAATTCTTCTTACATATCATATACCCTTCAATATTCAGGATCCAATCCTTGTTATCTTGTAGGGATGGCTGCATAATGGCTATCAGATTCTATCTATTTATTTCAGTTTGTACAATCAATTTGTTCACTTTGCCATGAAGGCTATCGTCAGATACAAAGCCATTCGTTTTGTCGTTCTGCTATCTTTGTAACAGTCATGATTTAACTGGGAAAAATGCTCTGATAATCACTCCCCACTGTTCCATAGATTGTTAAGAAATGTATAAATGTATAAAGATCCTAAAGATACCACCAAAACTCAATTTGCCCGACTGACTGCCACCCAGAAGGAAATTAAACCACACCATGTTTCTTAAAAAGTAAAAATGAGAAATATTTCTATTTATTGTAACATACTTTAGCAAGAGCTGTGTAAAGAAGGGAATTATAACTTGTGCAACTTAAACTAGACCCCTTTCGAGCCCCTTTCTCACTCTCGCTCTCTCACTCACACACACGCAGAGACAGACATCCAAACACACATACACACACACACAGACATCCAAACACACAGACACACACACACACACACACAGACACACACACACACACACACACACACACACACACACAAAGTCCAGACCATAAGGTGTAAAGTTATATATCTCTCACAGTCCTTTTGATTTTTGCAGCAATGCGACACTATCGTATGTACCGTGAAGACTGTCCTTTGTTTTGATCGCTGGTCAGATGAATGTAGATCTTTTCTTGTTTGAACCTCTTTACTTTTATTTTTCAGTCTTTCCTAACATGGAGGTAGAGAGAGAGAGAGAGAGAGAGAAAAGTAGCGAGGGATGGAGGGAGATAATAGGAACTGCAGATGCTGGAGAATCTGAGATAACAAGGTGTGGAGCTGGACGAACACAGCAGGCCAAGCAGCATCATAGGAGCAGGAAAGCTTGATGTTTTGGGCTTAGACCCTTCATCAGAAATGGGGGAGGGTGGGAGACTGAGAATGAGCAGAAGCAAATGAGAGCAAAAAAGAGTGAGAGATGCTGGCTTTCCACCTGCGAGCTCCGGATGTTTCTCACTCTGCTGCTCTTACTACTTACAGCTTTTCAACATTTAGAAAGTCAACCAATCAGAAAGTCATTGCCAGGAAGAATTTCCTTAACTGAAAACTTGTCATTATCATTCAGCCTTTGTTTCTCCCTCTTTTTGTTTCCAAAAAAGCAACATTGCAGTGTCAGCTCAACCATATGCAACATTTGATTTTCAAGTTGTAAAACTTGCCTTTTTTTAGTTATGGCAGTCCAACTTCCATGTCTGTTTTAAGTTTCAAATAAATTGAAAAATATGTGGTCTCTTACATAACACCTATTGTTGGCATATCCTTTGATTTATCCTCTTTGTCCCCATCTAACCATTCCCTGATCTTCATTTCCCAAATCACTATTTTGATCTGAGTTCTGAGGAAGGGTCACTTGACCCAAACCTTTAACTCTGATTTCCTCTCCACAGATGCTGCTCGACCTGCTAAGCTTTTCCAGCAATCTCTATTTTTGTCATGACTTTGCTCTCCTGCCTCCACCCTGCCCCTTGATTTTCTAAGATTAATCTCTCAATCCCACTGTTTAGCTTAAAGCTCTTTCTGCTTCCCTAGTCATACAGTTTGCTGGAACACCCGCGCCAACCACCCCCCACGCCCTACGCTGTTCTGGTACAGGTGCTCCCAATAGTACAGCCCTATTTTCTCTGTGCCCCACATTGTGGAACCCATTTCTCCCACATTGTGGAACCCATTTCTCCCACATTGAATCATATAGTAATTTCACTAATTGCATGTATCAACTGCTAATTAGCGTGTGGTTAGGAGATAATCGAAAGATTATTACCCTTGAGGTTTTGCTCATTAATTTGGTGCCTGGCTCCTCATATTGTCGATGATGTGGAGGTGCCAGCATTGGTCTGGGGTGGACAAGATCAGAAATCACACGACACCAGGTTATAGTCCAACAGGTTTATTTGAAAACACAAGCTTTTGAAACCTCACTACATCAGGTGTTAGTGAGAGAAGTAGTATCAGACACAGAATCTATACATAAAAGATCAAAGGTTCACACCTCTGATGAGGATGTACGAAACAAACCTCCCCTCCCGTACATCTCAGATGTCCTCGTTTTTCAAGGACCGCAACTTCCCCCACTCAGTGGTCGAGAACATCCTCGACCGTGTCTCCCGCATTTCCCGCAACTCATCCCTCACACCCCCTCCCCACAATAAAAACTAAAACAGAATCCCCCTCGTCCTCACGTACCACCCAACCAACCTCTGGATCCAACGCATCATCCTCCGACACTTCCGCCATCTGCAACCCAACCCCACCACCAAAGACATTTTTCCCTCCCCACCCTTATCTGCCTTCTGGAGGGACCACTCTCTCCGTGACTCCCTTGTCCGCTCCACACTCCCCTCCAGTCCCACCACACCCGGCACTTTTCCCTGCAACCGCAGGAAGTGCTAACCTGCCCCTACACCTCCACCCTCACCCCCATCACAGGCCCCAAGAAGACTTTCCACATCAAGCAGGTGTTCACCTGCACATCTGCTAATGTGGTATACTGCATCTGCTGTTCCCGTTGTGGCCTCCTCTACATCGGGGAAACCAAGCGGAGGCTTGGGGACCGCTTTGCAGAACACCTACGCTCGGTTCGCACTAAACAACTGTACCTCCCAGTCGCGAACCATTTCAACTCCCCCTCCCATTCCTCAGACGACATGTCTATCCTGGGCCTCCTGCAGTGCCACAACGATGCTACCCGAAGGTTGCAGGAACAGCAACTCATATTCCGCTTGGGAACCCTGCAGCCCAATGGTATCAATGTGGACTTCACAGGCTTCAAAATCTCCCCTCTCCCTACCGCATCCCAAAACCAGCACAGCTTGTCCCCGCCTCCCGAACCTGTCCTTCCTCCCACCTATCCCCTCCTCCCACCTCAAGCCCCACCCCCACCTCCTACCTACTAGCCTCATCCCGCCCCCTTGACCTGTCCGTCCTCCCTGGACTGACCTATCTCCTCCCTACCTCCCCACCTTTACTGGCTCCATCCCCGCCTCTTTGACCGGTCTATCTCCTCTCCAACTATCTTCTCCTCTATCCATCTTCTATCCGCCTCCCCGTCTCTCCCTATTTATTTCAGAACCCCCTACCCCTCCCCCATTTCTGAAGAAGGGTCTAAGCCCAAAACATCAAGCTTTCCTGCTCCTATGATGCTGCTTGGCCTGCTGTGTTCATCCAGCCCCACACCTTGTTATCTCAGATTCTCCAGCATCTGCAGTTCCTACTATCTCTCAAACCTAAGATGCTGTTAAATATTTAATCAGTTATAAGGTTTTAATTGAATAATATGTATAGGTAAATCCCTGAATTCCTTTCAAGTCACTGTGCTGAGAGAACTAAAGGTTTTATCAGTGTAAAGAAGAGGTGACATTTTAGGTCAGACAATGCATGTTGGGTGTGAATCCTTGATTAGAATCTTTTTGCGTTTTGGTTTGGAGTCAGACTAGTTTTATTTCTAAAGTAGGAATTTATAAAATGCCACATTGACTGACTGTCTATAAATTGTGTACTTTTTGAACAAAATAGAATGTATCTGCAAATACAAATTCACTCCATAGATTCACGTGTGTGTGCGTGTGTGTGTGAGAGAGAGTGTGCGTGTGTGTGTTGGGTGGGAGGGGAGAGAGATAATATGTGTGCGTCTGTGTGTGTGTGCCACACAGGCACACACACTCTCTCCATCACACACACACACACACACGGACACGGACACACACATACACTCTCTCTCTC
>JAHRHZ010000206.1:89350-103828 GCA_024137785.1 Ginglymostoma cirratum | reverse complement strand
CCCCCCTACCTACACTCACCTTTACTGGCTCCATCCCCGCCTCTTCGACTTGTCTGCCTCCTCTCCACCTATCCTCTCCTCTATCCGCCTCCCCCTCTCTCCCTTTTTATTTCAGAACCCTCTTCCCCTCCCCCATTTCTGATGAAGGGTTTAGGCCCGAAACGTCAAGTTTTCCTGCTCCTGTGATGCTGCTTGACCTGCTGTGTTCATCCAGGCCCATGCTTGTTATCTCAGATTCTCCAGCATCTGCAGTACCTTTTATCTCTCATGGAAACAGACCAATTGGTCCAACTCATCCGTGCCAACCAAGTTTTGCAAACTTATCTAGTCCCAAATGCCTGCATTTTGCCTATATCCCTCTAAATCTTTCCTATTCATGTACCTGTCCAAAAGTCTTTTAAATGTTGTAACTGTTCCTGCACCCATCACTTCTTCTGGCAGTTCATTTCACATGCAAACAACACTATGTGTGAACAAATTGCCCCTCAGGTTCGTTTTAAATCTTTCTCCTATCACCTTAAAAATATGCCCCTGAGTTTTGAACTCTACCATCCTTGCGAGGTTCACCTTATCTATGCCTCTCATGATTTTATAAACTTCTACTGGGTCACTGTTCAACCTTCTACGCTCCAGCGAATAAAGTCCCAGCCTATCTTTATAGCTCAAACACTCTAGTCCCAACAACATCCTGGTAAATATTTTCTGAACCCTGTCCAATTTTATAACATCTTTCCTATAACAGGGCAACTGGAACTCCAAAAGTGGCCTCAACAACATCCTATAAAACCTCAATATGATGGCTCCACTCCTATACTCAGTGGTCTGAGCATTGAAAGCAAACATGCTAAACACCTTCTTAACCACCCTGTGATGTACCTTTCAGAGAACTATATACCTGAACCTCTAGGTCTCTGTTCAACAACATTGCCCAGGGGCCTGCCATTAGCTATATAAGTCCTGCCCTTGTTTGTTTTACTAAAATGCAATAGCTCACATTTATCCAAATTAAACTCCTTCAGCCACTCCTTAGCCCATTGGCCCAACTGATCAAGATCCCTTTACAATTTTAAATAACCTCCTTCACTACTGACTCTACCACCTATTTTGGTGTAGTCTGCAAAATTGTAACCATGCCTTCTAATGAGAGCACATATACAGAAAGCCTTCATTGTGGCCAAACACCAGCTGAACATTGAAGGAATGGGACCTGTGCCAGTTGCACCCTCTCACTGGTTCATCACTGGGTACTTTAATGCCCACTTGGGTAAATCAATGATGCCTTGACTGTGGGCTAATCCAGCAATGCTGATGAAGCCCATCACTCTCTATAAAGCCATGCTACCTGTTAAATGAATATGGTGTCTGGTTGTACCAGAGGGGATACTAGAGACCAGCAGCATGCTCAGCTGTTCAGCCAGTAGGGAGCTGCCACTAAACTGAACTACACGAGGAGCCTGAAGTGAGATGGATGTCACTGAATAATCATGGCGACCATGCTATGAGGTGTCAAGGTGTGGAGCTGGATGAACACAGCAGGCCAGGCAGCCTCAGAGGAGCAGATAAACTGATGTTTCGGGTCTCCAGACATCCATATCGTATCTGCCTCCATCCCTGGCAGCTTGTTCAAGACTCCTACCATTCTCTGTGTAAAAAACTTGTCCCTCACATCTCCTTTGAACTTCCCCCTTCTAACTTTAAATGCATGCCCCCAGTATCAGACATTTCAACTCTGGGAAAGAGGTTCTGACCATCAACACGATCTATGCATCTCATAATTTTATGGACTTCTATCAAGTACCCCCTCAGCCCCCGACCCTCTAGGGAAAACAACCCAAGATTTTCTAACCTCTCTTTATAGTTCATACCCTCTAATCCAGGCACCAACCTAGTAAAGCTCTTCTGCACCCTCTCCAAAATGCCACATCCTTCCTGTAATGTGGTGAGCAGATTTGAATGCAATATTCTCAGCGTGGCCTAACTAAAGTCTTATAAAGTTGCAACATGACATCCTGACTCTTGTACTCAATTCCCCAATAAATGCAAGTGTGCCATATGCCTTCTTTACCACCCTATCCACTTGTGTGGCCACTTTCAGGGAGCTCTGAGCTTGAACGCTAAGATCCTTCTGTACATCAACATTGTTGAGAGTCCTGCCATTAAGTATATACTTTTCCTTAACATTTTACCTCCCAAAGTACAGCACCTCACACTTACATGGATTAAGCTCCATCTGCCATTTCCCTGTCCATATCTGCAATTGATCTATATCCTTTGACAACTTTCTACACTATCCACATCTCCACCGATCTTTACATTGTCTGCAAACTTACTAACCCACCCATTTACATTTTCATCTAAATCATTCGTATATATCACAAATGGCAGAGATTCTAGTACGGATCTCTGCAGAACACCACTAGTCACAGACCTCCAGCCAGAAAAACACCCTTCCACCACTACCCTCTGCCATCTATAGGCAAGCCAATTCTGAATCCACACAGCCAAGTCACCGTGATCTTCTGGATGAGTCTACAATGAGGGACCTTGTTGAAAGCCTTACGAAAACCCATGTAGACAACATCCATGGCTCTACCTTCATCAATCACCTTCATCACCTCCTCGAAAAATTCCATCATGTTAGTAAGACATGACCTGCCTCACACAAAACCATGCTGACCAATTAGGCCATGCTTTTCCAAATGCACATAAATCCTATCCCTAAGAATTCTCTCCAATAGCCTCCCCACCAGCAATATGGGACTCACCGGTTTACAGTTTCCTGGATTATCCCTATTTCCCTCTTGAACAGAAGGACAACATTAGCTACTTGCCAGTCCTCCGGGATCTCTCCAGTGGCTAGCGAAGATGCAAAGATCTTAGTCAAGGATCCAGCAAGGCCCTCTCTTGCTTCTCTCAGATAACCTGAGGTAGATTACGTCTGTCTCTGAGGACTTATCCACCTTCAAGAGACCCAACACCACTTCTTTCTTGATCTCAAAATGCCAAGCATATTAGCACGCTCCACACTAATCTCACTATCCTCCATATCCTTCTCCTGGGTTAATACCAATGTCAGGTGCTCATTTAGGATCTCACCTGCATCCTCTGACTCTAAGCACAAGTTCCTTCCTTTATCCTTGAGTGGTCCTACCTTCTCCCTAGTTATCCTTTTGTTTTTACTGTACATATAGAATGCCTTGGGATTCTCTTTAACCCTATGTGCCAAGGTCATTTCCTGGCCGTTTCTTACTCTCCTGATTCCCTGCTTGAGTTCTTTCCTGTTTCCTTTATGTTTCCCACTGGCCCTGTCTGACTTTAGCTTCCCAAACCTTAAATATGCTCCTTTTCCCCTTTTGACTAAATTACTGGCAATGAGTTCCAGATTCCCACCATCCTCTGAATGAAGAAGTTTTTCCTTACATCTACTCTAAATGTTCTGCCTCTTACTTTAAATCCATGTTCACCCCTCCCCCTCCTCCCGATCGTTGATCCTTCCATCAAAGGGAAAGATTTCTTCCTGTCTACCTTATCTATGCCCCTCATAAGTTAATATGCCTCACTTATGTATCTTCTCAATCTCCTCTACTCTCAGGTAAACAACCACAGCGTGTCCAATCTCTCCTCATAACTGAAACTCTCCAGCCCATGCAACATCCTCTCCAGTGCTTTCACATCCCTCCTATAATACAGATTCCAGATCCCAATTCTGCCAGTCTTCCTCCATGCTTTCCTTCGCTATCATTCCCGAAGACATATACTCATGAATGTTTAAAACTAATTCCTGCGCCTTCTTGATTTTGTCTTTGTTACTATGTGTTTAAATTGGCAACTTACCAATCTCTTTGAAAATCGTTTGTAAAATTTTTTTTAAAAAATGTTTTTGTAAAATTAGACCTCAGTGATTTTTTAACATTGTCTGACCTCACCTAACACATTACTTTTCTTAACCCTCGGGCTACTTGTTTCACTCAATCCTTGCTTATACAACCACATCAATACACTTCCTGCTGGCCAAATCTGTTTAAATTCTCCCTCACAGCATTAACAAATCATTGCATAGTAACGTTGGCCTTTGTCCTGCAGAAGTACTTCTATCTGCTCGGTCAAATCCACAGTGACTTGGCTGTGTGGATTCAGAATCGGCTTGCCCATCGATGACAGAAGGTAGTGGTGGAAGAGTGTTTTTCAGGCTGGAGGTACGTGACTAGTGGTGTTCCACAAGGATCCATGCTGGGACCTCTGCTGTTTGTGATATATATAAATGGCTTAGATGAAAATGTAGATTGGTGGGTTAGTAAATTTGAAGACGATACAAAGATCAGTGGAGTTGTGGATAGTGTAAAAGGTTATTAAAGAATACAGCAGGATATAAATCAGTTCCAGATACGCATGGAGAAATGGCAGACGGAATTTAATCCAGAAAAGTATGAGGTGCTACATTTTGGGAGATGAAATGTTAAGGCAAAGTATACAGTTAATGGCAGCACTCTGAACAGCATTGATGTACAGAAAGACCTTGGGGTTCAAGTCCATAGCTCCCTGAAAGTGGCCATCAAATAGGTAGGGTGGTAAAGAAGGCATGCTTGCCTTCATTGGTCAGGGAATTGAGTACAAGAGTCAGTTTGCCATGTTGCAGCTTTATAAGACTTTGGTTAGGCTGAGACTACTGTGTTCATTACAGGAAGGATGTGGAGGCTTTGGAGAGGGTGCAGAAGAGCTTTACTAGGATGCTGCCTGGATTAGAGGGTATCAACTGTAAGGATAGTCTGGAAAAACTTGGGTTGTTTTCCCTAGAGCGTCAGAAGCTGAGGGGAGACTTGATAGAAGTCTATAAAATTATGAGATATATAGGTGGGGTTGATGGTCAGAATTTTTTTCCCTGAGTTGAAATGTCTAATACAAGGGGCATGCCTTTACGGTGAGAGGGGGAAAGATCAAAGGAGATGTGAGGGGCAATGTTTTTACACAGAGAGTGGTAGGAGTGTGGAATGCACTGCCAGGGTGGTGGTAGAGGCAGATACGATAAGGGCATTTAAGGGACTTTTAGATAAGCACATGAGTATGCAAAGATTGGAGGGATACGGACCAAGGGCAGGCAGAAGGGATTAGTTTAAATTGGCATCATGTTCAGCACACTGGGCTGAAGGGCCCATTCCTGCTGTGTACTGTTCCATGTTCTAAAAGTTCCTAAGCACAGGCCCAAACTTGGAGACGCATTTAAAGTCTTCCCTCAGAATTTCTCTAACCACACATTCTCTTCATATAATCACTAACATATAACAATGTTGACATTCTCTTGGTTATCTCCTTTGTGGCCCCTTTTCCTATGGAAGTTACTGGTACAATATGAATGACTCTGCTGCATCCTCTATATTGTCCTAATACATCCATCAATGCTGTAAGAGTTTTAGATTTGACTGGGGAGAGAGAACTTTATTCTTTGCCTTGTTCATGCTGTACTTCTCCATGATTCCACATAAAATTCATCCCAAATAAATTCAGTACCAAATTGGTGACTTTCAACACTTTTCATGTTAGCTGAGAATGGGGTCTTGAGGTAATGCCATCTTTTGTTCTGTGTTGATGGGAGTGTGTGAGACTATGCTGAGTTCATGATTACATCTGGATATGCCGAGCCTATAGTCTACATGCGAACCACTCGAGAAACATCAACTCTTTATTGCGTCACTAGGAACAAGTGTGAGAAAACTGACATTCCATTCACTCCATCTACACTAGAAAAAAAAGTTTCACACAGTAAGAGGCAATGTGAAATGATCACATGCAATAACTCAATTACACACAGGTTCAGAGGCATTGACTGTCAGCCTGGCAAATATTCCTTTAGTTACAAGTAACTGGTCTCGACACAACTTGTTAACGTCAAGCACTAATGTCCACACACATCCTGAGCAATTTGGGCCATTCATTGCTGTCATGTCTATTCAGTCTCAATGATGAGTCTGTCTTCATCGCTGCTGCTCTCCTCATTCTCCATTTGATGCTGGCTGTTTGTCCGTTCCAGAGACTTGCCTTTTCCCTGGATGTGTGGAAATGCAGGAGTGGGAAGATCCTGGGATCCACCACTTCCCTCACACGGGGTCCCATCAATGACTTGGAACTTCCTATGTCCCAAGCAGGCCCCGCTTTCAGAGCTGAGTACCCCACTGTTAGGTGAGGGCAGGGCACTAGACTTTCTGTGGAAAGGGGTCAGGAGGCCCTTTTGCTGAGGGAGCTCCATGGATTCTGAATATTTCCGATCCAAGGCAAGAACTCTGACAGGAGATTCAGTGCTGTCTTGGGCTGTGTTTCCCAGCCTTGCCAGTGTGAGACTGGTGCGACCTACACTCTTCATAGCAAGGGTCTCTCTAAACTGACAAGCCTGGCTTTCAACAACACCATACCCAGATACAGACACGTACGGCTCCTGCATTTCTCCCGCGGAGTCAGTGGAAGCTCTAAGATCACTGAAGACGCTAGGAATCGCAGGGTCACTGGAGATAGGGGGAATTGATGGCTCACTGGAGACACTGGGAATTGCAGGGTCTCTCGAGATGGTGGGAATTGATGGGTCACTGGATACACTGGGTTTTGCAGGGTCACTGGAGATGGTGGGAATTGATGGGTCACTGGAGACACTGGGAATTGCAGGGTCTCTGGAGATGGTGGGAATTGAGGGGACACTGGAGACACTGGAAATTGCAGGGTCTCTGGAGATGGTGGGAATTGAGGGGACACTGGAGACACTGGGAATTGCAGCGTCTCTGGAGATGGTGGGAATTGAGGGAACACTGGGGATTGCATGATTAATTGGGACAGTGGGAATTGTGGGGTCTTGGGGGACACTGAGAATTGAATGGTCACTCAAGAAATTGGGAACAGTGGACCCTGCAAATGGCCACTGAAGGATTATGGAAGAGAGTCCTGCAGGAAGGAGGAGAACATTAGGCTGCACAATCTCTAAACTGGTCATCCCCACATTGTTTTGTCCGCCAAACTGCAGGTGGCAGCTGTAAGGAGCAGAGGAGCTCTGAGAATGAGCTGCAGGTAAGTGTAATAACCGAACCATTCCAATGCTGTCTGATGGTCGCACTTCTCCTGAACACAGAAATATTGGCTGTGAACAAAAAATACAACAGAAATGTAAAGAACTTCATCACAATTTTTCAAGTTGCACAATTGATAATATTTTGTTAGGGTTTGATAAAGTTTATTTCGCACTGTTTATTTCAGGGCTGCTTTCCTTTCAAGCTGAGGCCTTGGCTGGAGGAACTTAAGGTTAAAATTCATAATCATCCCACTAGAAGTCAGGCTCACTCACAAAACTAGCCATGCCCTGGGGGTGAACCCTTCACCTTTGGGAGTTTCTGCAGTTTACATTTGTTTTTCTTACTTCCATGAAATGTGGCCAACATTTACTGCCCATCCCTAAGTGCTTTTGAGCAGGAGATGGAAGATGAGCAACAGCTTGAAACTTTTAGCACGTTCCAAGCATTAAGCTGGATTGTTGAGCACATGGCCACAGATACCAATATTTTAAAAGAAAGTAATTTCCATAAAAATAAATACCATACAAGTTGAAAATAGTTTTGTAATGTTTTAACAGTTGTTTTCAGTCATTTATAATTAGACCTCTGATCAATCCAAGTTCCTCTGTACTAATTATAAAGACTGAATATTTTCATTTTCTGTAGTTTTGATTGTGGACTGAAATGGGAAAGGGACTGTTTGTCCAAGGATTATGGAAAGGATTATTTGCACTTTTTAAAAGTAAGTAACAAGACACTCATTTTAAGTGCTATGTACGCAGCTGCCTGTTCGAGCAGTGGGAATAGTTCCTACAGACAAACTGGAGCCAGGGATTGGAGAGGAGAGGGTACAAAGATTTATGAGGTGGCTGCCTGTGATGGATAATTTTTGTTTTGAGGGGAGATCTAATTGTGGTTTGTAAAATTATGAGGGATCTAGATAAAGTGAACAAGAAATTACCATTCTCTTGGCTGTTGCACTAACCGGTGGGGAGGTCATGAGGACTGGGAATAGGACCTTCATCTTCCTGGTCATTCGTTGTTTGGGAGAAAGGAGGAGTACAAGATTAAACACCCTTAGATCCATCGAGTAAATCTTGTACATTTAGAGATAGCATAATCAAATTGCCTCACCTCCTCCTTTCTCCCAAACAATGAGTGAGCAGGAAGATGAAGATCCCACTCCCAGTCCTGATGAACTACCTACTGGTTAGTGCAACAGCCTCATAATTGCAGATATTAATTTGCATCTAGAGCACATGGATGCTACAGACATTGAGAGGCAGACTGTTTAATACTTCTTTCATCACATTTGTTACTTCCTTCAACACATTTCTTATTTTACCACTGTTTCCATCTCATTCCTGCTCCTTTTAGCTATATTTGGGTTACCCTCACCAGGCTAATTTGTTTAAAGCCCTCGCACAAATAAGTTTGAATGGCCAATCCTGATAAAAAGAATAGTTGGCATGATTTGTGTTGGAATTTGCTGCTGCTGCATGACAGACTCAGTGGGGACGAAGGAGCATTAATCTCAGTGGAGTCAGAGTCAGCAACGCAGGGTACATCAGGAGGTAGGGAACTCACTGAAAGAACTTACTGCACATTCACAGGCAAATCCACCTTGGAGGAGTCCTTCAGGATTATTATTTGTTCACAATACAAGGGAGGATGATCTTAGCCAGCAGAGACATAGAGGTCAAGGCTTCCCTGTACGCATACGAGGCAAGAGAAATGAATGGAGATTGAGGGATGCGGGCTTAAGGACTCCTTCTTGTGCACCGATGGGACTTTTTTTAAACAGCCTGTCCAACATCAAAGGGATGGGGAGGGCCTGGGGATCTGGGAGAGGTGATGAGGGTGGGGGAGTAAATTATGAGCTTTGGGGAGTTGAGTGCTAGGTGGGTTAAATTGACCAACTCTGTCGAAGAGCTGGCACAGGTATGGTGACAGCTGAGAAGCCCCCTTTCCAGTAAGTGACTAGCACACTGGGGAGAACACTCTGGTCCATGTTCACAATAGTGTCATTTATGCCTGAGAAGACAGCACTGCTGAACAGTACCTCTGTCACAGGAGCACTCTCTCAGCACCGTAATGGAACGTTAGGCTTGAACATGTCAATTCTCCCTTCTGACTGAGAGCTTGATGGTTAAGCATAGAGTGAGAGCTGACTACACTGTTAATATTCACCACATCCTACATATAGACTCACCTCTGACTGATGTGCCTCTGACGGATGTGAAGCTGGGTTCTGAAGGGCTTTTGTCTTTTTTAGGATGTGGTCTTTGATTGGCTCAGTGGACTTTTGCTGTATTTCCATCTGCAGTGACAATCCAGAGGCAGCAGTTGGACACATTGAGCTCCCAGATGATTGGCTGACAGAAACTGTCTCAGTTACTAAGTGCGAAGGCTGTGTAGCTTTTAAATTTGCGACACGAGAAGCAGATGAGTTTTGGGCATCAGACAAGGTCTCACTGTTTTCTTGTTCAGGGACTGTAGTGACCGGCAAGACACAAACACTGGAGCGATGGGAGTCGCTGAGATCATTCACACCACCTTTTGCTGTAGACAGCTTCTCAGGTTCAGACATTGCTGTGATTTTAGAAAGTGACCACACAGGAATCTGAGAGCAGCGTGACACAGCTGAATTCTCAGAGTTAGTCAGTGTCCAGGCAACTACAGGTGATTTGGAAAGATTTGGGCTTTGTGATAGAACCACTGGTGGAGAGATCATCGGACTTCTGCAGTCAGCTGGGTAAACTAGAGCCTCTCCTGGTTGATAAAGGACAAGATGTCCATCTGAGAAAGGGCTGGATTTTTCTATGAGGAACTGGGAGTGTTGGTTGACAGATTTAGGTGTACTAGATGCCAGAGAGCATAGGTGTGTCCTTTTTAAGAGATACGGTTTCCCATTTAAACACTTTCTTTCACCTGAAGAGAAGAATGAAGATCACAGGCAGCAGTTAGCAATCACATGGGGATTTGGAGCTGGACTAAGAATAAACTAGCAAAACATAGGCCAGTACTGGCCAGTAGACAAAACCAAATCTAAAGCTCACACAGTCTGACCCAGTCTCTTACAGGATGACCCCCGTCTGTCACAGTCTGACCCTGTCCCTCAAAGTCTAATGACATCCCTCACTGTCTGACCCCAGTCAGTCCCTCATAGTTTCACCCAATCCCTTACAGTCTGACCCAATCCTCCACAGTTTGATCTAGCCTGCTATAGTTTGACCCAGTCCCTCGTCGTCTGACATAGTCACTCAGTCTGACACAGCTTCTCACAGTCTGTCCCAGACAAAGAGTCATTGACATCTACATTGAGATTCTTAATGTACTTTGCGTCGGTATTCACAGAGGAGAGGGACATGACAGATGTTGAAGTTAGGGATAGATGTTTGATTACTCTAGGTCAAGTCAGCATAAGGAGGGGGGGAAGTGTTGGGTATTCTAAAAGGCATTAGGGTGGAGAAGTCCCCAGGTCCGGATGGGATCTATCCCATGTTACTGAGGGAAGCGAGAGAGGAAATAGCTGGGGCCTTAACGAATATCTTTGCAGCATCCTTGAGCACAGGTGAGGTCCTGGAGGACTGGAGAATTGCTAATGTTGTCCCCTTGTTTAAGAAGGGTAGCAAGGATAATCCAGGAAATTATAGACCGGTGAGCCTGACGTCAGTGGTGGGGAAGCTGCTGGAGAAGATACTGAGGGATAGGATCTATTTACATTTGGAAGAAAATGGGCTTATTAGTGATAGGCAGCATGGTTTTGTGCAGGGTAGGTCATGTCTTACCAACTTGATAGAATTCTTTGAGGAAGTGACAACGTTGATAGATAAGGGAAGGGCTGTAGATGTCATATACATGGACTTCAGTAAGGCATTTGATAAGGTTCCCCATGGTAGGCTGATGGAGAAAGTGAAGTCACATGGGGTCCAGGGTGTACTAGCTAGATGGATAGAGAACTGGCTGGGCAACAGGAGACAGAGAGTTGTAGTAGGAGGGAGTTTCTCAAAATGGAAAACTGTGACCAGTGATGTTCCACAGGGATCCGTGTTGGGACCACTGTTGTTTGTGATATACATAAATCATCTGGAGGAAGGTATAGATGGTCTGATTAGCAAGTGTACAGATGACACTAAGATTGGTGGAGTAGCAGATAGTGAAGGGGACTGTCGGAGAGTGCAGCAGAATATAGATAGATTGGAGAGTTGGGCGGAGAGATGGCAGATGGAGTTCAATCCAGGCAAATGCAAGGTGATGCATTTTGGAAGATCCAATTCAAGAGCGAACTATATAGTAAATGGAAAAGCCCTGGGGGAAATTGATGCACAGAGAGATCTGGATGTTCAGGTCCATTGTATCCTGAAGGTGGCAATGCAGGTCGATAGAGTGGTCAAGAAGGCATACCACACGCTTTCATTCATTGGACAGGGTATTGTGTACAAGAATTGGCACGTCATTTTACAGTTGTATGGGACTTTGGTTCGACCACATTTGGAATACTGTGTACAGTTCTGGTCGCCACATTACCAAAAGGATGTGGATGCTTTGGAGAGGGCGCAGAGGAGGTTCACCAGGATGTTGCCTGGTATGGAGGGCGCTAGCTATGAAGAGAGGTTGAGTAGATTAGGATTATTTTCATTAGAAAGACAGAGGTTGAGGGGATACCTGATTGACGCCTACAAAATCATGAGAGGAATAGACAGGGTGGATAGCAAGAAGCTTTTTCCCCAGAGTGGGGGACTCAATTACTAGGGGTTACAATTTCAAGGTGAGAGGAGAAAAGTTTAAGGGAGATATGCGTGGAAAGTTCTTTACGCAGAGGGTGGTGGGTGCCTGGAAGGCGTTGCCAGCGGAGGTGGTAGAGGTGGGCACGATAGCATCATTTAAGATGTATCTAGACAGATACATGAATGGGCAGGGAGCAGAGGGATACAGAACCTTGGAAAATAGGCGAAAGGTTTAGATAGAAGATCTGGATCGGCGCAGGCTTGGAGGGCCGAAGGGCCTGTTCCTGTGCTGTAATGTTCTTCTTTGTTCTTTGTTTTACAGCACAGAAAAAGGCCCTTCAGCCCATCATGCCTGCGCTGGTCAAAAGCAAATACTTAACTCTTCTAATCCCACTTTCCAGCACTTGTCCCATAGCCTTGTACATGCCTTAGCACCACAAGTGCACATCTAAATATTTCTTAAATGTTATGAGGGTTTCTGCCTCTACCACCCTTACAGGCAGCGAGTTCCAGATTTCCTCTACCCGGGTAAAAAAAGTTTTCCTTACGTCTCGTCTAAACCTCTGCCCCTTACCTTAAATCTGTATCTCCCTGGTCAATGATCCTTCTATCAAGGGGAAAAGTTTCTCCTTGTCTATTTCATCTATGCCCCTCATAATCTTATACATCTCAATCATGTTCCCTCTCAACATCCACTGCCCTCAGGAAATCAGCCCATCTATCCCATCTCTGTTTATAATTGAAACTCTCCAGCCCAGGCAACATCTTTATAAATCTCCTCTGCACCCTCTCCAGTGCAATCACATCCCTCCTATAATGAAGATTCCATATCTGCACACAGTACTCTAGCTGTGGCTTAACCAACATTTTACAGTTCCAGAAGAACCTCCCTTCTCTTAAGCTCGATGCCTCGACCAATAAAGACAAGTATCCCATATGCTTTCTTAACCACCTGTTCTGATACCTTAAGGCCCAGTGTACATGCACACCAAGATCCCTGCAATCCTTGGTGCATTCCAAGGTTCCCAACATTCACCATGTATTCCCTTGTTTGTCCTCACAAATGCATCATGCCACATTTATCTGGATTGAATTCCACTTGCCATTGAATAGATCATCTGACCAGCTCATCTACATCATTCTGTAATCTAAGGCCATCCCCTCAATATTTACCATCCCACCAATTTTTGTACCATCTGCAAAATTACTGATCAACTCTTGTAGATTCTATGACATCTCAACCATTTATCTAAACCACATAGAGTAAAGGCCTCAACAGTGACCCCTGTGGGACCCCACTGGACACAAATTTCCAGTCAGAAAAATACACCTCAACAATCAACTGCTGCTTCCTGCTACTCAGCCAATTTAATTTTTGGATCCCATAGGATCTTACCTTTGCTATCAGTCTCCTGTATGGGACCTCATCAAATCCCTTGTTGAAGTCTAAGTGGACCACATCAAATGCATTGCTCTCATCTGCACACCTGGTCACCTTTGAAAAATTTAATCAAGTTGGCCAGACATGATCCTCCTCTAACAAAACCATGCTGGCTGTTCTTTATTAATTTCTGTCTCTCCAAATGCAGATTAACACTGTCCCTCGGAATTGCTGCAAATAATTTCCTCACCACTGACTGTGGTTTCCTGGTTTATTCCCTCCTCCTTTTTTGAATAATGGTATCACATTGACTGTCCACCAGTCCTCTGGCACCTCTCCTGAGGCCAAAGAAGGATTGAATATTTTTGCAAGCTCTGATGCTATTTCCTCCCTTGCCTCACTGAACAACCTGGGATACGTTTTATCTGGCCTTGGAGATTTATCTCCTTTCAAGTTTGTCAGACCACTCAGAGCCTCCTCTCTGTCTTTATGATTTTTTTTATTGTATCACAGACCTTCTCCCTGATTTCTGCACTCACATTGTTCTTCTCACTAGTGAACACCAACCTAAAGTATTCATTTTGAACCCTACCACATCTGCTCACTCCATCCGCAAATTACCATTGTGGTCCTGAATGGACCATATTCTTCCCCTCATTGTCCTTAATTTATCTGTAATACTTAGGCTTTTCCTTTATCTCTTCCTCAAAGTCAGCAAAACTAAAGAACTGATCATTGACTTCAGGAAGAAAGGAGGAGGACATGCCCCCATCTACATCAGTAGAGCTGAGGTGAAGGGGGTCAACAGTGTCAAGTTTCTAGGAGTGAAAATAACCAACAAACTGCCCTGGAACTCCCATGTAGATGCGACAGTCAAGAAGGCACAACAATGCCTCTTCTTCCTCAGAAGGCTTAGGAAATTTGACATGTCCATAAGGACCCTCACCAACGTATGCAGGTGCACCCTAGAAAACATTCTATCTGTGTGTGTAACAGCTTCGTACAGCAACTGCTCTGCCCAGGACCATATGAAACTATAGAAAGTTGTGAACACAGCTCAGACCATCACAGAAGCAAACCTCCTATCCATGGACTCCATCTACACTTCTTGTTGCCACAGAAAGGCTGCCAACATCGTCAAAGACGCCTCCCATGCCAGTAGTAATCTCTTCCAACCTCTTCCATCAGGCAGAAGATATAGAAGCTTAAACATAAGTACCAACAGGTTCAAGAACAGCTTCTTCCCTGCTGTTATCAGACTTATGAATAGACCTCTCTAATTTCAAATCTAATGTTGATCTTGCTTTTGTGAACCTCCTGTGCAGCCACAACCTTGTAT
>JAHRHZ010000206.1:52499-71049 GCA_024137785.1 Ginglymostoma cirratum | reverse complement strand
ACTTCCTGACTCCAAATATGACTGCCAAAACATCCTTCTCTATCTGGATGTATTTACACACTGCATTAGCTAAAGTACTGGATGCATAAGCTACTGGGGTGTCTCTTCATTGGGCCACCTATGAGCTAATACTACCCTGATGCCCTACAGGGAGGCATTGCATCAGATCTCATTCATTATTTGGAATTATAGTTTTCACACACCTTAGAGGATGATCGCTGTCTCTTCACTTCACTGAAAGCTGTGGCTTGGCTACATTACCATTTCCAAGGCTGACATTTTTATAAGAGTTGATGCAAAGGAACCATGATGGAGGTCAGGTTGTGGGGTGAGTGGTCCTGGTGGAACCCAAACTGGGCGTCGCTGAGCAGGTTATTGCCGAGCAGGTTCTGCTTGATAGCACTGTTGATGACACGTTCCATCACTTTTCTGATGATCGAGGGTAGACTGATGGGTGGTAATTGACCAGGTTAGATTTGTCCTGCTTTTTGTGTACAGGACATACTTGGGCAATTTTCCGCATTTTCGGGTAAATGCCACTGTTGTAAATGTACTTGGAAGAATTTGGTTAGGGAAGAAGCAAATGCTGGAGCACAAATCTTCAGTACTATTGCTGGAATGTTGTCAGGGCCCAACCATTTCTTGATATCACTTGGAGCGAATCAAATTGGCTGAAAACTGGTATCTGTGATGCTGGGACCACTGGAGGAGCCAAGATGAGTCATCCACTTGGCATTTCTGGCTGAAGATTGCTTACATTCTTTTGGCTAAATGTGAGTTGCATCACATTTTTTAGAGGACTTTCTGCTCCAATGCTCAGTGAGATTTCTTGCCATAGCTTAGCAAATTCACCTCATTAATTACTTACCCCACCTCTATGGCATCCTAAATGTCTGATTCTGCTTCCATCTTACCATGCATCATTCATGGGACAACTTGCCATTCAATGGATATCTGTCGAAAGACGAGCACCATCCTTAAAAAAGCCACCATGTACCTGGTTGAGCACTGGAAGTCTGAAACCACTTTCCTTGTTCAAGGACAGAGTCTGAACATGTCAGAGAAAAGGAAGATGGCACCATGGTTCTCTGACTGGGACCTGGAGATCCTGTTGGACAGGGTGATGCAAAGGAGAGGAGTCATCTTCCCAGAGGATCAGCAGAGGAACCCGTGTGACAAAACTATGGCAGCCAGGTTTGAGACTGCCACATGGGTCAGTGCAGTCTCCAGGAAAGGAGATGGATCGATGGATCAATGTCTGTTTTGAGAACTTGCCTTGGCAAGTAGAAGCAACATGAGCAAGAGGTACCAAGGTGTAGAGCTGGATGAACATAGCAGGCCAAGCAGCATCAGAGGAGCAGGAAGGCTGACGTTTCGAGCCTAGATCCTTCTTCAGAAAGAAGGCCCGAAACGTCAGCCTTCCTGCTCCTCTGATGCTGCTTGGCCTGCTGAGTTCATCCAGCTCTACACCTTGGTATCTCAGATTCTCCAGCATCTGCAGTTCCTACTATTTCTGAGCAAGAGGTATACCATTGGCTCTCATCCTACAATATCACTATTCTTTCCCTGGCCTCTGTTTATAAATGTGTGAATGAGGTGGACAGTGATCATCTCGGGCTGGGACCCCATAAGTCTGTTTCCTGTGCAGTGCATGGGTCTGTGTGTGTTGTTTCCCTCCAAAGAGCAGCACATCAGTGGGTCCTACAAACCCCTCCCTTATAGTCAAAACACTTATCCCCACCTCTTCTTCCCCGTTGTGAACTTTCAATTTCCCGGAAGATGATTCAAGGTGTTGAAAGCCATCCCAAGGTCTGCACTCAACCAGTCTACATGTGGTTGCACCTGCTCCCCACCTTGCCCCCGGTACATACGGTGACCATGCCAAGTGTAGTCATACACTGCCACCCCTTTGAAGCCAGGCTGATCCTAATTGTGGACCCTTCCAACATCACCACTACCATGATATCACCAAGACCTCATTCCCAGCCGTGCTTTGCCATATTCCCCTCTCCACCAACTTTGGGAGATACTGTTGGCCTCCTTCACAATTGTCATCACCCTCTTATTGCCCAGTCTGCAGGCCCAATTCCCAGCTAGGTCATTATTGTGTTCATATTCAAGGATGAAATTTTTAATCAGTAAGAGAAGCAAAGGGTGGGGAAAGGCAGGAAAGGTGGGTTGAGGATGTTCAGATCAGCCATTATCACATTAAATGGCCAATGTTTGCTCCTATGTTTGAAATTTGAAGGGGTTAGTCCTTTAAATTCCCTCCTTCAGGAGCAGTGTCATCTACTGAACCAGGAAGGGGCAGCAGCAGGTCACCAAAGAAATATTTGTGAAAAAAAATTCCAGGGCTAAATATTTGATATGAAATTTCTCTAGGGATATCACTGGGGATGCAAGCCAATGGTAGTCCCGCTGATGACTCTACCCTAACATCTGCTAGGAAGTTGCCTCAATTTAGCTTGTGATATCTCATTCAGGGGATTGGCCCAACACCCAGCAAAGTCCTGATTGCTTGGGAAATGGAAAATAACATGATATAATTAATATGCTTATACTGGCTGCCCTCCGTCTTAAGGTAGACATTGTTTTGGCCTAGCCAGCGACACCCTCATCCCATGAATGAATAAATAAAACATAAATAGTTGAAGCTTCAGCACCGAATCCCTATGGTACTTGACAGTTACCTTTTGCTAACCTGAAAATGACCAGTAACTCATGTTCATTTGTCAATTCTCAATCCATGTAATTATATCAACAATAACACCATAAACTCTTGACTTGTGCAGTAACCTTTTATGAGGTCCTTAACAAATGTATCCAAAAATTCAAATTTATCAAATTTACTGGTTCCTCTTTATCCACCCTGCTTGTTATATCCTCAAAGAACTCTAATAAAATTGTCAGCTATGATTTCCCCTTCACAAAACCACATTGGCTTTGATTCATTGTACTGAGATTTTCTGAGCATCCTGTTCATAGATCATAGAATCCCTACAGTGTGGAAACAGGCCCTTTGGCCCAACAAGTCCACACGGACCATCAGAGCTTCCCACCCAGCCCCATCCCCCTATAACCCACCTAGTCTACACATCCCTGAACACTATGGGCAATTTAGCATGGCCAATTCACCTAGCCTGCACATCTTTGGACTGTGGGAGGAAACCAGAGCACCTGGAGGAAACCCACGCAGACACGGGGAGAATGTGCAAACTCCACACAGACAGTTGCCCGATGGTGGAATCGAACCTGGGACCCTGGTGCTGAGGCAGCATGCTAACCACTGAGCCACCATGCCGCCCAACATGAATTCTAGCATTTTCCCAATGACAGATATTAGGTTAGCTGGCCTATAGTATCCTGTTTTCAGCTTCCCTCCTTTCTTGAACAGAGATCCTATATTTGTATTTTTCCAATCTGCAAGGAGCTTTCCAGAATCTAGAAATTTTTGGAAGATTATAGCTAGTTTTGTAGTTATATCTTATAATTATATATTATATTGTCTCTACAGCCACCTCTTTAAAAACCCTAAGTTGCAGGCTATCAACTTCAGTGGAATTATAGCCTTTAGACCTGTCAGTTTTCCCTTGTAATTGGGTTTGTTTTAGGTTTCATCTTTCCTCCCTTTTGCCTTTGATACACTATTCTTGGGATGCCTTTAAAGTCAGCTCGTGTGAAGCCAGATACAAAATACTTGTTCAAATTCCCTGCCATTTGCTTCCTTCCCATTGTTAATACCCCAGTCGATCCTCAGATGGTCTAACATTTACTTTAGATTTTTTTTTCCTTTTATGACTCAAACATTTATGGTCTGATTTTATATTTCTTGTTAGTTTTCTCTCATACTCCATGCTCTCCAAACTCTCCTTTGTTAGTTTCCAAAATGTTCAAGCTAAATTGAGGTTCAGTTGGTCTTGTCCGTAAGATATAGGAGCAGAATTAGATCATCCAGCTCATCAAATCGGTTCAGCCATTTGATCATGGCTGATTTTTTTTTCAAATCCATTCTCCTGCTGTTTCCCTGTAAACCTCGATCCCCTTACTAATTAAGAACTTATCTATCTCTGTCTTAAATATACTCATTGGCCTCCACAACCTCCTGCAGCAATGAGTTCATCAGATTAACCACGCTGTGGCTGAAGAAACTCCACCTCATCTCAGTTCTCAAAGGTCGTCTCTTCATTCTGAGGCAGTGCCCTCAGGTCATAGACTCTCTTACTCGAGGAAAAGTCTTCTCCATGTCTACACTATCTCGGCCTCTCAGTATTCCCTCCTCATCCTTCTCAACTCCATTGAGTACAAGCCCAGAGTCCTCAACCACTCCTCACATGACAAGCCCATCATCCTCTGGATACTCTGGATCTTTCTGGCAAATTGCCTCCTGAGCCCCTCCAATGCCAGTACATCCTTCCTGTTGTGTTTGCAGTTCACTAGAACCATAAATAGAATACGAGGCAGATGGACAGTAAACTCGAACAAGGAATAATTTATTGTTTGTAATCTGAGCTCCACAGTTGGTCCTAGATTGCACCTCTAACACCTGACCCACTCTTTTAAAGGGTGACACACATCCAACTACATACATAACACCCCTCCCCCTTAATTTCCATACACCCCTTATCAATACATATGTATCCAACAATTATAACTATTATACAAGCATTGTAGCTAACATATATACATCGTCAGGAATATTTACAAAAAGAAAAATAACATGGAAAAAAGAACAACCTTGCCATAGACTACATTTGTCTCTCAGGAGGATAGTGAGTCCTAGAACACTGTCTCCTCATTTCAGAATGTCTCTCTACTGTTGTTTCCTGGGCTTCCAGAAGCTCTTGTTGTTCTGCAAATACATCCCTCTCTGGTTGGCTATTATTGCCCTGTGACACTGCCGTTGTCTCCTCCCTGGGTATGACCAACCCTGGCTCAGAGACATATGACTCAGCTGACACTACTGATCCCATCTGGACTGGCTCGGTACTCTCAGGGATCTCCCCACATTGGTGAGGTGCGGTGACCAGCAGATCCACATGCCTCCTCCAGTCCATACCATACATGACAATGGTCCTGTCTGAGCCATCACCATCTGCGGAATCTATTTCCCCCCAGATGTATAATTCCAGACCAATACAGTCTCTCCTCTTTGGAATACATTCGACCGTGAGGTTCCTGTCCTTCTTGATTTTTACTTCTTGATTTCACTCTACCACCACACTGGCCCCTTGCGGCTGCTGTAAGGCAAACATAATTCTCAGTGGTGGTTGAATATTAAGGACACCAACATGTAGCATGTTCCTGTATATGCTGAGGAACATGTTGAAACACCATCCTAGTGAGCCCTCTCCTTGTGAGGCCTGATTCAAAGTTTGTACAAATCTCTACACCTGGCCATTTATTGCAGAGTGATGCTGAGCTAATTTCACATGTCCGACTCCAGATTTTCCAGAGTCTCCTCAAACACTTGTGGCATAAACTATGGACTATTGTCACTTGCAACCTATTTTGGATTCCCATTCCTGGCAAATATTTCATCCAGTTGACCTATTGTTGCTTCTGCTGATACTGACTTCATGACCACCATGTTGGGCCCCTTGGAGTGGGCACCCATGATCACTAGTAACATCTTCCCTCTACAAGTCTGACAAAGTCAATGTGAATCTGCTGCCATAGTGCTTCAGATCACTGCCAATGATGAAGGGGTGAGAATGGCAACACTTTCATTTCTAATGTGGAGAATTCACATTGTCCCACTTTCTCCTCAATCTAGGAGTCCACATTTGGTGTTGATAAGTAGCTGTCAGAAATTCCTTTCATTCACACTATGCCAGAGTGCCCTTGGGCACTTGTTCCAACAACCTTTCTCTTAACAGTGAGTGAGGGATAACAACTCTCATTCCCCAAATTAATCACCCGCCCAGTACGGACAACTCCCACCTCCTGGACTGGTAAGAGCATAATTCTGGGCAGCTTCTATGGTAAGTCCTTCCTCTCAGGACCACTAGAGTCAAAACCAGATCACTCGGGTACAATACCGCACCTAACTCGCTGACACTGGCACTATGTCTTCCTGGGAAAAAAACATAATTCTCAGGTTCTAGTCAGGAACATCGTTATTTCCTGGTAACATTAACCTTGATAAAGCATCCGTATTGCCATGCTTCGCCAACTGTCAGAATCTGATTTCATATGAGTAGACTGACAGAGCCAGTGCGCATCTCTGTTGGCGTGCTGCCGCCATTGACAGTATCCCGGTATACGGGCCGAAAGTGGAGGTTAGTGGCCTGTGTTCCGTCAGCAGCACAAAGTGTCTGCCCTAAAGGAAATGGGTGAACTTAACATCAAACACAATGCCCAATCCTTCCTTTTCTACTTGGGCATACTTCCCCTCCATCTTTGTTCGTGACTTCAATACAAACATAATGGGCCTTTCCTCTTCAGTCAGCAAGATGCGTGACTCTTCATTGTCAACCCCATAAAATGAGGTGTAGCCACCAATTGCAGTGGTCAAAATGAGTCAAAATTTTCAACCTTTTTAAGGCTTGCTTCATCTCTCAGTAAGCCTCCTCATGTCCCTGGGTCCATTTCCATGGTTGTTCTTTTCCCAGCAACCAAAGCAGGGCTTTTAGCACAGCTGCCAGATCAGGCATGTACTTGCCATTGTATTTTTTAAACCCCAAGAATGATCTCAGTTGAGGTACATTCTCTGATCTAGGGGCTTTCATGATAGCCTCCATCTTCTTGGGCACCTTGTGTAGTTTCTCACCATCGATTACATGTATGTTGTGATTATAACAAGATCAGCCAGGTCTACCTCAAAGAATATGAGTTCCCTGATTTGGGCTGTTAATCTGGTCCAATCAGGGAGCCCTGGCTGATAAATATAAACAGGAGTGGCAGAGACCTGAGTCTGAGGAAGGTGAATCATTGTCAAGGACTTCCCACATGTAAATAAAGGGTGACTTGGTGATGGGATACTGGACTTTGCGGTGTTATATCAAGGTACTCAACTGAGTCTTTAAAAAACACGTACTTCTCCCCTTTCACTTGTAGGGCCTCTTGCTGCAAACGTTTTTGGGTTTCTTCTAAGTTTTTTCAAATGCTCCTCTTCAGAGGATCCAATAAGTAAAATATCATCCAGATAACACTGTACTATTGGCAATCCACTCAAAATTTAGTCCCTGGCCCTTTTTGTACAGTCAGCACTGACGTGATATCAAAATGTAGTGGCTTGTAGCAGAACAGTCCCCTGTGTATCACTATTGTTGGCAGTGGCTGGGACTCCCTCTCAACTCTGATCTGCACAAGTAGTCCTGTGACAGGTTCATTTTGGAGAATTTCTTTCCCCCAGGCGGTCCACTGAACAGGTCCTCAATGCGTGAGAGTGGGTATTGATTTGCACACGGGGTTGGGTTGACTGTGACCTTAAAGTCACGACAAATCCTTGCCATGCCATTTGTTTTTAAGACCAGGATGTTGGAGTGCCCATTTACTGGTGGTTACTCGCTCCAACACTCCTAGGTTCACCAGCTGTATCAGTTCTGCCTCCACTTTAGGGTGGATGGCGTATGATACTAGAAGTGCCTTCAGATTCCTTGGACAAGCATCCTGCTTCAACCAAAGTTTCATTTCTACCACTTTCATTTCCCCCAGGGTTCTCTTGAAGACATCGTTAGACTTATCCAAAATCTCTTGCAAACTTATTTTTGAATCTGCCAGCCTATTAACCATGCCCAAACTCTAATTTCTGTAGTCAGGAGCATCCAAATAATGCAAGATAGTCACCTTTCACTATGTACAGAGATCCCTTGGTACACAAATCCCTTAGCTATACTTTTAGTAGTACATAGACCTTTATTGGCACCATTTGTTCCGTGTATATCTGTAAACTAATCTATGCAGCCTTTAATGGCAGTGTAGAACATAGAACATAGAACAATACAGTGCAGAATAGGCCCTTTGGCCCTCGATGTTGCGCCGACCTGTGAACTAATCTAAGTCCATCCCCCTACACTATCCCATCATCATCCATATGCTTATCCAAGGACTGTTTAAATGCCCCTAATGTGGCTGAGTTAACAACATTGGCAGGCAGGGCATTCCACGCCCTTACCACTCTCTGAGTAAAGAATCTACCTCTGACATCTGTCTTAAATCTATCACCCCTCAATTTGCAGCTACGCCCCCTCGTACTAGCCGACGTCATCATCCTGGGAAAAAGACTCTCACTGTCCACCCTATCTAATCCTCTGATCATTTTGTATGTCTCTATTAAATCCCCTCTTAGCCTTCTTCTCTCCAATGAGAACAGACCCAAGTCCCTCAGCCTTTCCTCATAAGACCTTCGCTCCAGACCAGGCAACATCCTGATAAATCTCCTCTGCACCTTTTCCAATGCTTCCACATCCTTCCTGTAATGGGGCGACCAGAACTGTACGCAATAGTCCAAGTGAGGCCGCACTAGCGTTTTGTACAGTTGCAGCATGACATCACGGCTCCGGAACTCAATCCCTCTACCAATGAAACCTAACACACCGTATGCCTTCTTAACAGCACTATCAACCTGGGTGGCAACTTTCAGGGATCTATGTACCTGGACACCAAGATCCCTCTGCACATCCACACTACCAAGAATCTTTCCATTGACCCAGTATTCTGCCTTCCTATTATTCTTCCCAAAGTGCATCACCTCAAAAGTTAAAGTGTCTTTAACTTTTCCCTATATATTGATTCAGGAATCAGAGACACTGCTGTATCTGTATTCACTTCTATCTTTACCCTCTAGTTTGCAAAGAAATCAGAAAGGATCAGCTTTATGCAATGCTAGCAATATGTTTAATTGGAAGTCTGGGCCTTTCTAATTTTCCCACAGACACAGCTAGTCTGGGTCTACTCCCTGGCTAGTAGTATGTACCTTATGTCTTATCCTCTGAGTTGTCTCCTGCAGACACACCTTCTCTTGCTTGAGTTGTACTGGGCAATTTAGGGCAAAATGGCCCACTCACTTACACCTGCGGCACTGGGTTTCTTGATCCCAACACATTGGCTCCTCATGGCCACTCCTGCCACATCAGCAGCATCCTATGGTTGATACTGCACTCTGCTGAGTTTCTGCTACTCTGTGCACCCGGGCATCATCATTCAACTGTGCTGCTTCACTGGCAGCCAATGCCATCAAGGCAATTTCAAAAGCTGCCTTAAAATCCAGGCCTGTACTTGTCAGTAGCTTCCATTGGATGGTATCATGCCTGAAGCCACAAACCAAACAATCCCGTGAGGCATCTTAGAATTTGTAATGTTCTGCGAATCTCTTTAAGACAATCACAAATTGGGTGATGGATTCTCCTTCGTGCTACACCTGTTTATAAAAACAGAAATGCTCCCCGGTCATCAGTGGCTTTGGTGCAAAATAACTCCCCAACACTTCACATGGTTCTTTGGCATGTCCCCCCTATTTACACTCGACTCCTGAGAATCATGTAGATCTTGGTCCCAGCAGTACTCAAGAAAACCAGTACCACTGTGTCATCATTAAATACATGTCAAGACATTTGATATACAATATCCAACTTTCTGTCTCATTTTCAAATGGTCCCATTGCTCCAAATTGGCCCACCATTTTCTTTACCCACCATTCGAGTCTAGTAGCCATTCACAGCCCAAGTCCTCTTGATGAACGCCCTCTGTTCCAGCCACTCCCTCATTGACTGTGCAGTGCACTGTTCTTCCTTGGCAATGCCCACAGCCAGAGTGCCTTCACAACGACTTGCCTCACCGTTACCTTCACAATCCTTTGCCATTTTTGGCCTTCAGGCCACATCCTTCATCCTGAGGGAGAAAAATGGCATTCGCACACTGTTTGTGACCCAAATCCTATTCTCATCATCAATTGTTATATTTTTCATTCACTAGAGCCATAAATAGAACCTGAGGTAGATGGAAAGTAAACTCAAACAAGGAATACTTTATTGTGTGTCCTCTAAGCTCCACAGTCAGTCCCAGACTGCCCCCCTAATTCCTGTCTCTGGCTTACCTGACCCGCTCATTTAAAGAGTAATACACACGCAATACATATGTAACGCTTCCTTAGAGAGGGGGCCCAAAACTGCTCAGAAAGCTCCTAAAGCAGTCAGACCAGAGCCTTATCCAACATCATCTATCTCAGCTCTTATATTCTAGCCCCCTTGAAATGAATGCAAACATTGCATTGGCCTCCTAACTGCTAATCGAACCTACATGTTAACCTCAAGATCATCCTGAACCTAGGTGTAATGATTGGAACCAGCTGGGTATTGTTGACTACGAGATCCTTGATTAGGGGAGGCAATGGCCTAGTGATTTTATCGCTGGACCTGGATAACATTCTGGGGTCCTGGGTTTGAATCCCGCCAGGGCAGATGGTGGAATTTGAATTCAATAAAATATCTGGAATTAAGAATCTAATGATGACCATGAATCCATTGTCGATTAAACCCAACTGGTTCACCAATGTCTTTTAGGGAAGGAAACTGCCATCCTTACCTGACCTGGCCTACATGTGACTCCAGACCCACGGAAATATGGTTAACTCTGAATTGTCCTCTGGGCAATTAGGGATGGACAATAAATGTTGCATAGCCAGCGACATCCTCATCCCATCAATGAAAAAAGGAAAAATAAAACTGGGCCAATCAGGAAAGCCCTGGCAGACCAATATAACCAGGAGATTTAGAATCTCCTCAGTTCAGGGGACTGACTCAGAGCTGGCTAGCCACAGTCAATATACTGCTGGGAAACAGTACCTGCTGGACTGTCAATCTGACTCTTTTTGGTTGTGTTAAGTCATCATTTCTTCTGCTGTTATTACAACTACCGAAAAGCAAAAAAAAAAAGAAAAAAATATAACCAGGAGATTTGGAATCTCCTCAGTCGTGGAGACTAACTTCGAGCTGGCTGGCCACATCCATTGTACTGTGCACTAGTAAGTAAAGGTTGACTTGGTGATGGGATACCAGCCTCTGTGCAGTTATTTCAACTCTACTTATCGACTTGTTGAATGTTCTGATCAGAGAAACTCAGTCTGTAAGAAGTGGGTGACTAATTCTGGAAATCTGCTAAAGTTGTTTGCATTGGCCAATGACTTCAGAATTTAAGATGTACAGGCCTATGTGTCTATTATACAAACTATCATCCAGGGATTTCACAAAGGCCTGATATTCACTATGAAAACAATTATCAAACTGGCAAATCACAGTTTGTTTCTTTTCTTTTTCAATTTATCGCTTAACTGCGTGTCTGTCCGTCTGTCAATGTGAGAATAAAGGTTTGTGACCAAAGAAGATTGGGTTTAGATCAGTGGCATTAATTAGGTTGCCTTGCAATTTATCAATGATCTGTTAAAGCTACATGAACAAAAAGAAAAAAATCTATAACCAGGATATTTAGAATCTCCGCCAGTTCAGGAGGCTGACTCCGAACAGGTTGGCCACAGCCAGTATACTATGAACAAGCAAATAAAGCGTGACTTGGTGATGGGGTACCGGCCCCTATGCAGTCATTTCAGCGGCAACAGGAGAAAACAGTACATGCCTGAAGAACATTCACTTGCAACAATCATGTTGGAATTGGAGTAAGCACTTCTGGCACCATGCCTTTATTTGGGAAGCTTGACTCATTTGATCCTGCTGTCGAAGACTGGGCCCAGAATGTGGAAATAATGCAATATGTTTTCTGGCCAAATGACATTGGGGCAGATGAAAAGCAATGAGTAATCCTTCTGACTGCTTGCAGACTCGCAGCGTTTTCGGTTATAAAGGGGTTAACTTTCCCAGAGGCACCAGACACTAAAACCTTCCAAGAGTTGATGGAGTTGGTTAAGGAATATTACGACCCTAAGCCTCCTCTAATTCTGAGACACTATCCATTTTATTTGGCTGTTAGAAAACTGGAGGAATCAGGGCTTTTGATGAGGTTGAGACGACTGGCAGAGGCATGTGATTTCAGGTTAACCCTGAACGAGAGGATGAGAGAATTTTTGGTAAGCAGAATTAATGATGTAACCATGTAGAAACACCTACAAGCTGAAGTCCAACTGGACTTCACATAACTAGATCTGTCATTAGAAAATGCAGCAAGTGAAACATGGGAAATACAGGGCATACCAATAGCAGTGGACTCCCTAACTCCTCCAACTGAGCTTGGGGAACACCACTTGAGAGTAGGCAATTGCAGAGCCTCAGGGCATTTCCTGAGTAGAGGGACCCAAGGACAGCCCACAGTAGAACCCCACAAACAAAGCTGTGCCTTGGCTAAGTGGGTCTGAGCTGTTGAGCCATTATAGTTGCTACCGGTATGCGGACTTGAGACAGCAAAAGAATCCTACAAGACTTGACTTCAGTAAGAAAACTCATAGGCCAGTACCCAGGAAACTGCACAACCTGGAAAGTCCCCCTACAAGTGGGTTCAAACAATTAGCTTGCTTAATGACATCCAAATCCGAACCGATTAAAATTAAAGCTTGGTTAAATGATCACCCCGTTGCCACAGAGGTCGATACCATTGCAGCTGTATCTGTGGTTGCAGAATCTGTCCTTAACAAGATTTGCCCAGGACTCCAGCCCTTAGGTGTGCATAAGACCTCAGCCAGACTGAGAATGTACACTGGGGAACCATTGCAGATTAAGGGCACAACTTCAGTTCCAGTCTCCTATGAGAAGTGATTGGTGCAGTTACCACTGATGGCAATAAAAGGCTGGGGCCCAACCCTATTGGGGCAGAATTGGTTGAGAAAGATTCACCTCGATTGGCTCAACATTTCTCAATTAGAAAATGGCTGCCTCAATGAAGTCTTAGTGAAATACCCAGGACAATTTCAGGAAGGGCTTGGGACAATCAAAGAGGCCAAAGTCACTTTACATGTTGACCAGGAAGCAATCCCAAGATTTTGCAAGGCCTGCCCAATGCCACTTGCCTTGCAGGCAAAAGTAGAAATCAGGAGGCTGGACAGCAAAGGAATCATCAACCGTGCAGTTTATGGAATAGGCAGCACCAGTTGTACCGATTGTGAAGCCTGATCAGATTTTCTGATGAAGGGTTTAGGCCCGAAACGTCAAGTTTTCCTGCTCCTATGATGCTGCTTGACCTGCTGTGTTCATCCAGCCCCATGCTTGTTATCTCGGATTCTCCAGCATCTGCAGTACCTTTTATCTCTGATACCATTTTACAAGGGCTATCCCATTTGTCATTTATCTAGATTATGTACTCATAACAGGGAAGACCAATAAAAATAACTTGGACATAGTGCTTAAATGTTTCTCCCAGAGGGGTGTACACCTTAGAAGGGAAAAATGTGTGTTCCAAGCACCCAAGTGACCTACTTGGGTTAGAAGTATACATAACTGGGTTACACCCAATGGAAGATAAAGTGAGGGCGATCAAAGGTGCCCCGACTCCCATGCCTGTACCAAAGCTTAGGTCTTTCCTGGGGGTAGTGAATTATTACAAAAAATCCATCCATAACCTGGTCTCCATCTTGGCACACTAACACCTGCTGTTTAAAAAGGATCAGCCTTGGAAATGGTCACATAGCCAAAAAGTAGGCTTTAGGGAAGTGAAAATGCCACTTTCATCATCTAAGGTGCTGGCCTACTGTGATTGAAGTGAGAGGTAGTGCTGACATGCAATGCCTCCCCGTTTGGTATTGGGTAGTGTTGGCTCACCGGTAGCCCAACAGAGAGGAACACCCAATAGTTCCCAGACTTTGGCCAATACCAAACTGTCCCAACTCCTGTACAATTATAGGATCACCCCGCACGCAACAACAGGGATAGCTCCATCAGAGTTGCTAATGGGGAAAAGAATCCACACCAGGTTAAACCTGATATTTCCAGACCTTGGGAGGGAGGGTGAAATAGCAGCAGGGACACCAGTGCCGGACATATGCCTCTTCCAAGCAAGAAAGACAATTTCATTCACTGGACAACGTTTGGTGCTGGAACAATGGAAATAGCCCTGTATGGGTATGAGGTGGGGTTGATTTGCGATCAGGTCCCATGACTTACAAAGTTCGGTGGGTGATACAGTTCCTGAACAAACACATGGATCAGCTGAAAGCTGTTAGCTCGCAAACAGGGCAGGAGTAAAACATACCCAGCCCCTCAGACAGCCAGAAGGCCTGTCAGAACCTGTTGGCTCTCCCCCTTCATCTAGTTTCAAGGGAACCTCAAAGTCTGAGATCGATGCAACCTCAATACATTACCACCCGAAGAAGGAGGAAACTCTTCCAAGTAGGTCCAGATGCAAGAGATGGGCTACAGCCGTACACACCACTCATGTCAGAGTACAAGTCAGGGAAGTGGACCTGGAGTGAAAGCATCAAAAGAAAAGCTACAAGAGAAAGACCAGGCCTACATTTCTGGACTTAGGGAGATTGGAAGTGGGATGTAGTGACTGGAACCACCTGGTTCTAGTTGACTACGAGATCCTTGATTAAGGTTGTTACCTGGGCCAGTCAGGAATGCCCGGGCAGACCAACATAACCAGGAGATTCTCGATACCTTTCAGGAGAGGAGACTACTGCAAGTTGTGGAGTGCTTTATCTCCCCCTCCAATTCTATTTTAATTCGATCCCTACCCTCTCCTTCACTTTTTCTTTCATGTAGGCATTGCCCCAGGGGCTCTGCTTGATATTGATTCTTTGGTCACATGGGTGGTTTTCCCTGTGGTGGAATCTTAATAAAGTTATTTGTACACCTGGTGTTTTTTTACTGTGTCTCACACCTGCACACGCACAGCAAGGGTGCTGGGGAGAATGAGCACTACTGCCATATGGCAGTGGTGTATGGGAAAAATATATAACCAGGAGATTAGAATCTTGTTAGTTGAGGACTGACTCCAAGCTGGCCTTCAAATTGGCGTCATCTGTAATTTCAGTAATTGTGTTTTTGATGGTAAAGGTCATGTAAATTATGGAGAGCCGATATCCCAGCAAAAAAGAATAAAAAAGTGAAAAAAATATATAACCAGGAGATTCTCAGTGCCCTTTGGGAGAGGTGGGCACTGCAGGGTGTGGAGTGCTTCATCTCCCCATCCAATTCTATTTTAATTTAATCCCTACCCTCCCCCTCACATTTTCTTCCACGTAGGCATTGCCCCTGGGGGCTCTATTTGATACTGATTCTTTGGTTACATGGGTGTTTTTCCGATGGTGGTATGTTAATAAAGTTATTTGTACACCTGGTTTTTTTTCACTGTGTATCGTGCCTACACACGCACTACAAGAGTGCTGGGGAAAATAAGAGAAAAAAGAAAAAAAACCAGGAGATTTAAAATCTCCTCAGTTCAGGGGACTGACTCCGAGCTAGCTGGCCACAGCCAGTGTACTGGCAAAAGTAAATAAAGGGTGACTTGGCGATGGGATACTGGCCTGGGTGCAGTTATTTTACTAGGACTCCTAAGTCTCTTTGTGCTTCACATTTGCTCAGTCTTTCCTCATTTAAAAAATAACCTATATTTCTATTCTTCCTACCAAACTGCGTAACCTCACACTTTCCCACATTGCATTCCATCTGCCACACTTTGCCCACTCTCCTAGCCTGTCAAAGTCCTTCTGTACCCTGACAGTATCCTCAACACTACCTGTTGTTGTGATTGTTCAGAGGTCAGTCAAATGGACTTCATAGAATATGAGTTCCCTGGTTCGGGCTGTTAATCTGGTCCAATCAGGAGACCGTGGCTGACAGATAAACAGGAGTGTCAGACATTCTGACAGTCTGAGAACTAGGTCTGACAACTGGATCAATGTCAAGGACTTTCCTCGTGTAAATAACAGGTGACTTGGTGACGGGATACCGGCCTCTGTAGAGTTATTTCAGTGGCGACAAGAGAAAAGCATGCTCCTGAAGAAGTTTGTTTGCAACAGTCATCTTTTGCGTTGGGAGAAGCATTTCTGGCATCATGCCATTATTTGGGAAGCTTGAATCGTTTAATCGTGTTGTCAAACACTGGGCCCAATATGTGCAAAGAATGTTTTACTTTTTCCAGGCAAATGGTATTGGGGGTGATAAAAAGCAAGAAGTAATTCTCCTGACAGTTTGTGCACCTGCACATTTTTCAGCTATTAGAAGTCTGACCTTCCCTGAGGCTAAAATGTTTCAAGAGTTGACGGATTTAGTTAAGGAACATTACAATCCCAAGCCTCCTCTAATTCTGAGTCATTATCGTTTTCACTCAGTAATTCAAGAACCAGAGGAATCTATATGGGGGTGTTTAGAAGGTTAAGAAAACTAGCAGAGACAGGTGACTTTGGTTCCACCCTTAATGAGATACTGAGAGACCAGTTGGTATGTGGGATTAATGTTGTAGCCATGCAAAAGTGCTTACTAGTTGAAGTCAAGCTGGACTATAACTGTCTTTATCATTGGAAAAAGGTTGCAAGTGAAGCATATGAGTTGCAGGGTATTCTGCTGAAAGTGGACACCCTCACCAGTCCGACTGAGGCTGGGGAACACCACTTAAGTGAAGGCAATTGCATAGCTCACACAGGACATATCCTGAAGAGAGGAACGCTAGGTCAGCCCACAGCAAAACACCAAAACAAAACCAAGCCTCTGCAAAATTGCTAAAAGTTCCTTCAGGATCCAGACCAGCAAGCCATTGTAATAGCTGCTGGTATGCCGACTTGAGACAGCAAAAGAGTCCCACCAGACTTAAATTGAATAAGAGACCTCATGGGCCAGTATCCAGAAAAGTGAACACCCTGGAAAGTCTACCCGCATCTGATTTGGAATAATTAAATTTCTTAGCAACAGCCAAATCAGAACCAATAAAAATAAATGTCTGGTGAAATGGTCACCTGGTTCTAATGGGGGAAGCATTTCTGGCATCACGCCATTATTTGGGAAGCTTGAATCGTTTAATCGTGCTGTCAAACACTGGGCCCAATATGTTGAATGGTTTGATGGATTAGCCATGGGAAATGCAGGGTTGGAGGGATGGGATAGATCTAGGTGGGATGCTCTTCAGAGGATGGTGTGGACTCAACAGGCCAAATGGGCTGGTTCCACACTGTAAGGATTCGATGATTTTATACTGGGGAACCTTACAGATCAAGAGTGCAACTTCGGTTCTGGTCTCTTGTGAGAAGCAACTGGTTCAGCTACCACTGATTGTAGTAAAAGGCTCAGGCCAAAGCTTGATGTGATGAAATTGGTTGAGAAAAATTTACCTGGATTGTTTTAAAGTTTTTCAGTTAGAAAATGGCTGCCTGAGTGAAGTCCTAATTAAATACCTGGACATTTTTCAGGAAGATCTAGGGACTATCAAAGGAGCCAAGGCCACCTTACATGTTGACCAAGAAGCAATTCTGCAAGGCCCACCCAGTGCCCTTTGCCTTACAGGCAAAAGGAGAGGCAGAAATCAGAAAACTAGAAAATGAAGGAATCATCAAACCAATCCAGGTTGCAAAATGGGCAGCATCAGCTGTGCCAGTTGTGAAGCCCAACAGGTCAGTTCATCATTGTGGAGATTTTAAACATAAGGTAACCGCTTTTTGCAGCTGGATGTACACGCAATTCTTTGCATAGAGGATTTATACGCAAAGCTGGCAAGGGGGCTGTACCTCACAAATCTGGACAAGAGCCATGCATACTTGCAACTAGGGGTTAAATGAGGATTCCCAGATGCATGCTAGAATTAATCCCCATGAAGGTTTGTACCAATATACATGACTACTATTTGGGGTATCATCAAATTTTCTGCAGGCGATGGAGAACATTTTACAAGATATACCCCAAGTCACCATTCAACTAGATAACTTGCTTGTAACAGGGAAGACCAATAAAGGTCACTTAGAGAACTTGGACATAGTTCTTAGTTGTTTCTCCCAGGAATGCATTTGCCTCAGAAGGGAAAAGTGTGGGTTCCAGGCATGTCAAGTGACCTGAGATAACAAGCATGGGGCTGGATGAACACAGCAGGTCAAGCAGCATCATAGGAGCAGGAAAACTTGACGTTTCGGGCCTAAACCCTTCATCAGAAATGGGGGAGGGGAAGAGGGTTCTGAAATAAATAGGGAGAGAGGGGGAGGCGGATAGAGGATGGATAGAGGAGAGGATAGTGACATGCATGGGATAAAGAGTTGACAAGACCGGGTCACACCCGTTGGAAGATAAAGTGAGCGTGATCAAAGGTGCCCCAGCTCCCATGTCTGTACCAGTGCTCAGGTCTTTCCTTTAGCTGGCAAATTATTACGGAATGTTTATACATGACCTGGCCTCCATCCTGGCTCCTTTGCATCAATTCCAAAAAAATTATGCAGCCAAGCCATCACTTTCGGGGAAGTGAAGAGACAGCTATCATCCTCTAAGGTGTTGGCACACTATTATCGCAAGTGAGAACTGGTATTGACATGTGATGTCTCCTGAAAGGCACTGGGGTAGTATTAGCTCATAGGTGGCCCAATGGAGAGGAACACTCAGAAGCATATGCATCAGGATTTTGGATAATGCAGAGGGTAATTACGCCCAGATAGAGAAGGATGTTTTGGCAGTCATATTTGGAGTCAGGAAGT
>JAHRHZ010000206.1:33674-52099 GCA_024137785.1 Ginglymostoma cirratum | reverse complement strand
CAGTGTCATCCAGGGTCTCCAAAATGAAGATGTTAGTGAGAAGTTATGTCTGGTGGCCAGGATTGGATGTAGACATAGCCAAGTTGGCGGGCAGTGCTCAGGGTGCCAACATGGACAATATATTACTGCTAGCAGCTTCCCCACATTCATGGGAATGGCCAAGTAAACCTTGGATTTGGCTACACATGGACTACGCAGATCCTTTCATGGGCCTAATGTTCTTAGTCATTGTGCATGCCCACTCAAAATGGTTGGACACGCACAAAGTTCATTCGTCAAACATGGGGATAATGATAAAAAATCTGCCTGCTTCTTTTGCAATGTACAGACTCCCGGAAGAGTTGGTCACAGACAACAGACCTTTGCAAGGCTAGACAGGTGGTATACTGCAGGGGAAATAGTTTGGTGAAAGAATCATGGGAATGGCCCTGCATGGATAAGAGGCTTGGTCAACACAAGGTCAGGTCTAGTGACATATAAATTTCGGGTAGGAGCAATGGTCCTGCACATGGACTATATGAAAGCTGCAAACTCACAAACGATGTGGGAACAAAACATGCCCTGCTCTTTGGAACAGTTGGAAAGACTGTCAGAACTCGTGGGTTCTCCCTCTCCATCAAGCTTTAAAGACACCTCAGAATCTGAGATGGGCATGGCAGATGTCGACTGATTGACCGCCGGAAGAACAGAATGAATTTTTTCTGAGACGCTCCGTGTGCAAGAGGCAAGCTTCTGCGTGTTGCACGCTGCCCATATCCAGGGCGGAGTCAGAGGAACCTGACCCGGTGCTAAAACACCTCAGGAGGACCTACAAGAAAAAGAGCCGGCTGCTGTCCTCAGAATCAGAGGGGGAGGGATGTAGTGATTGTAACAAGGTCAGCCAGGTGGATCTAATAGAATATGAGCTCCCTGATCGGGACTGTCAATCAGGGAGTCCTGGGCTGACAGATAAAAAGAAGATTGTCAGAGATGCTGGTATTCTGAGAGCTGGCTCTGAGGGAGCTGGATCAGTGTCAAGGACTTTCTATGTGTACATAAAGGGTCACTTGGTGACGGGATACTGGCCTGTATGGTTATTTCACCTACCTTTCTGATGGTGGATATAATTGACCCCTTAATTTGGAGAAGAGCGGCGATGTTATCTCCAGTGATGACAGGTCACAGACCTGAAACATTACCACTTTTTGTCTTTGTGTGCTGACTATTACTTTCTCATGTTGCATATCTTCCTGTTTTTGGTTCAGTAGAACCATAAATGAAACATGAGTTAAACAGGGTAAACTCGAACAGGGAATACTTTTTATACAGCTCCATTTTTCTCTTTGTATTTCACTCTCTCTGTCCATAACTCTTTGACTTTCTCCATCTAACTTTGTACCTCTCTCTGTCTCGTTCTGTGCTCTCACTGCCAGTCTCACCCTGGATCTTCATCTCATTCTGTACCTCTCTCTCAGTCAGTCTGTATCTGTGACTGTCTCACTCCATACTTCTCTCTCTTACTGTCTCATTCTGTATCTGTGTCTCTTACTGTCTTGCTCTGTATCTCTCTCAGTTACTATCTCACCATGTACTTCGCTGTCTCACGCTGTACCTCTCTCCCTCACTCTATCTCACTGCGTACCTCTCTTTCTCATTCGTTATTTCTTTCTGTCACTGTCCTGCTCTGTACCTCTAACTGTCACGGTCTGTATCTCTCCTACTGTCTCTCTCACTCTCACTGTCATGCTATGTACCTCTCTCTCTCAGTATCTCTCTGCGTCACTGTCTCTTTCTGGTTGAGACTTCTTCAAAAAAAAACTCAAATAAATTAATCAAGCACAATTTCCCTTTCCTGAAGCCATGCTGAACCTGCTTGATTAGATTATGATTTTCCAAATGTGCTGCTATTACTTCCTTAATAATTGATTCTAACATTTTCCAACAATAGATATGAGGCTGATTCTGTACCTCTCTCTGCCACTATCTCATAGAAAGAATCATAGAATCCCTACAGTGTGGAAACAGGCCCTTTCGGCCCAAGAAGTCCACACCGACCCTCAGGGTATCCCACCCAGAACCCTTCCCTGTAACGCACCTAATTTATACATCCCTGAACATTACAGGCAATCTGGTATGGAAGGCGCTAGCTATGAAGAGAGGTTGAGTAGGTTAGGATTGTTTTCATTAGAAAAAAGGAGATTGAGGGGGGACCTGATTGAGGTCTTCAAAATCATGAAGGGTATAGACAGGGTTGATAGAGATAAGCTTTTTCCCAGGGTGAGGGATTCAATAACGAGGGGTCACGCGTTCAAGGTGAGAGGAGAAAAGTTTAAGGGGGATACACGCGGAAAGTACTTTACACACAGGGTGGTAGGTGCCTGGAATGCGTTGCCAGCAGAGGTAGTAGAGGCAGGCATGGTAGATTCATTTAAGGTGCGTCTGGACAGATGCATGAGTAGGTGGGGAGCAGAGGGATACAGATCCTTAGGAATTGGGCGATAGGTTTAGACAGTGGATTTGGATCGGCACAGGCTTGGAGGGCCGAAGGGCCTGTTCCTGGGCTGTAAGTTTTCTTTGTTCTTTGTTCTAATTTAGCAATGCCCATTTACCTTGTCTGCACACATCTTTAGACTGTGGGCGGAAACCAGAGCACCCGGAGGAAACCCACACAGAAATGGGGAGAGCTCAGCATAGTCGCCCAAGTGTGGAATCAAACCCGGGTTCCTGGCACTGTGAGGCAGCAGTGCTAACCACTGAGCCACCATGCCATCTCACACTAATCCTCTTTCCATTTGTACCTCTCTAATAATGTCTGTTCTGGGCCTCTTTCTGTCTATGCCTTTCTTTATCAATGTCTCCTATGTACCTCTCTCACTGCCTGTACCTCTAACTGTATAAACCTCTCTTTATTGTCTCACTCCATACGTCTCTTTATCAATGTCTCTCTTTGTACCTTTCTCTGTCTATAATTCTGTTTGTGACTCTCTCTGTCTGTGCCTCTGTCTATTGGTATCTCACTCTGCACCTCTCTCTACCAATGTCTCACTCCATACCTCTATACCTCTCTCTATTAATGTCTCATTCTATTCCTCGCTCTGTCTGTACCTCTTTCTAACAGTCTCATTCTGTACCTCTCTGTATCAATGTCTCACTGTACCTCTCTGTCTGTACTTCTCTCTGCCTGTGCCTCTGTCAATGTCTCACTCTGTACCTCTCTCTGTCTGTACTTCTCTCTATCAATGTCTCATTCTGTACCTCTCTCAATCTGTATCTCTCTCTATCAATGTATTATGCTGTATCTCTCTCTATCCGTACCTCTTCTTACCCACTCTATCCACCTGCGATGCAAATTTCAAAGAACTATGTACTGGAACCCCTAAGTCTTTCTGTTCTACAACACTACCCAGGCCCTACCATTAACTGTATAAGTCCTGCCCTTTTTTTTACTAAAATGCCTTTCTCTGATGTGCCTCTATTAGTGTCTCACACTGTACCTCTCTCCCAGTGCCTTGTGCTGCACAGCTTTCTCAATTTTTCTTACTTGCTTCCTTTCCCTGGCCCTCTCTTTCTGTCTGGCCTTTCTCTGCTTCCCTCCCTCTGCCTCCTACACTAAAATCTATATGTTTGTCCCTCTCCCACACTCTGACTCTCTCTCGTTGCTTCTTTCCCCCATCCTTCTCTTTACCTCCCCACCTCTGTGTACCTCCCTCCCTTCCCCCCCCAGACAGATATTATCTCTCTCCCTCACTTTGCCTTATCTCCCTCCATCTCATCATTCTCTCTGCCTGCCTTTCGTCTCTCCTTCTATATCTTATTCTCTCTGTCCACACTCTCCCATTCTCCCTTACCTTTCGAACCACATCAACTCCTCACAAGGTTTCTGGAAATTTGATAAAAATGTTTTATACTAGAGATTTCTGATACAGAACATGTAATACTGAGAGAAAATGTTTCATCAACAAAGTGGGAGTGGGAGGCTGCCTGTTGCAATTTCTGCAGTAATGTTATCTGGTGAATTCTCCTGCCCTTCAGAGTCTACCCCCCCAAACAGACCCGGTTGCAATCTCCATAGCCTAAAAGAATCAGGACCACATTCTACCTTTCAGTCTCTTACACAAGAAATTGCAAAGGCTGAGATCAGAACATGGTAAAAGACGCTGAAGGATAGCAGCAGTTTAAGCTGAGACTGGAGATACCCACTTACAATGCCTCTAACCTGCTGATGCTGGGTGCTGCTTTGCTGCTGAGGGGAACGGATGCTTCACGGTTAATCTGGAGCACAGCCACTTCCTACTCACTCTTCACATTATTGAAGGTTGTCGTCTATTCATATGTCCGCAGCACTGCTGCCCACACAAGTGTGGGAAGTGTTTTCAAAGCTAAGCCGAGCAGACTGGAGTCTTGGAGCACTCAGTATTTTCCAGCAGGGGTTGTGTGGGTGTACATAATGACAGGCCTGGCTTCAAACCTACAGCAAGGGCTGAGGGAATCATCACCACATTCTGTGAAACATAGCACAGCACCGATCAGCCCACTGTGCTCCCGCGCTCCCAGATTCGATGGGGAAATATGCTGACAATCTCAATCGAACTGTATAAACAGTCTCCAAGTTACTAACGGAGCTTCACATCACCAACAGGGAGTAGCTCCAATAGAGGACTTTGCAGTGAGTCGAGAACCCGAATAAAGCAGAAACTGCGATATTTCAGGAATCTGATCAGAATGTCGGAACAAGAGGAGGCAGATCCAGATCTATGACGTTCACTCCCCACTCAGCTCATCGGCAATACAAGCAGTAAATCCAGCCTTTGAATCCCTAGGTTACAGAGAAAGGAAATCGCCCTGGACTACTGCTCCTATTCACAGTCCAATGAGCACCTCATGAGAGAGAGAGGGCAAATCCTGAACAGCCAGCGTTGAAATCTGGGTTAAAGGGACAGGACATCACCCAGGATTCCTGATCCTGATCATTGTGCAGGTGTTAGACTGATTCAGGGAGAATTCCTGCTCCTGATCGCTGTGCAAAGAGCTCAAGTTTAAAGAAAGTTGAAATTCAGCCATGATTGCTGTTCCTGAACATCAAGTAATGATAATTTGCAAGGCGATTTCCTTCCAAACAAAACTCAACAGGCATGGCAAAATCTGCAAAGAGGGAAGCAGAGTTAACATTTCAAGTCCAGCATGACTCTTCTTCAGAACCAGTTTTTATTTGACCTCCTTCTGATCATTGTCCAATGAATTCAGCTGTGGGAATAGGGAAATCAGCCAAGGCTCATGCTCCCGATCACTGTCCAGTAGGTCACACCTAAAAAAAAACTGGAAAAATCCAACCTGACCAATTACTGCCCTATGCTTCCTCTCAATCATCAGCAAAGTAATGGAAGACCGTGCTATCAAACACTACTTACTTTGCAGTAACTTGCTCACTGATGCTCAGTTTGAGTTCTACGAGTGGTAGCGAGGAAGAAAACCTTAGACTAGAGACTAATATACATTGGCTGGTCAAATGGGCTGAACAGTGGCAAATGGAGTGTAATCCTGAAAAATGTTAGGTCTTACATTTTGGGAGGAGTAACAAGGTAATGGTGTACACAATGAATGGTAGGAAGCGAGAAGTACAGAGGATCAGAGGGACATTGGTGTGCATGTCCACAAACCCATGATGGCAACAGGACAAGTGGATAAGTTATTTAAGATGACATATGGGATACTTGAAGTTGAGGTGTGGAATTTAAGAGTTGGTGGGGTATGATGTAGATGTATACAATGCTAGTTAGGCCACAGCTGGAGTACTGTGTGCAGCTGTGGTTACCACACTACATGGATGTGATTACACTGCAATGGTGCAGAAAAGATTCACCAGGATGTTGCCTGGGCTGGATCAAGTCAGAGGCTGGTTAGGCTGTGTTTGTTTTCTTTCAAACAGAAAAGGAAGAAGAGGGACTTTGAGGAATACAAAGTTACGAGAGGCATAGATAGGATACAAGAAACTTTCCCCCTTAGTAAAAGAGTCAATGATTGGGAGCATAGATTTGAGGAAAAGAACAGGAGGTTTAGAAGGGATTTAAGGAGAGATTTTTTTCACCTGAAACTCACTGCCTGAAAGGGTGATCGAGGCAGGAACCATCATAACATTTAAGAAGCATTTATGAAGCGTTATACCTACAAGGGCATGGGCTAAGTGATGGAAAATGGGACTAGACTACTTATGTACCTGATGACCAGCAATGGGCATGATGGCTGACTGGCATCTTTCCATGCTGTAAAATTTTATGGCTGTATGAATGTACTGATCCTTGCTCCATTTGGGGATCCACATGGAAATGACAGCTTCTCCAGTAGCTCATTCAAGCAGCAATTCATCTCAAGCCAACAGACTCTTTCACCCTCTGTCCACACTTGTATTTCCCAGTCAGTCACAGGCCAATGGCCAGATGTGGGAACTCTGTATGTCACATGCAATCCAGGTGTGATGAACCAACCCAACATAGACCTATCATCTTTCCAGAGAGAGGTCTATGTTCCACAACTTGAGCAATTTGCATTGTTTATGTGCCTGCAGACAATTTGATTCACCTCAGCTGGCAACTTAAAATGGCCACAGTTGTCTTTCTGCCACAGAAATGAATTGTCAATTCATTCCTTTGGTCAACATTGGTGCCTTAATATCACTTACAGTCTTGTTTTGCCTGGCCTCAGTGCTCTCTCTCTTTGTTACTGTTACTTCCACAAAGTTGTTCTCCCAGCAGCAAGTATACAGGAACAAGTGGACTGCTGAGTATCAAAGGTTCCTGCAATGGTGATGAAAATATTGGGGAGTGGTGAGTCCAAAAAAAGGATTTTACATAGGATGACTTTGGTTATACAGCACAGAAACAGGCCATTCAGCCCAACAGACCATACTGGTGTGGTCCATGCTCCGTTAAAGCCTCTTCCCATCTTTCCCATCTAAATCTACCATGATAACAATCTAGCACCTTCTCCCTCATAACATGTTCAGATTTGGGGTGGCACAGTGGCTCAGTGATTAGCACTGCTGCCTCCCAGCGCCAGGAGCCCGGGTTTGATTCCACCCTTGGGTGACTGTCTGTGTGGAGTTTGCGCATTCTCCCCATGTCTGTGCTGGTTTCCTCCGGGTGCTCTGTTTTCCTCTCACAGTCCAAGGATGTGCAGGTTTAGGTGGATTGGCCATGGTAAATTGCCCATAGGAGTCAGGGATGTGTAGAATACAGGGACAGGTCTGGCTGGGATGCTCTGAGGGTTGGTGTGGGCTTGTGGGGCCAAAGGGCCTGTTTCCATACTGTAGTAATTCTGTGACCTTCTATGATTCACAATAAAGTGGATGAATTAGTCACGCACCTAGATATAAATGGGTATGATATAATTTGGAATACAAACACATGGCTGCAGGGTAACCAGGGATGGGAATTGAATATCTAGGGTAATTTGGTTTTTAGGAAAGAATAAAAGGAAAAGGACATGGGGTAGCACTGCTAGTTAAATAAATACACAAAGTGAGGAAGGATATTAGCTCTGGTGAAGTGGAATCCAATGGTAGAGCTCACAAACAGTAAGGGGCAGAAAACAGTAGTGGGGTTTATATATGGATACCCAAACTGTAGTGTTAATGCTGGGGAAGGCATTAAATACGAAATTACTTTTGCATGCAATAGAGGTACAGTTGTGATTATGGACACCTTAAATCTGCATTTAAATTGGGCAAATCAAATCAGCAACAATACCACAGAGGAGGGATCCCTGGAATGTGCACTTGTTCTCTGGACTTCAAGAAGTTGAGGAATCAACTAAAAACAGGCCATCCTTAACAGGAGATTGTTAATTAAGAAAGGTATCATTAGCAATCCAACTATGCTCTTTGAGGAAGAGTGACCACAACATGATCAAATTCCTCATTAAGGTGGGGAGTGATTTTGTTGATTCTGAGACAAGGGTCCTGAGTCTAAATAAAGGAAACCACAATGATATGAGGTACAAGCTGGCTGTGATAAATTGGGGAATATTACTTAATGAGATGTCAGTGGATAGGAAATAGCAAACACTTAAAAAATTTATGGATGAAGTACAACAATTGTTCATTCCTCAAAAAACCAAAAGAACTGCAGATGCTAGAAATCTGAAACAAAAACAGAAATTACTGGAAAATCTCAGTAGGTCTGGCAGCATCTGTGGAGCACCTTTGCTGTGTCATTTTTGTGTCAGACAGGCATGAACAATTACAGAAATCGTTGGAAAATCTCAGGAAGTCTGACAGCATCTATGGAGAGAAATCCGAGTTAACATTTCTGGTGCAGTGACCCTTCCTCACACCCACTCTTCAGAAACTCCAGTCCTCAGGAAGGGTCACTGGATCTGAAAGACTAACTCTGATTTCTCTCCATAGATGCTGTCAGACTTCCTGAGATTTTCCAACGATTTCTGTAATTGTTCATGCCTGTCTGACACAAAAATGACACAGCAAAGGTGCTCCATCCATGGCTAACAAGGGAAATTAAGGTTAGGATTATATCAAAGGATGGGACATACAAATTGGCCAAACAAAACAAAGAGTTCTGGGAGCTGTTTAGATTTCAGCAAAGGAGGACAAACGGGATTGATTAAATGGGGGATAAATGAGTATGAGAGTAAGGTTACAAGGAGAATACAAATTGATTGTAAAAGCTTCTATAGCATGTGAAGAGAAAAAGATACTCTAAAGGCATGTGAAGAGAATAAGATTAGTGAAGACAAATGTAGGTTCCTTACAATCAGGAAGTTATGATGGGGAACAAAGAGATGGCATGCCGATTAATGCATATTTTCATACAATCCCTACAATGTGGAAGCAAGATATTTGACTCATTGAGTCCCCACCAACCCTCTAAAGAGCATCCCACCCAGACCCATCCCCATAACCTATCCCTGTAACCCTGCATTTCCCACGGCAAATCCACATGCCCGATAGATCCCTGAACATTATAGGAAATTTAGCATGGCCAATCCACTTAACCTGCACGTTACTGGACTGTGGAAGGAAACCGAAATACCTGGAGGAAACCCATTCAGACACAGACAGATGCCAAGGTTGGAATCAAACCTGGGTCCCCACCGCTGTGAGGCAGCAAGTGTGCCAATGTGCCACCCATTGCCCATTTTGGTTCTGTCACCACAAAGGAGGACTCAAATAAGGTTCCAAAAACATTGGGGAAGAAAAGGTCAAGTAACAGGGAGGCACTGAAGGAAAGCAGTATTAGTAGGGAAATGGCATTGGGAAATGAGTGGGATTAAAGGCCAATAAATTCCCAGGGCCCAATAATTTTCATACCTAAATACTTAAGGAAACGGACCTGGAAATAGTGGATTCTTTGCTGTTCATCTTTCAAGATTGTATAGATTCTGGAACAGTTCCCACGAATTGAAAGGTAGCTAAATATAACTCCACCATTTTACAAAAGTGGGTAGAGGTAACTCAGGAACTTACAGACTGTTTAGCCAGACATTGCTAATAGGAAAAATACTTGGGTCCATGATAAAAGATTTAGTAGCAGTGAGCATGGAAAACTGACAGCAATGCACAGAGTCAGCATGGATTTACAAATATGAAACCAACCTTTACAAATCTACATGAATTTTTTTGAGGGTGCAACTGATACGGTTGATATTGGGGAGCAACTCGGTGTGGTTTACTTGAACTTTCAGAAGACTTTCAATAAGATCCCATAAAAGATTAACATGTAAACTTCAAGCACGTGGGACTGGGGGTTGTGAACTGACGTGGATAGAGAACTGTTTGGCAGACAACACTCAGAATAAATGAGCCTTTTTCTGAATGGCAGACAGTGGCTGGTCAGGTATTGCAGGGACCAGTGATGGGAACCCAGCTAGTCACAATTTTGTATTAATGATTTAGATTAGGAAACTAAATGTATTATCTCCAAGTTTGCAGAAATCACAAAGCTAAGTGGGAGGGTAAGCTGTAAGGAGGATGCAGAGATGCTTCAGTGTGATTTGTTCAAGTTGAGCGAGTAGGCAAATCCATAGCAGTTGAAGTATGATGTGGATAAATGTGAGGTTATCCACTTTGGTAGCAAGAAAGAGAAAGCAGATTATTATCTGGATGATGATAGATTGGAAAAGGAGGAGGTATATCAAGACCTGGTTGTCTTTGTACGCCAGTCACTGAAAATCAGCAAAGCAGGTGCTGCAGAGGTAGAAAAGGCAAATGGGGTGTTGGCTTTCATAGCAAGAGGAGTACAGGAGCTGGTGACACTTTCTCAGAAGGACCTGGACACAGACCCACAATGTTAACTCTGATTTCTCTCCATAGATGCTGCAAGACGTGCTGAAATATTCCAACAATTTCTGTTTTTGTTTCTGATTTACAGCATAAATTGGCTAAATGCAGGAAGGATGTTCCCAACAGCAAAGGAGTCCAAAACTGGGGTCACAGTTTATGGATACGAGGTAGAACATAGAACATACAACATAGAACAGAACAGTACAGCACAGTATAGGCCCTTCGGCCCACGATGTTGTGCTAACCTATTATCCTACTAAGATCAAACTACCCTGCATACCCTACATTTTACTGTCCTCCATGTGCCTATCCAAGAGTCGCAGAATTGCCAGGATTATCCCTTTTCCCTTTCTTGAACAAGGGAATGACATTTGACACCCTCCAATCATCTGATACTACTCCAGTGGACAGTGAGGATGCAAAGATCATTGCCAAAGGGGCAGCAATCTCTTCCCTTGCTTCCTGTAGCAACCTTGGGTATATCACATCTGGCCCAGGGGACTTATCTATCCTCATGTTTAGGCCATTTAGGACTGAGATGAGGAGAAACTACTTCACTCAGAGAGTGGTGAGCTTGTGGAATCATCTGCCGCAGAAAGTGGTTGAAGCCAAAACATTAATATTTTCAAGAAGGAGTTAGATATAGTTTTTTGGGCAAAAGGGATTAAAAGGTATACAGAAAATACGAGAACAGGATACTGAGCTGAATGATCAGCCGTAATTATATTGAAAGGGGGAGAAGGCTTGAAGGGCTGGATGGCCTACTCCTGCTCCCAATTTCTATGTTTCTCCTGAGATGCATCAAAACAATTCACTTCCACATGATAGTGAGTTTCACATTCTCACCACTCTCTGCAAAACTTGCTTCTGAATTCCTGATTGGATTTCTTGGTGGCCATCCTGTATTGATACCTTCTAGTTACGCTTTTCCCCATAGGAGGAAACATTCCCTTTGTATCCAATCGATCAAAATCTCTTTGAGTTTCAGTCACTTCACATGCAACTGACACAACATTTTAAACACAGAATTTTACAGCAACTTAAGCACCAGATGGGTACTTTTCTCAAGTTCATAAAAACAATATATCACTACAGTGAAGTGTAAAGACAGACAATCTCAAGTAATTAATTTATAAGTTAAATCAAATATGACACTGATGGCAGGATGGGGGATGTGTTGTTACTGCAACATGTGGAAGCTGCTCAACATTAATGTGATCCAGAGAGAACATATCTGTAATAAGTGTTTGCAAGTCGAGGAACTTCGGATTTTAGTTGAGAAACTGGAGTCTCAGCTGCAGACATTGTACCACAGCGGGTCACAGGAAATGTATCTGGTCACTTTGCCCTAGATGGCGGTCACACTTCTCAGATTAGGCAATTCAAAATTGGTCTGTGATCAGGGCAGGAGTTGTGACCGCTGGTGAGGCAAGTATGAGGAATTGGGATTTACAATTGAGAAGCATCAGCCACTGCAATTGTACAACAGTTACAAGACTCTTGCAAGCTGTGCAGGTCAGAATGGGGACTACAGGGAGCATGAATGAACTGCAGGGAGCATGAATGAACTGCTTTGGTACAGGAAGCGATTCAAGCAAGGTAAGGAGTTAGGAATGTAGTTGTGGAAGGGAACAGTATAATTAGGGGGAATGGACTGTTTTCTCTGCAGGTGTGAATGGGAGTCCTGAAGGCTGTATTGCCTACCTGGTGCCAGAGTTAAGGACGTCCCCTCGGGGCTAGAGAGGAACCTGGAGAGGGAGGGAAGAGATCCAGTTGCTGTCATCCATGTTGGTACCAATGAACAAAAACAGAAGTTGCTGGAAAAGCTCAGCAGGTCTGGCAGCAACTGTGATGAAAATATCAGAGTTAACATTTCGGGTCTGGTGATCCTTCCTCAGAACTCTGATTTTTTCTTCACAAACCGTGCCAGACCTGCTGAACATTTCCAGTAACTTCTATTTTTGTTCCTGGTTTACAGCATCCGCAGTTCTTTTGGTTTTTATTTGGTACCAATGACATTGGTAGGACCAGAAAGAAGTTTCTGATGAAAGTTTTTGAACAGTTTGAGGCTAAATTAAAAGAACAGAACCTCCAAGGTAATAATCTCTGGAGTAGTTCTTCAGCCACAGGTAAATTGGCATAAGGTAAATAATGGCAAAGAGTTGAATGTGTTACTTAAAAATTGGTGTGGGTGGAATAGCTTTCAGTTAATGAGGCACAAATACCAGGGGTAGAAAGGAGCTATTCTAATGCAATGAGCTTCACCTGAACTACATGGGTTTGGTACAGGGGAAATGTAGGTTTTACAAAGCAAGAGGATATGGAAGCAGTACAGAGCAGATATTTAGAAACAATACCCAAGGTAGGATAGGAAGAGACTGAGAGTACAAACATAGTAAAACAGCAGTAAATAGGGTCAAACGGGGAAAAAATTATGAAAAGGCAAAATTAATGTTCTTTACTTGAATGCATTGTTGTATTTGGAAAATAGCTCAAATAGAGAGTAATATGTATGATCTTATAGCTATTGCAGACACATGCTTACAGGGAAATCAAAGCTGGGAATTAAATTTTCAGGGATACGTGACTATTTGAAAGTTCAGGCAGGAAGGAAAGGGTAGTGGAGTAGCATTCTTGGTACTGGGCGGAATAAGTATGATAACGAGACATGATCTTGAATCGGAAGAAATAGAACCCATATGGGTGGACGTAACACTTAAAAAGGGAAAGAAGACACTGGTAGGAGTGGTCTAAAGGCCCCCTAACAATAATTATACAGTGGGACAAAGGATAAATCCAGAGATAATAAGGGCATGTAACAATGACAATACAATAATCAAGGGTCATTTTAATCTTTACATAGATTGGGATAGTCAAATTAGCAGAGGAGGCTATGAGGAAGAACTCATAGAGTGTACCTGGGGCAATTTCCTAGAACAACATATTGTGGATCCAACCAGGGATTAGGCTGTTTTGGAACTGGTGATATTCAATGAGATAGGTTTAATAAATGATGTCAGAGTAAAAGATGTCCTCAGAAACAGTGACTACAACACGGTAGAATTTAGCATTCAGTTTGAGGGAGAGGAATCTCCACCAGAAACAACTGTTCTAACTTTAAATAAAGGTAATTTACAAAGGAATGAGGGCAAAGCTGGCTAGAGTGGACTGGGAAAGAGGTTTAGCAGCAAAGACTGTTGACAACCAAAAAAAAAGGGAGAAAAGAACTTACAAGTAAGATCAAGATGGATAGCAAAAGCTTCTTTAACTATATAAAAAAGAAGAAAAGGCCAAAGTGAACAGAGGTACCTTAAAGAATGAGGCTGGGGAAACAACAATGGCGAACCAGGAAATGGCAGAGAATTTGAATAAATACTTTGCATTAGTTTTCACAGTGGAAGACACTAATAACATTCCAAAATTATGAAATAATCAAGGGGTAGACTGAGGAGGGGAAATAAACACAATAATTATCACTAGAGAAAAACTGCCAGGGAAACTAATGGGGTTAAAGACTAATAAGTCCCCTGGGCCTGATGGAATGGAAACAGTCCCTTAAGCCCAACTCTTCCATGTCGACCAGGTTTCCTAAACTGAACTAGTCCCATTTGCCTGCATTTGATCCATATCTTTGTAAATCTTTCCAATCCACGTACCCGTCTAAATGTCTTTAAAATGTTGTAATTATACTTGCCTCTACCGCTTCCTCTGGCAGCTCGTTCCATACATGAACAACCCTCTGTATTTTTTTTATTCATTCATGGGATGAAGGCATCACTAGCTAGGCCAGCATTTACTGCCCAGCCCTGGGGGGCAGTTAAGAGTCAACCACATTGCTGTGGGTCTGGAGTCATGTGTAGACCAGACCAGGTAAGCATGGCTGTTTCCTTCCCTAAAGGGCTTTAGTGAACCAGATGGGTTTCTCCTGATAATTGACATGGTCATCTTCAGACTACAAATTCCAGGTTTTTAAATTGAATTCAAATTCAACCACCTTCTGTGGCAGGATTCAAACCTGGAAGCCCAGAACATTACCTGGGTCTTTGGATTAACAGTCCAGCGATAATATCACTCAGCCATTGCCTTCCCACATTGTGAAAAAATTGCCCCTCAAGTACCTTTTAAATCTTTCTCCTCTCACCTTAAACATATGCCCTCTGGTTTTGGACTCCCCTACCCTGACGAAAATACATTAGCTATTCACCTTATCTATGCCCCTTATGATTTTATAAACCTCTAGAAGGTCATCCCTTAGCCTCCTATGCTCCAGGGAAAATAGTCCCAGCTTATCCAGCTTCGCGTTATAACTCAAACCTTCCAGTCTTACTAACATCCTTGTAAATCTTTTTGCATCTTTTCCAGATTAACTACATTATTCCCATAGCAGGGTAACAAGAATTGTACTCAGTACTCCAAATGTGGCCTCACCAATGTTTTGTACAGCCGTAACATGATGTGCCAACTCCTGTACTCAATTCTCTGACTGATGAAGGCAAGTGTGCCAAAAGCATTCTTCACCACCCTGTCTATCTGTGATGCCACTTTCAAAGAACTATATACCTGTACCCTAGATATCTCTGTTCAACAACACTCCCCTGGACCCTAATATTAACTAGTTAAGTCCTGTCCTGGTTTGTCGTACCAAAATGCAATATCTCACATTTATTTAAATTAAACTCCGTCCGCTATTCCTCATCCACTGGCCCAGTTGATCAAGATCCCATTGTACTCTTAGATAACCTTTTCACTTGCAGTCTTTCTTAAATAATGGCACAACATTAGCCACCCTCCAGTATTCCAGCACCTCACCTCTGGCTGTCAATGATTCAAATATCTCTGCTAGGGGCCCCACAATTTCTTCCCTAGCTTCCCCACAGTGTCCAGGGTTACACTTGATCAGGTCTCGGCGATTTATCTACCTTTACGCGTTTTAAGATTTCCAACACCTCTTTTTCTGTAATGTGGACTCTTTTCAAGACATCAGAATTTACCTCCCTGAGTTTCCTAGCTTCTATGTCTTTCTCCATGGTAAATACTGACATGAAATATTTGTTTAGGATCTCACCCATCTCCGATGTTTCTATATATAGATGGCCTCATTGATCCTATTCTCTCCCTAGTTACTCTTTTGCCCTTAATAACTTATAGAGTTTCTTTGGATTCTCCTAAACCTTATCTGCTAAAGTCATTTCATGTCCCTTCTTGTCTTTCTGATTTCCCTCTGAAGTGTACTCCTACGCTGCCTATACTCCTTAGGGGATTCACTTGATCCCTGCTGTCTACACTTGACATATACCTCCTTTTTCTTGACCAGAGTGTCAATATCGCTAGTCATCCAGTGTTCCCTATTCCTGCCAGCCTTGATCTTCATGGTAACAGGAACCTGCTGTCCCTGAACTCTCATTGACTCACTTTTGAAATGGCTCCCACTTGCCAGACATCACTTTACCTGCGTACAGCCTCCTCCAGTCAACATTTGAAAGTTCCTGTCTAAACCATCAAAATTGGCCGTGCCCTAATTTAGAACTTTAACTTGTGGACAAGGCCTATCCTTTTCCATAACTGTTTTAAGACTAATAAAATTATGGTCACTAGTCCCCAAGTGCTCCCCACTAACACCTCAGTCACTTTCCCTACTTTATTTCCTAAGAGTAGGTCAAGTTTTTTTTCCCTTCTCTAGTAGGGCCATCTACTTATTAATTGAGAAATCTTTCTTGAATACTTAACAATTTCCCACCTTAACCAAGCCCTTGACACTCTGGCAGGTCTAGTCTATGTTTAGTAAGTTAAAATTCCCTACTATTATAGCTCTATTATTCTTACAGCTATCTGCTGTATCTTAGAATATTAAAGGAAGTAGCTACAGAGATAGTGGAGTAGTAATATTCTGTAGTAATACACTGGTAGTAATATTTCAAGAATCCTTAGATTCTGAAACATCCCAGAGGATCAGAAAACTGCTAATGTAACATCTATTTTTAAAAAGGGAAGTAGAAGAAAACAAATGACTATAGGCCATCTGTTATTGGGAAAATGTTATAGTCTATTATAAAGGATGGAATAGCACAGCATTTAGAAATACATAATATGACCAAGCAGAGTCAGCATGGTTTCACAAAAGGAAAATCTTGCCTGTCAAATTTAAGAGAATTCTTCGAGGAAGTAACAAGCAGAATAGATAAAGGGGAAGCAATATCTTTGGATTTTCAGAAGGTGTTTGATCAGGTACCACACTTTAGGCTAGATAATAAGAGCCCAAGGTATTGGAGGTACCATATTAGTATGGATAGAGGTTTTGGTAACTATTAGAAGTCAGAGTTGGGATAAGGAAGTATTTTTAGGATGGCAACCCATAATGAGTGCTGGGATCAGTGCTGGGACCACAATTATTTACGATATATATTAATACCTTGGGCGAGGAAAGTGAATGTATTATATCTAAATTTGCAGATGATACAAAAATAGGTGTGAAGGCAATTGAACAGGATGCAGACATAGAGCCTACAGAGATATTATGGACAGGTTAAGTGAGTGGGCAACAACATGGCACGTGGAATATAATGAGGGAAAATGTGAGCTGACTTTTGTACTTCAGCAAAAAGAATATAGATGAAGAATATTGCAGAAAGCTATAAAGACATGGGTTTGGAGTCTTCATCTATGAATCACAAAATGCTAGCAGCTAAGTTCCACAGTAAATAGGGAAGGCATAGAGAACAAAAACAGAAGCTGCTGAAAAATCTCAGCAGGTTTGGCAGCATCTGTGGAGAAAAAAAAAAAAAATCAGAGTTAATGTTTCAGGTCTGGCGACCCTTCCTCAGAACTGATGGCAGCTGGGAAAATGTCGGTTTATGTGCAGAAAATAAGGAGGGGGATGGAGTAGGGAGTATATGATAGGATACAGCTCGAAGAGAGAGAACAGCAGTTGGATAGACAAAGAGGTTGATAATGATCTGGCTAGGAGGGTGAATAGCTGTTAATGGGGACTGTTAGTGACTAACAATAGGTAGTATGTAGTGGCAGGCTATGTGATGACCAGACCTGGTGTATGGGGTAGGGGGCTAGGACATGGGACAGCTTAGGCCCTAAAGTTGTTGAACTCGATATTGAGTCCAGAGAGCTGCAGGGTCCTCATGCGGAAAATGGGGTGTTGTTCTTCCAGTCGAAGAGGCGGGGATGGAGCCAGTAAAGGTGAGTGTAGGTAGGGGGGTAGGGAGGAGATAGGTCAGTCCAGGGAGGACGGACAGGTCAAGGGGGCGGGATGATGTTAGTAGATAGGAGATGGGGGTGTGGCTTCAGGTGGGAGGAGGGGATAGGTGAGAGGAAAAACAGGTTAGGGAGGTGGAGATGAGCTGGGCTGGTTTTGGGATGCGGTTGGGGGAGGGGAGATTTTGAAGCTTGTGAAATCCACATTGATGCCATTGGGTTGCAGCGTTACGTGGAACAATCCCTCTTCCATACCTACACTGGCCCTAAACCCCACCTCTTCCTCCGTTACATTGATGACTGCATCAGCGCCGCCTCGTGCTACCACGAGGAGCTCGAACAGTTCATCCACTTCACCAACACCTTCCACCCCAACCTGAAGTTCACCTGGACCATCTTCAACACTTCTCTCTCCTTCCTGGACCTCTCTGTCTCCATCTCAGGCAACCACCGAGAAACCGATGTCCATTTCAAGCCCACTGACTCCCACAGCTACCTGGAATACACCTCCTCCCACCCACCCTCCTGCAAAAATGCCATCCCCTATTCCCAATTCCTTCACCTCCGCCGCATCTGCTCCCAGGATGAGACATTCCACTCCCGTACATCTCAAATGCCCTCATTCTTCAAGGACCGCAACTTCCCCCCACACAGTGGTCGAGAACGCCCTCGACCGTGTCTCCCACATTTCCCGGAACACATCCCTCACGCCCCGTCCCCGCAATAATAACCAAAAAAGAATCCCCCTCGTCCTCACATACCACCCCACCAACCTCCGGATCCAACGCATCGTCCTCCGACACTTCCGCCATCTGCAATCAGACCCCACCACCAAAGACATTTTTCCCTCCCCACCCTTATCTGCCTTCCGGAGGGACCACTCCCTCCGTGACTCCCTTGTCCGCTCCACACTCCCCTCCAGCCCCACCACACCCGGCACTTTTCC
>JAHRHZ010000206.1:0-33274 GCA_024137785.1 Ginglymostoma cirratum | reverse complement strand
TCTGCAGTACCTTTTATCTCTGTTGTTCTTCCAGCTTGCATTGAGCTTCACTGGAACACTGCAGGGACAGAGATGTTGGCCAGGAAACAGGGTGGTGTGTTAAAGTAGCAGGCAGCAGGTAGCTCAGGGTCTTTTCTGTGAGCAGAACATAGATGTTCTGCAAAGCAGTCACCCAGTCTACACTTTGTTAAGGCAAATAGAATGCTGGCCTCTGAAGAATCATACAGATTAACTCTGTTTCTCTCTCCATAGATACTGTCAGATGTGCTGAGTTTCTGCAACATGCCCTGTGTTGTTTTAGATTTCCAGCATTCAGTATTTTGCCTTTATTATAGTAAGGAGCTTTTGCTAAAACGATCCAGGTTACGAGTTAGAGATAAAAGGTACTGCAGATGCTGGAGAATCCGAGATAACAAGCATGGGGCTGGATGAACACAGCAGGTCAAGCAGCATCATAGGAGCAGGAAAACTTGACGTTTCGGGCCTAAACCCTTACGAGTTAACTGGAATGCTATAAATGTTATGGTTTTGGGCCCTAATCAGTCTAGAGGAGGTTCACTAGACTGATACCAGGTAAGGAAAGACTATCTTCTGAGGAGAGGTTAAATAGGTTGAGCCTATACTCATTGGAATTCAGAAGAATAAGAGGCAACCTTATTGAAACATTCAAGATTCTGAGGGAACTTGACAGGGCAGATGTGAAGACATTGTTTCCCTTGTGAGAGAGTCTAGGATCAGAAGGCAGAAGGAGTCACTTGTTTAAGACACAGTTGAGGAATTCCTTCTTTCAAAGGTTAGTGAGTTCAGGAAATTCTTTAGCGCAGAGGGCGATTGAGGTTAGTCATTGAGCATAAAGGCTGAGACAGACAGAGATCAGCAGGGAGAGCACTGGAATGGTCAAGACTGGAGATTGTAAAGGCAGGAATAAGATTTCAACAGCAGATGATTTGAGGGAGAGGTAGAGGTGCATAATGTTACGGAGAGTGGAAGTAACCATTGCCTATGATGGAATGGTCAATAGGACATCAACAATCTGATTTGTCCTGAGAGGAGCAAAAATCAGCAGCAGAGAAGTTATTAATTGGTATATATAGAAAGTTCAGTTTAGCCTCTCCAGTTAACATATTTTGTGGTATATCGGCAGTGTCCCTATCTCTAGACTAGACAGTCTCGGTTCTGTAGCTGTGTCTGAACAGGGCTATTTAAGAATTATTTTAGACTCTCTTGTACCTTAGGTCAAGTGTGAGAGCTTTCAAGGAAATAGCAGACGAGTGGAACGTTGAAACAGTGAGCAATGTGAGTGGAAGTTCTTCACTTAGCTCATCAGATGAGGAAATTGAATTTCTTTCATCACCACTGCCAGGTCATGGGGCATTTGATGCTGCTATTGACATTGTGACCACTTGACAACTGTCTTTCCCATAAGACATGAGGTTCTCAGTCCAACCACCTATAGCTGCTTTTCATTGACCTTCTATCCATCATAATGTCAAAGTGGGGATGTGCACTGATGATTACACAATGTTCAGCACCATTTTCAACTTCTCACATACTGAAGTGGTCCCTATCTAAATGCACTGTGACCTAGAGTCATAAAGTCATACAACATGGAAACAGATCCTCCGGCCCAATTCATCCATGCCGATCACGTTTCCCAAATTAAACGAGTCCCATTTGCCTGCATTTGCCCCATATCCCTCTAAATGTTTCCTATTCACATACCTGTCCAAATACCTTTTAAATGGTGTAACTGTACCTGCATCTACCACTTCTTCTGGCAGTTGATTCCACATTAGAACCACTGTCTGTGTGAAAAAGATGCCCCTCAGGTCCCTTTTAAATCTTTCTCCTCTCACCATGAAATTATGCCCTCTAGCTTTGAATTCCACTACTCTAGGGAAAAGACCTTTGCTATTCACCTTATCTACACCCCTCACGATTTTATAAACCTCTATAAAGTCACCCCTCTACCTCCTACGTACTAGTGAAAGAAGACCCAGCCTATATAGCCTCTGCTTATAATTCAAACTCTCCAGTCTTGGCAACAAATTTGTAAATCTTTTCTGAACCCTCTCCAATTTAAACATATCCTTCCTATAGCAAGGCGACCAGAACTGTACACAGTACCTGGTCAATATTCAGGCCTGAGTTGGAAAGTGATAAGTAACATTTGCGTGTCAAGCACTGATCTCCAAGAAGACAGAATCTAACCATCATCACTTGATATTCAATGATGTTGTCATCATTGAATACCACAATCAATATCCTGGGAGTTACCATTGACTAGAAATCGAACCAGACTAAGCCGTGTAAATACAGAGGCTATAAAAGCACGACAAAGGCTAGGAATACTGCAGCAAGTAATTCAACTCACCTCCTGGCACCCCAAAGCCTGTTCACCATCTAAAATGTACAAGTCAGAAGAGTGATGAAATACTCCCCATATGCCTGATGGGTGTAGCTCCAACAACACGTTAGAAGCTTGACACCATCCAGAACAAAGCAGCCAGCTTGATTGGCACCACATCCACAAACATTTGCTCTCCACTACCGATATTCAGTATCAGCAGTGTGTACTATCTACAGGATGCACAGCAGAAATTCACCAAAGATCCTTAGACATACCTTCCAAACCCATGGTCATTTCCAAATAGAAGGACAAAGCAGCAGATACATGGGAACGCTACCACCTGCAGGATCTTCTCCAAACCACTCAGAGTCAGACAGACATTTCAGTCCAACCAGTCCATGCCAACTATAATCCCAAACTAAACTAGTCCCATCTGCCTGTGATGGCCCATAACCCTCCAAACATTTCTTATTCATTTTTTATCCAAATATCTTTTAAACATTGTAACTGTATGCACATCCACCACTCCTCTGGAAGTTCATTCCACACATGAACTACTCTCTGCGTAAAAAAATTGTCCCTCATGTTTTTTAAAATCTTTTTCCACTCACCTTAAAAGTATGCCCCCTAGTCTTTAAATCCCCCATCCTAGGGAAAAGACACTTGCTATTCACCTTATTTACACCCCTCATGATTTTATAAACCTCTATAAGGGCAGTTCTCAACCTTCTATGCTCCAGTGAAAAAAGTCTCAGCCTATCCAGCTCTCCTTATCATTCAAACCCTCCACTCCCGGCAACATCTAGGGATATCTCTTCTGATCTCTCTGCAGTCTAATATTATTGTTCCTAATAACAGGTGAGAACCAAACTCAGTACTCCAGAAGAGACCTCACCAACGTCCCATACAACCTCAAATAACGTCTTAACAGCTATACTCAAAGATCTGAACAATGAAGGCAAGCGTGCTAAACGCATTCTTAACCACCCTATTTGTGATGCAAACTTCAAAGAATTGTATACCTGAACCCCGAAGTCTCTCTGATTTACAACACTACCCAAGGCCCTACTTTTAATTGTAGAAGTCCTGCCCTTGTTTCTTTAACCAAAATGCAATACCTCGCATTTATCCAAATTAAACTCCATCTGCCACTCTTCAATCTGCCACCAATTGACCCAATTGATCAAAATCTCTTTGTGATCTTAGAAAACTTTCTTCACTGTCCACTATACCACCAAACTTGGTGCCATCTGCAAACCTCCTAACCATGCCTTCTTTATTCTCATCTAAATTATTTATAGAAATGACAAACAAAAGTGGACTCAGCACCAATCCCTGTGGAACACTGCTGGTCACAGGTCTCCAGGCCAAAAAATAACACTCCACCATCATTCTCTGACAACTGCCACTAAGCCAATTTTGTATCTAACTGGCAAGCTCACCCTGAATCTCATGTGATCTAACTTTACTAATTAGCCTACCATGTGGGACCTTGTCAAAAGCTTTACTAAGGTCATAGTAAACAATATCTACTGCTCTGCACTCATCAATCTTCTTGGTTGCTTCCTCAAAAAACTCAATCAAGTTTGTGAAACACAATTTTCACATAAAACCATGCTGACTATTCCTGATCATTCCTTGCTTCTCCAAATGCATATAAACAAACAAAACAGAAATTGCTGGAAAACCTCAGCAGGTCTGGCAGCATCTGTGACGGAAAAAACAGAGTTAACGTTTCGGGTCCGGTGACCCTTCCTCAGAACCAGACCCGAAACGTTGACTCTGTTTTTTTCCGTCACCGATGCTGGCAGACCAGCTGAGCTTTTCCAACAATTTCTGATTTGTTTACTGATTTACAGCATCCGCAATTCTTTCGTTTTTTTATTTCAAATGCATATAAATCCAATCTTTCAGAATCACTTCCAACAAAGTCACACTCACAGGTCTAGTTCCCAGGCTTCTCCTTACATTCTTTCTTAAACAAAGGCACAACATTAGCTACTCTCCAGTCATTTAGCACCTCACCTAAAGTTATAGATGATACAAATATTTCTGCAAGGGGCCCACAGTTACATCCATAATCTCCCACAAAGTCCTGGGATATACTAGATCAGGTCCTAGAGATTTATCCACCTTTGTTTTTTCTAAGACTTCCAACACTTCCTCTTCTGTCATGTGAATTGTTTTCAAAACATCAGTATTTATTTCCCTGAGTTTTCTAGCCTCCATTTCTTTCTTCATTGTAAAAACTGGCACAAAATATTCATTTATTATGTCTCCCATCTGCTGAGGTTCAACACAAGGACAAACTCTTTAATCTTTAAGAGGACCTACTCTCCCTCTAGTTGCTCTCTTGTTCTTAACGTATTTATAGAATCACTTTGGAATATCACATCTTGACTTGAAAATATATTGTCCTTCCTTCATTGTCACTGCGCCAAAATCCTGAAAAACCCTTGCTAGAAGCATTGTGAATCTGTTTAAATTTAAACTTAAATTGTCTGGAACTATTTCTGATTTCAGTACATCCTAAGTGAACTTTTACTACATATATAACTTTTTTTTCATGTCTGAAAATGAAAGGTGTTCTTGTTCTACAGTAGTAACATTTATGTTTTGTTTGGATTAAGTGCCGGTTATGTCAACATTTTTGGAGTGTTTTTTGCCTCAAGGCCTAGTGAATTTCATCATATTGTTGTAGCCATTTTCTAGTAGCACTTTGTATCTTCAAAAAAGAAAATGATGCCAGTTTGCGGCGGACACTGTCACCACTGGATTCTGCCTGATTGCCAAGTATCGACCCAGAGCCTGCATGTCCCCTATTTCCTCACACTATGCCAACAGCCCATTTCCACCCCTCCCCCTGCTACACTGAACTTAGCCTCCAACTTTCCTTCCTGCACCTGAGCCCCAACATTACAAGCACACAGGTAGGTGCTAAGTGAGTGAGCGTTAAGACAATAAAACAGCTGAGCAGCCCTGAGATGTAACTTGGTCCAATCCAACAACTGAGGGCCTTTCAGCAACCTTTCAATGCTGGTTGCTGGTGTGCCTTACAGTGTACATCTGTGCCTCCTAAACATTGTGCAAGTGGATCAGAGAGGTGCCATGATGTTTGTGAAGCTTTGGAACGTGTCAGATTCCAATATCCATGGTCAAGGAGTGCCTATGGATCATACCTGAGATGCATTTTTGTGCTCGGCAATATAAAGGCTCCTCACAGCCAGCAAAAAGTTGAAGTCATCCACTGATATTGAGAATTTCCATCATCTCGTTTCTTGGTCGCATTTGATAAGATAGGAAGCTGAACATTAACCAGGCAAGTTATGCCATTAATAAAGTGCTTAATGAGCTATAATCCCCCTTAATTGGCAAGTTGCTATTGCCTGCGAGAAACTCACCTCATCACCCGCCAGATGCACAAACATTGTAGAAAACTGCTACTAACATTGACTTAGATCTCATCAGATTTCTCCCAGTGACTCTGCCGCTAATCTTACCATAGCCCATATTGTTCAGGCAACCCCAAAACACCATGGTAGTGGTGCTAGAGACAGGGGTTTCGTTTGGGGGCTGAGGATGGGACATGGAAAATGGGATATAGGTGTCGTGGTTGGGAATGTGGTTTTAGGGTCCAGGATGGGTTGGGGAAGATGATGGATGTGGGGCTTGCATTGGGGGTGGCGAAGATCAGTTTGGGGTTGGTTATCGGTTCTATGAATGGAGGATGTAGTTGGGGATGTTGATCTGGGGTCAGGGATGTGGGTATAGGATTGTGGATACAGGTTCAGGAATGAGGGTTTGGGGTTCAGGTATGGGTTTGGAATTAAGGATGGGTCAAGAAGTTTGGGAATGGGATGGAGTGCGAACAGAGAAAGGGGCGACACAGTGGTTAGCACTGCTGCCTCATAGCGCTAGGGACCCAGGTTCAAGTCCAGCCTTCGGCGACTGTCTGTGTGGAGTTTGCACGTTCGTCCCATGTCTGTGTGGGTTTCCTCCGGGTGCTCTGGTTTCCTCCCACAGTCCAAAGATATGCAGGGTCTAGGCCCAAAACGTCAGCCTTCCTGCTCCTCTAATGCTGCTTGGCCTGCTGTGTTCATCCAGCTCTACACCTTGTTATCTCAGGGTAGGTGGATTGGCTATGCTAAAATTGCCCATAGTGTCCAGGGATGTTTAAGTTAGGTGGGTTCGAGATGGGGAAATGAGGGGTAGAGGAGTGGGTCTGGGTGGAATGCCTTTCAGAGGGGCAGTGTGGACTTGTTGGACCGAATGGCCTGTTTCCACACTGTAGGGATTCTATGATTGATTCTACGTGGGATTGGGAATGGAAGTTCAGGGATGGTGGTTCCAAGATAAGAATGGGGTGGAAATGAGGGCTGTAGGAGTGACGCGGATGACAGTGAACACTACGCACGGGATCAACACTGCCGGTCAATTTGAATTTTACTGGGACCTGTGTGCGCATGCGGGTTACCCTCCTTGGCGGTTGGGTTGTACCACTCCGCCCGGTAGCAAAGGGCGGGGGTAGGGAGGGACGTTTGCTATATTTGGACGGGCTTAAACCGCGAGAGGTTCGTGGGGTCTTAGTAATCGGCTTGTGATTTCCCACCAGATCGACCCTGAAACCACCAATTTCCTCCTCTCCTCTCCACTCCACTCCCAAGTCGGTTAGTGCGTTCCGGGAGTGGACCCGTGCCCGTGGCGGACACTTCGGAAAACCCCAGGGGTGTGGATAGAGCCCCTTCTTTCCCGATCTGGGGGACGGCCTCTTTTATTCGTCACCATCACCGTGACCCGCTACCATGTTGTCTCGACGGACCCCGCTCATCTTCCATCTGCCTGTGTTCCTTTGGTATCTTTTTGTCCTTCACCAGGACACGCTGCTGACAGGCGGAGGCCGCCTCCTCGGTGCCGGCACTTATGGAGGCCGCTGGAAGTACCTGACCTTCATCAACATGGTAAAAAGTCTAGAGTCGGTGGGGACTAGTGTTAGAGGGCAGACCGCGGGCTTCACCTTCACCAGAAACTCTTATAGCATAAACCGAATTTGCTGCAAAAAAAAAAAACGCCCGCTAAATAAAACTTAGGTGCATGTGTCAATAATAAAGCAAATCAAATCAGGTCTGGTAGTATCTGTAGGGAAAAGTCAGAGTTAAGGTTTCGGGTCCAGTGACCCTCGATTTCTGTTTTTGCTTTTGTTTCGGATTTCCTTGTTTATTTTGGGGGGGAGTGGAGGTGCAATGTAAAGGCGGTTTCAGTTTAAAAGGGTCGAGAGAACTTTACCGTATCTAACCTTGTTGTACCCATCCTGGGAATGTTTTGGAAATGGCTGTAGTGGGGAAAGTGTCTTGTAATTTGTGGCTAATCCAGGCTGACGCAACGACAGCATTGGAAAACAAAAAAAACCTGTTTTTAAAGGATCTTGAATATGCTGCTTAAGAATGTGAAGGAGGCAGGTTCAACTGCGGCATTGAGTCGAGCCTTTCTGCAGTTGGAGAATTGCAGTGTCACGGGGAGAAACCAGAGCGACGACAACCAGATTGTTCCAAAAGAGTAAACAGAGACGTGGTGGGCTGATTGGCTTCCTGTGTTGGATTAGTTTCTGACGAATTTAGTTGTAAAGGGTGTTACTGAGTTGTTAAAGGGTGGGAACTTGAACAGTCGGACCCTGACTGAAGGGCAGGAGAATTCTCCTCCCGTGTCTTAGCCAATATCAGACTCTGTAAACAGATTATCTAGTCGCTTTTCAGTGCCGTTGTTGGAAACTTGTGTGCAAATTGTCTGCTGCTCTTCCACAAATAATCGGAGCTGTTGTGTTTCTAATGCTTTCGTGCTGTCCCCTCTCGTGCACCTGCGCTGTTCTCTTGACCAACCTCTACCCCTTTGCTTGCCAGCCCACCCACATGTCTTTCTCTCTGTACAGCTTATTTCCTTTGTCACCAAGGTTCTTTCGTGTGAAAGAACTTATGATTTGAGGTGGGGAGAGGAGCTGAACTAATTCCTTTCTAGTCCCACTCCTCCACTGATCACACTTTAAAATTTAACCAGGGTGGCCAATTAGAAACAGCTGCAGACTTTCTGGTTTACAAACAAGTCAGCCAGGGTTTTTAACAAAGAAAAACAACTTCTGTTATAAAAAGAACTTAAACAAGTACACATGGAAAGATTAACAACAGATGTGAACTCTGACAACATAGGTATGACTTGTGCTCTTAAACACCAGAGTTAACACTGGGCAAACATGGGTAAGTGACCAACTCTGGCCAAAGACTCTACAGAACACAGCAAAAAGCAGTTGCAGTTAGAACGATCTTGTGGGTTTCTCACCTGTGCCCCTCCTCCAGACTCTAGTGATACTGTAGGGTCTGGGTATAAAAAAAATGATGCTAAGGGTAACCAAATCTCATTGAAGCTTCAGAGGCTGCAAGTAGGTTTGAAACTTCCTTGATAAAAGGTACTGCAGATGCTGGAGAATCCGAGATAACAAGCATGGGGCTGGATGAACACAGCAGGTCAAGCAGCATCATAGGAGCAGGAAAACTTGACGTTTCGGGCCTAAACCAAGGCAATTCAAGTGTCGTCTTGATAGAACAGCATAACTTATTTTCTACATGAAACTTGCTCCTGTCTTTTCTGATGAACTATCTTTTGGTGACCCTTGAACCTTTTAGATGATCTTTTTTCAAACCTTGCAACAAACAGCACCCAAATGCTAAGCAGAATCAAATATAGTGTGAAGTGTCAATGGGTTAATAATTGAGTACCCCAGCTCAAGTTTTAAAGAGATAACAAGGTATGGAGCTGGATGAACACAGCAGGCCAAGCAGCAACAGAGGAGCAGGAGCACTGATGTTTTGGGTCTAAACCCTTCAGAAATGGGGGAAGGGGAGGGGGAAGGGGGTTCCAAGAAAACAAGCAGAAGTTTGGGGACCGCTCTGCAGAACACCTACGCTCAGTTCGCACTAAACAACTGCACCTCCCAGTCGTGAACCATTTCAACTCCCCCTGCCATTCCTCAGACGACATGTGGCACTGCAGGAGGCCCAGGATGGACAACGATGTGACCCCAAAGGTTGCAGGAACAGCAATTCACATTCCGCTTGGGAACCCTGCAGCCCAACAGTATCAATGTGGACTTCACAAGCTTCAAAATTCTCCCCTCCCCCTACCACATCCCAAAACCAGCTTCAGCTCGTCCCTGCCTCCCTAACCCGTCCCTCCTCCCACCTCAAGCCCCACCCCCATCTCCTACCTACTAACCTCATTCCGCCCCCTTGACCTGTCCGTCCTCCCTGGACTGACCTATCTCCTCCCTAACTCCCCACCTACGCTCACCTTTACTGGCTCCATCCCCGCCTCTTTGACCTGTCTGTCTCCTCTCCACCTATCTTCTCCTCTATCCGCCTCCGCCTCCACTCTCTCCCTATTTATTTCAGAACCCTCCCCTCCCCTCCATGAAGGGTCTAGGCTGGAAATGTCAGCCTTCCCGCTCCTCTGATGCTGCTTGGCATGCTGTGTTCATCCGGCTCTACGCCTTGTTTTCACAGATTCTCCAGCATCTGCAGTTCCTACTATCTCAAAATCAGGTTTTAAGGACATGGGTTCAAATTATGCAATGGCAGATGGTAAAATTTGATTGTAATGAAGTCTGAAATAAAAAGCTAATTCAGTGGCAATCATGTCACCACTATTGATTGTTATAAAAACCGATTGGTTCACTAATGTCCTTTAAGGAAGAATGTCTGTCCTTGTTCGGTCTGATCTACATGTGAATCCAAATCCACAGCAAAATGATTGACTGTTAATGATCCTCTAGGCAATTGTTTCCAGCCTAGCTAACAGTGCCCACATCCTATGAATGAGTAATGATTTAAAAAAAAAATGCATAAAAAGAAAATAATTTTGTCACACATTGCACAGTGGTTTTCATAACCAGCTCTGTCTATTGTCTTGGTGTGGAAATGTTATCTCCTGGAGGGCAGAGACATTCCAATTCTGTGGCTTCTTGCACACAACCAGTTTCTCAGTCAAGCTTGAAGTCTTTGCTTTTTCACAACTTGTCACAAGCTCCCAAAACCCATCTACTTTGGCATCTTTCTATATTGTGCCCTATTTCAAAGATTTCAGCTTGCTATTTAACAAGGTTTTTCAATAAAACCATGTGTTAATGATTTAACATGTAGATTGCTTTAATTATTTTGGCAACTAATATTATTAAAATTAACCTAATTTTAGTGTTGTTACTATTCTGTGATTGTTTCCTACATTTGTAACCTTAGAGTGCAGAAATTCTTTCTGTGATTATCAATTTTGTTGCAGGGTGACGTTGGATAGGCTGGGGTTGCTCTCCTGATCAATGAGTAATTTGATAAAGCTGTATATGGTTATGCTAAGTATATATAAGAGAAGTAGAAAGAGGAAAAACTCCTCCCATTAGCTGACAGTACAAAGATGACATTTAAGGTTTTGGGTAAGAGCTGCACAGGTGATGAGGAAGTTTTTTTTTTAAGCATTGTGATAATAAAATGGAACCTGCTGCTTTCATGAGATTAGTGGAAAGTGGAGATGATCAATGATTTCAAAAGGAAATTGGAGGCTATATTAAAGCAAATAAACTTGCAAGACTCTGGCAATCAAGCAGGGGAGTGGGACTAACCAGATTGCTTTGCAGCAAATTGACACGGACTTACTGGGCTGAATGGCCCTCCTGCTGTAAATGACTCTTATGATTGTTTCCAAAATATCTCTGGCTGGTGTGCTTTGGGTATTTTGAGGTAATTAGTGGAGTTATATAATTGCAAATGTAACTCTGTTTTCATTTCATGCAATGTTCATAACACTACAACAGCCTGTCATTGAATCCACAATAACTTAGCAGTAACAGGTTTGTTCGCTTGGCTCCAATTGGAATGGATATTCCCAGGCTCCTGTTCTCCTCACCCCAGCACCTGTAATCTGTTGTCTCTCTGGTTGTCATGTTGTACCAAAATTGCTCTCGCTCTGTTTTGCACACTTTGTCTACTGGGCTTGTTGCTTCAGCACTGTCCAGTTCTCCCCAGTCAGGTTATTGTTGGATCCATATGGAAAGATGGTGTTATTGATCTTATTCCTTCTCTAGGTCCTGCAGACTACATTTTTTGGAGTGTGTGTCCTCACAGACCTAGTGTGGCGCCTTTCTCAGTCTGATAAACGTATGCAGCGATTGTCATTGAGGATGAGTGCTCTCCAGGACTGGCTGTTCTCAGCTCTGGCCTTTCCCATTGGCTTTGTAAGTACAGCATTCATTGACACCAAGATATGTCACTGCTACTGTGATGTTCGTGGATCCCCAGCACCGACTAATTCAAGTGGATCGCATTGGATTGCTGACTGATCCTTTTCTTTTTCTGTCAGTTTGTCGTTGTGAGTTTCTGGATGCTTTATGCCTATGACCGGGAACTTGTTTACCCAGAGCAACTCGACAAAATCATCCCAACCTGGCTGAATCATGCAATGGTGAGTGAGTATGTGTCTGAAACCGTCAGCTTGATACTGCCAGGTGAAATCAGTCTGCTTTCCCATATTCTGGCTTCTTGCAGTCAGACTGGATGCCCTTGCACTTTGTGCCCCTGACCAATCTATGCTTTGCCTTGCCTCCTCTCTTCCTTCCCCACCTACCTGTGACACACCCATACTCTGCACCCAATTCCCCACCCTCAAGTCTGAACTGCTCACAGTGTTTCTGTTCTTTGCAGCACACAGTAGTCTTGGTGTTGCTCATGTTGGAGCTGTTTGTGGTGCAACATCGCTGGCCCAATCACAAGGGATGCCTGGCTGTTCTTGTCACCTTCTGCAGTTCCTATTTGCTCTGGTGAGTTCCTTTTCAGATTTCCAGGAATTGGGATTATGCAGTAACAGGCACCAACTTCAAACGCATTCCATTGGACAAAGCTCCATACCCTGTCGGCGTTGATCCAATCTTTTTCTTCCCCCTGCTGTCTGACTGAATCTTAGCACACACAAACCTGTGACCTCCCATCTCTCTTATTTCCCCTGTCTTGCATTGCCCCACCTCCCTTCCCTCCTGCGGTTTCCCCCCCCCCACCTGACCTCTTCTCACATACCATCTCCCTCCCTCCGTTGGGAGGGGTTGTGTATTTTTATTGCACCTTCCATGTGATACCACATGAGTACAAAAAGTGCATAAGTTCCGCTATCACACTTCCTTTTTTTTTCTCCCCCTCAGGGTACTTTGGATTCGGCACAGGTCATCTATTTGGGTCTACCCCATTCTGGAGGTGCTCAGTCCCATTGGCCTGTGTACCTTCCTGACAGCAGCTGTCCTTGTAACTGTCTCTTTCTATGTTGTTGGTGAGAAACTGCATCGCTGGAGATGGGGTAAGTCCAACTCAACTGAGCAGAGCCCTGTCCTTATTCAACCCCAGTGCAAACTCCGTACACACTGACTTATTTGGGCCTCGTGTTGATCTCCTATTGTATTCATGTGAAAAGGTAACTGTTTGCCCTAAGCAATTGAATCATAAAATCCCTAGAGTATGGAAACGAGCCCTTTTGGCCCAACAAGTCCATACTGACCCTCGGAGCATCCCACCCAGACCCCTCCACCTATAACCCACCTAATCTACACATCCCTGAACACTACAGGCAATTTGGCCTGGCCAATCCATCTAACCTGCACATCTTTGGACTGTGGGAGGGAACTGGAGCACCCAAAGGAAACCGCAGAACATGGGGAGAATGTGCAAACTCCACATAGACAGTCGCCTGAGGGTGGAATTGAACCCAGGTCCCTGGCGCTGTGAGGCAGCAGTGCTAACCACTGAGCCTGTTATTATTCAGATATAGGAAAAGGGAACAAGAGAGCGCTTAGATGGTCATACTGATTATGGTTAGTTTGAGGTTGTGGATTTGCTCAAAATTAAATTAAAATTCATATTCAAAGCAAACAATTTTACTGAATTCATTCTCCATGCCCTAGCTTGATCTCAGTACTGACAATCCTAGTGGATCTCTATTGAAATACTCTGATCTCTACAGTGGTATTGGAGTGGATCTCCTAAGCAGTGACTTGCTCATGGGTCTTGAAGATATGATTTCAATAATTATTGAGAGTAATCGTGAAAGATGATCTGACTGTCAGTGCTGGAATGTTGAGTGCAGGAGGGTAGGGTTTCTATCTCTCTCTCTTTTACACAAATTCAACAGCAGATTTTACCCATGTCTCAATCTCAACCATCTGTCTAGGTGCACAAATCCAGGCACATCCATTACCCTCTCTGTGACGCTGGTTTGTCCACATTATCTGCACATCTCACTTGTCGTGATATACAATGCGATTTATAAAATGCTGTATTGCTATTGGTAAAAGTGCTCGTCAAACTTTTTTTTTAATTATCTATTGTACTGTTATTATTTAAGACTTTTTACTGGATTGGGACCTAAGGTTAGGTACAGAGTACAGTTCCCTCTCCTCTTCTCAATTGAAAGTAAAGCTACCTCCACACTTTACCATTATACGCTCCCAGGGCCATGCAGCACTATTTAAGTATATAGATATGCAAGAAGGTAAACTTTACATTCCATAGAGAAGATGCAGCAATAAAAATTGTTACTAGGCATAACTGTCGGTTAATGAGCACGTGCTACTCTAAGGAGGCTTGGTGCTGGAGATTAAACCTCAACCCCAAGAAGGGAAATAAGGATAATCCAGGAAATGAGAGACTAGTGAGTCTTTTGTCTGTTGGGAAGCTAGTGGAGACAATTCTTGGGGATATGATTTTTCCACATTTGGAAAAGCATGGCCTAATTAGGGACAGTCAGCATTGTGCAGGGCAGGTCATGTCTTACAAACTCAATTGAATTTTTTGAGGTGGTGAAAGTGATCGATGAGGGTGGAGCAGTGGATGTTGTCTATGTGAATTGTAGTAAGGCTTTTGACAAGATCCTTCCTGGTAGGCTCATCCAGAAGATTAAGATGCATGGAATCCACAGTGACTTGGCCACGTGGATTCAGAATTGGTCTGCCCGTAGAAGGCACCAGGTGGAAGATTGTTTTTTTTCAGGCTGGAGGTCCATGACTAGTGATGTTCCACAGGGATTCATATTGGGACATCTGTTTGTGAAACAAATGACCTGGATGAAAATGTAGATGGGGGTTTAATAAGTTTGCAGATGATACATAGATCAGTGGAGTTGTGGATAGTGTAGAAGGTTGTCAAAGGATACAGCGGGATATAGATCAGTTGCAGATATGGGTGGAGAAATGACTAATGGAGTTTAATCTGGGTAAATGAGGTGCTGCACTTGGGAGACCTAACTTTGAGGAAAAGTATATGGTTAATGGCAGGACCCTGAACAGCACTAATGTACAGACGGATCTTGGGTTTCAAGTCCATAGCTCCCTCTAATCCTGCATGTAGATAGGGTGGTAAAGAAAGAGTAAGGCATACTTGCCTTTATTGGTCAGGGAATTGAGTACAAGAGTCAGGATGTCATGTTGCAGCTTTACAAGACTTTGGATAGGCCACACCTAGAGTATTGTGTTCACTTTGGCTGCCATGTTGCAGGAAGGATGTGGAGGCTTTGGAGAGGGTGCAGAAGAAGTTTTCCAGGATTTGCCTGGAGTAGAGAGTTTGAACAATAACAAACTCTGGTTGTTTTCTCTGGAGCAGTGTAGGCAGAGAGGAGACTTAATAGAAGTCTATAAAATTGAAATGCATAGATAAGATTGATGGTCAGAATCTTTTTCCCAGAGATGAAATATCTAAAACTAGGGGGCATGCATTTAAGGAGAGGGTAGGAAGCTCAGAGGTGATGTGAGGGGCAAGGTTTTTTCTTTTTGAGTGGTAGGAGTCTATAATGCGCTGCCAGGGACTCCCCAGTGGAGCATTATACAATACTTTTAAATAAACACATGAATATGCAAGGAATGGAGGATTATAGACCAAGGGCAGAAGGGATTAGTTTAATTTAGCATCATGTTTGGCACAACATTGTGGGCCAAGGGCCTCTTCCTGTGCTTTACTGTTCTATGTTCAACTGCGAGGTGTGTAGCTCTGAGATTGTGATATAATGTAGAGTGACACGGAGACTTTTTTTTTTTTAAAGAAGACCATATGTGAGCAGTCATGACTCAACCAGACTCCAGTATATAGATTGGCATTCTCAGTAAAGTTTTCAGTTATGGAAATGGATGAGAGCTTCAGAAAGAAGCAAGTGGACTGGGGAAGTGACTCTCTAAGCCCTCAGTACTGAGTTTTAGCAGGTACCTGGTGATGCTGTGCGGATTCCATATATTGTTAGTTACTCAGTGATCTCTGCTCTTCCATCACTTCTGCTAATTGCTCTTGCTGCTTATTGTAGAAAATGTGCTTTCGTGCTGAGCTTATTTTAGTGACGCAGATTGTGAATGTGTCCTGTCAGCCACAAATGAGAGTTAGCAGCACTGCAGAGTCTGGTGTGGAGCCAGCCATGCTTGCAACCAGCAGTTCCAGTCAAGGTAAGCACCTATCCGACCCCTCACGTCTCTCTTTGATCTCCACCCAATCCCATATTCGTGCTAACCCTGATTTTTGTTTGTGCTGTGCTGTCTGAATTTGCATGTCTGTTATGGTCCCAGCAGGATCCACTAATCTTCCAGCGCTCTGCCATCAGTGTTTATGTTCTGTGGCACGGTCTGTGATTACCTGAGTATCTGTGCTGTGCCCTGACTGCCAGCATATTCGGGGAGCAGGGGAATTACATTGGTGACAGGGAGGCTGTGGTAAAGATCAGAGTCGCTGTGGCAGAATAGGAGTGAAGAGTCACAAGACAGGTGATTTGGAGGAGTCCACTTCCATCCTCTGAATGCAGACATTGGCTGAGAAGCTTTCCTAACTGCCCATTACTAACTTGGTGTGACCTGTTTCAGTATTCAGGTCAACAACAAGCAACATGATTTGAACACCACTGAGATCGAGGATCTGGGAATGAGGAGCATGTAGCTGGGGTTCAGGGAATGTGGGGGCAGAGGGCCAAGGGTCCACGAATGAGGTGTGACTAGGGGAACAAGAATGGGGGGACATGACTTGAGTAGTTCCTGGATCATGCAGACGTGAAGCCAGGGAACCAATCAGAGTCATACAGCAAAGAAACAAACCATTGGGTCCACCATATCTATGCTGACCAACAAACACCAAACTACACTGATCGTATTTGCATACACTTGGTCCACAGTCTACTGTGGCCTGGCATCTTAAGTTTTGATCCAGGTGCTACTTAAATGTTGCTGGAGTATCTGCCTCCAACACCCCCTCAGACAGCATGTTCATTATATACACCACCCTCTGGGTGAAACATTTTTTCATATCTCCTCCTATAAACCATTTGCTCCTCACCTTAAAGTTATGCCCTCTGGTCTTAGACATGTCTGCGATGAGGAAGAGATTCTTATGATGGAAACCTGTCAGTTTTGTATATCTCAGTCAGATTCCCTGCACCCTCTGCCTCCTTTTTAAGGAAAACAAACTTGGCCTATCCAGACTTTCCTCCATAACTGAGACTTTTCATCCCAGACAACATCCTGCTGAGTCACCTCAGCACCCTCTCCAGTGGTGCTGATAGTGTGGTGACCAGAACTCCACACAATATTCCATCTGTAGCCTAACCAGTGTTTTCTTTCCTGGCTAATGAAGGCAAGTATCCTGTATACTTTATTCAGCACAGGTTGACAGGGTGGTGACACCTTCAGGGATCTAGGGACTTGGACACCAAGGTGTCCATCAGTACTCGGGACCTACCCTTCATTGTGTATACCCTAATTAGACCTCAAATTGCATTGCCTCATACTTAACAGGATTAAATTCCAGCTGTCATTACTCTGCCCAATTTACCAGCTGGTCGATTTCAGACTGAAGCCTGAGACATCAGCTTCTCTATCAAACACTGCTAACTTTTATCATCTGCAAACTTAATTATTAAATGTTGTAAATTCATTTGAGTCATTAGCCTACATAACATGTAGGGTGCAACATTGAGGGCCTGTTCTGCGCTGTATTGTTCTATGTTCTATAACAAAACAGGGTTCCCAGCATTGATCCCTGTGGTACTGCTGGTCACAGGCTTCCACTTAGAAAGTAACCGTCCTCCACAACCTTTTGACTTCTATTTTTGAGCCTGTTTAGGATCTAGTTTGCCAATTTTTACCTTGGATCCATGTGTGTTTTTTTGTTTTTTTTTTTTGGACCAACCCTCCATATGGAACCTTGTCAAAAGACCTAAGTCCATGTCAGTCACACCAACTGCACTACCCTCAATATATTTAGTCACTTTTCTCAAAAATCTTAATTAATATAGTCAGACAGGATCTCCCTCTTAACAAATCCATGCTGACTATATCTGGTCAATCCCTGCCTTTCAAGTGTTGATTAATCCTGTCCTTCAGAATTTTCCAATAATTTCCCCACCATTGATGTCAAACTAACTGATCAGTAATTACCCAGCCTATCCCGGATACCCTTTTTGAACAAAGGAGCCATATTAGCTATCCTCCAGTCATCTGGTACTTCAACTGTGGCCAGTGAAGTATTAAATATATCACCGAGGGCCCTGGCAATCTCCTCCCGTAGCAACCTGGGATTCATCTCGTAATGTCCTGGGGATTTATGCAACGGATATGTCTGCTAAAACATCTGATAACTTCCTCAATGTGTTCTAGAACCTCACCATCACAACTAATATCCCCAGCTACAATGTCTTTCTCCTTCGTGAATGTACACCAGTGTTTGTTTAAGATCTGACCCAAGTCCACTGGGTCCATGTGTAGATTGTCCCTTTAGTTTCTAATAGGTCTCATTACTACTTTGGTAATCCTCATACACTTAATATAATTATAAAGAGCCTAAGGGTTTTCCTTGAACTCATCTGCCAAAGATATTTCGTGGCACTGCTTTGCCCTCTAACTTGCTTTTTAGGCAACCTCCTATCCTGTATACTTTTTGAAATACCTCCCCTGTTTTTAATGCACTAAACATATATGCTTCCTTCTTTTTCTTTACAAACTCTCACCCTTGACAACCAGGGTTCATTGGACTTTATGTCCTTGCCCTTTACTCTTAGAGGGACATGTAGGCTCTGAATTTTCACTCTACTACGTTTAAAAGACTCCAGCCTTCCAAAAGGTACCTGCTCCCTGTCTGATATTGAAATTGCCCCCAGCCTTGACTCCTGCACTACCCTTATCCCTTTCCATAATGACTTTGAAAGTTCGTCATGGTTACTATCCCCAAAATGCTCATCAACTGAAACTGTTAAATACAAATAGACATTAGTTCCTTCTAGATCAAGACCGCAGTAGTGACCATTTGTCTGATTTAGTCGAATGTTGTGTATGAGATCAGTCTGAAACAGTGAGTGTGTTGGTATCTGTTTAATCGGCTTTTTTACGAACTGCTACCAATGTTTATCAATAAAGTTGAATTATATATCAACAGGTCTCCTGGATCAGTGTGGGAAGGAATCTTGCTACTTTGATCGAGATCCGTCACAGGATTGCAGGTTGAACTCGGCCAGTGAGGCTGCAAGTGAGAAACACGACAATCCTGACATTCCTCACTCTGCATCTCCATCCACTGCAGCAACTGTCTCCGAGTCCTGTGGGAATCTCACCCCATTCCCAGACCCTTTCCAGCAGAAACTTCTAGATCTTCAAAAGGAGGGGTTTGAACATTTGGCAGGAAAGCTGGACCAGATGATTGACCTAATGGGAAATATTGCCCAGAGTTTGAGTGCACTGCCCCTCATCCAGGCTGAGCCAGCTGTTCCTGTGATTCGCTGTCCATCTCCCGCTACAGTTAGTCACAGAGCAAAGCTGTCTACTCCTGAACAGAGTGAGTCAACCAGTGACCCCTCTGGGGACCCTGAGCTGGACACCGACACTCAAAAAGAGATTGACTATCGAAAACCTATTCGCCTCCCCTTAAAAAGTCAGCTGCCCAGTCTCCGAAGGACAATGAAACCTACCTCCTCAGTGAGTTCAGGAGTAAATGCAGTATCAAGTGTGGAACTGAGACAGGCAGGACAGGGATCTTCCAGCTTGATTCCCAATCTGTGATGTCTCACTGAAGGGTATGAATTGACTTTAGCACCACCAGATGCTTTGGGGCTTGGGGGAGTGGGGTGAGGTTGGGTTGGGGGTGCAGGGTGGGGGGGGTGATTGTGGAGTGGAGGAGAGGGATGTGAGGTGAAGTTTCACTTGAGGTTGCTGTTTCTGATCAGTGAGATGAGGCCTAAACCTGTCCATGACTGCAGATTTTTTTTTTGATGCGATTTCAACCAGTCTAGGTAAAGTAGAGCAATTCATTACAGATTTCTTTATTAGTTATAAAGGATATTTGAGATGTGTAATCAAGGAATGATGTTTGGAGCTGGGAAATGCTGATAATTTGATATATCCAGAGTTTGTGACTCAGTGATGCTGATGGTGTGATACTGAGTATGTGCGACTCTAAAAGAGAAGGCATCACAACTGTCCTCTTCGTGGGGCAGTGGGTCATAAATCTCTCCCGACCCTGGAGTGAGAGAAGTTGTTTCAACACTTGTCAGCTTCTTTGCTCAAGGAAGGGAAATAACCTTCGCCTGCCTGCCTTCATTGGGATTCAAGTTTAAATTGACTAAAGCTGAACTTTCAAAGACAAATGTGTTTCCTTTACTTTCCTAAAAGCTGACAGCCCAGACTGGAAGTTACTGAGACTGCACAGCGAGCTGAAATCCTAGGGGAATCCCTGTAACAGTCCTGGCCTACTAGCACACTGTCTGCACACGTGGAAGGTCTGTAACCACTGGCCTGCTCCAGCTCTCAGTAGCAATCTGCTTTTGGATAATTGGGCTGAAGTTCCAAAGGTTACAAATTTTCCTGAAATAGTGGTGTATTCACTCAGGCATGGTGGATTCTGCGGTTAATGGTGTGGGCAGTATTCCCCAGGAAATGTATTGTTTACAGGTATCAAAGCCAAACTCTTGGTCCTGTGTTGTTCGAGTTGCATTTACTGTTTGTCAAGTCAGCAGCTGCCACAGGGAAAAGTTTGCACTTTTTTTTAAAAAGTTGTAAAACTTTGAAATAAAATGATCAGCAACACAACATCTTTTAAAACTTCATTTCTGTGTTTAATGCGTTGGCTTGTTATAGAGGGGTTTCTGTCTGAGCACCAGATCTTCCCATACCAACAGTAAGTGATGTTGAAACATCTGTCACTGCTGAGTATAGGAACCTGTTTTGTCCGGAGGGAATATTTTAGGCAGAGTATTTTCTATCAATTCCCATCATTACCAGTTTTGCTGGGACTTCTTGATGCCACACCCAGCCAAATGCTGCTTTAATGTCACGTAATCACTCTCTGCTCACCTCCTGAGAGTCCAGCTCTTCTGTCCACAATTGATTCAAGGCTAGTGAGGTCAGGAATGGCTGAATGGCCCTGGCAGAATGCAAACTCCCCATTACTGAGTAGGTTATTTCTTTGCAAGTGTCACTAGATAGTACTGTTGACCACCCCTCCTGTCACTTTGGTCAAGAGTTGACTGATAAGTAATTGGCCAGATTGGATTTTTCTTGCTTTTTGTGCCGAGGACATTTTGTCAGGGTTATAGCTGCAGTTGAACAGCTTGGCTAGTTTGAAAGCAGAAGTCTTCCACATGTTTGCCAGAATATTGTCAGAGCCCTCTGCCATTTCTAGAAATGGCATGGAGTGAATTGAATTTTTTGAAAACTGACATCTTTGTCGCTGGGGATTTCTGAAGGAGGGTGACATGGGTCATCAGTTCAGCACTTCTGACTGAAGTTGGATACAAATATTTCAGCCTTGACTTTGGTGTTCCTGTTCGTAAGGGATGGGAATATTTGTGGAGTCTCCACCTCCAGTGAGTTGTTTAATTGTCCAGTAGATCAGAGCTTAGATATGGTTGTAAGGTCGCGTAGCCCTGTCTGTTGCATGCTGCTTCCACTGTTCAGCTTGCAAATAATCGTTTGTCATAGCTTCAGAAGTTGACCCCTCATGTTTAGGTATACAGGACACTATTCCTGGCGTACCCTCCTGTACTTGTTGAACCAGGTTGATCTTCTGGTTTGGTAGAAATAGTAGAGTGTGGATATGCTAGATTGAGGTTTCAGTATGTGGTTGAACACAGTGCTGTTGTTGATGGTCCATGGTGTCTGTCGGATGCCCAGTTGAGTTGTTAGGCAGGACTTTGCCCAGCAATGACTTTGTGGTGATCAATCCAATTAATCCTGTCATGGATATACTCATCTGTGGCAGGTAGTTTAGTGAAGACAAGGTCACCAAGGTTTTCCCTTTTTGGTTCTCACCACTCGCCTCCTGCAGTCTTCTAGGACACAATCATCTGATAGTGGAACTACCAAGTTTATTTTTCCATATTGACTTGGTACAGGAGATTTTGTGGCTCCTGTAGTCAAAAGTTGAGAAGTCCCAGGGTAACAAAAACAAATTGCTGGTAAAGCTCAGCAAGTTTGGCAATACCTGTTGAGAGAAGTCAGTTAACATTTCGCGTCAAGTGAGACTTCCTCAAAACTCCCAGGGTAACTGCTCCTTGCCTGTGTGCTGCCACCTCAGGATGTCTCCAATGATGTTGATGTTTGGTATGATTCCATGTAAATGACCATGACAGGCTGTTGCTTGTCTATGGGGCAGCCCTCAGAATTTTGATACTCACCCCCAGCAGTATTCCCTGTGTTGTTTCCAGTGTCTATGTTGAATTCCGGATAGTCTGAGCAGCACATTGCATCCATTGAGAGGTGTATTGCAGTTTTTCTTCCGCTGTTTACTATTAGGTGCATGTGTGTTATTTTACTGTGACAGATATTCTTCCTGCTAAAATAAACAAACTTTTGCTGGGCTCAAATCTTGGCCCTGTTTCATGTTTGAACACCAAACATACTATGTGACCAAAAGAGGGCACTAGTAATTTATTCATTCCTTTGTTGGCAGCTTTTTGCATGTATCTTTAATTGCTGCCCAATGATGGCATCCTGTCTTCAGCTTGATATTTTGTCCAGGTGAAACTTGTGATTTAATTTGCATCAAGTTGTCCAGTTGGTCTATTTCTGGATTTACTCAATCAAGTTCGTGAGGCTAAATCCACATTCAGTCAGCATTGATGCCTGAAATGTTGCACAAATATCCAGCAGAATGGGCTTTTTTTATTTTGAAACTACTCTCTTAGAGCATATTTCACCAAATCACTTAATGTTTGAATAACACCTGTCTTGACTTTTGTCATAGCTTGGTATAAGAGTGGAATGCTTTGATGTTGATTGCACAATACTGTCTTTCCAAATTTACAATCAGTTGTCTTGGTGATTACAGCTTGATCAATTGTGATTTTCTTGTAATTCCTGGTCTGGAAATCTGGTTTCCAGGTGGTCACATCATAGTTGAATAAATTGGAGGATTGCAGCAGTGTCTATGTCACAATCGAGAGCAACCATAACCACTTTGACTTTATCCCTCCAATCTGTTCACCTAGATACTGAGTCTTCAGTTTATTCATCTTTGCTGTGGCAAACTGCATAGCTTAAATCATTGTTGAATAGCTTCTGTTTAAGAATTTGCCAGTTTACTGAGCATCATTCGGAGATAGCAATGCAACATAACATTCACAAAACCACAATATTTTCATGCAATATTTGTTTAATTGTCTAAAACATCTTGATAGTCAACACACTTCATTCTGAGGTTGAAATGCCACCAAATCATATGCTGTGACGTTTGCAAAACTTTCAAACCTTCAGCGATGACATGCTGGAAGTTACTGAAATACTTCCAAGAATAATTTATGCATCTTACATAAATAATACCCCAGTTTTAAATATTCCCAGATTTTTCTGTGATCAACATAATTTTGTCACGACTCACTTTTTCTTTCCCAATATAACAAACTCCATTTGATTATAAACATCACCATCTTCTATAAATCAGGGTGACCGTTAACATAAGATTGCTCAATTGCTGCCACAAAGGAGGAACTGTTGCAAGTAGTTCAAGGTTTCTGCAAGGACAAGTCTTGTAAACAAGTTCAGATTCTGGTTGAAGAACAAAATGTTGATGTACAAAGTAATTTCTTGTACTGAAATGTCCATACCTTTTGTCCACTCTCAAGGTGTAAGTATTGATTTGTAGAATTCATCTAACAACTGTCTCTGTATGACCAACCCAATGCATTCTATAGGGTGTAGTGCTTGCTGCGCCAGCCCTCAGTAGTTGATTACTTCACAGTATCACAAATGTCTTGCACCTAAAGCATAGACACCTTCGTCTTTGCTGCAAGTATGACAGTATCAATGAGAAGTTTCACCATATTGGGATTGGTCTTTTTGTGCTCTCTGCACATCACCTTCATCTCCCAATACCCTGGTGGATTTTTTTGATGACTCATTTTGTTTTGGACATATTTTAGACATGTCAAGAAAAAAAAAGCTTTAAAATATGAAAGCTAAATTATTTGATGTTTGCGTCACATATTACTTCCTTAAGGGAATGGCTGCTGCTTCACAGATCCTGTACCTAAACTTCCTAGTCTGAGAAGGCTGAACACCCCAGGAGTTTCTCGCCCTGTTCTACAGTTTTTGACACAGGTCCCTGACTGGAAATGATGCGACCTGGCTTCTTCCCCTTCCCAGTGCGTGCTTTGACGATCAAAAGTTTTTACAATTAGTCTGAAGCTGGGAGTGGGTGTGTGTCCGAGTAGAAATTCAGAAGGCTTGGGTTTGTTATGGTACATTGAATCTGAGAATCCTCCATTGGCCACCTGTACATAGCTGTCAGGAACGTGTTGCATGGAGGTCTGGAGGATTCCTTCATTGCCTGTATGTGTGCAACTGTCCACTGCCAGGCTGTTACAGGGTATGCACAAATTCCAAATTCCTGGTGCACAGACACATGCAAGCAGCTTATGTGGAATGTCAGCCCCCAGATGTCAGTAAAGAAGATTTCACACGCTTGATAACGCTGTTTGCCATTGTTTAGCTCAATGTCAGGTAGTCCATTTGACTTAATTGTAATTTAATCCAACTAAGTGCTGTGGTATTTCAGAAACAAGAGTCAGTCACATTGCTTACATTCCTGTGAGTGTAGAGTAATATTTAGTATTATGTAGTCTTGCCCTGTGCTGCCCCTGTCCTGGGACTATTTGGTGTGGAAGGAACTTCCTGTTTAAAAGAATCAAGGGAGCTTTATTTTCAGTTTAAAAGAGTAAGGAGAGCTTTACTCTGTTTCTATGGCCATGCTGTACCTGTCCTGGAAGTATTTGATGGGAACAGTGTCAAGGAAATAGTAAAAGCATAGAAGAAGCTTCACTCTTTATCTAATCCAGTGCTGATCCTGTTGTGGAAATGTTTGATGGGGACAGTGTTGCGAGAGCATTAGTTTCACTTTAAAAGGGTAGAAGCAGCTTTACATTTGGTTTGGAAAGATGGGAGGGAGCTTTGCTTTGTGTCTGGCCCCATGCAGCCCCTGTCCTGGGAGTATTTGGTGGGGCAGTGTCATGATGGCTTTGCTTTCTGTTTAAAAGATTAGCTGGAGCTGTACTCTATATCTAGTTCTGTGAAATACCAGTCCTGGTAGTGTTTGATGGAGACCAATGTCAAGGGAGCTTTACTCTGTATGTAATCCCATGCAGCCACTGTCCAGGGAGTGTTTGCTGGGGTCAGTGTTGAGGGAACTCTACTTTCAGTTTAAAAGATTAGAGAGAGATTCTGTATTCTTGATGTCTCCTGCTCCTTTTGAGCGTCCTGGGAGTGTTTTGGGGGACAACATAGGCAAGAACTTTCAGTTTAGAAGAGTAGAGAGATTTACTCTATTTTAATCCCATGCTGTCCCTGTCCTAGGGTTGTTTGATGGGGACAGTGTTGAGGAAGCTTTTTGTTTACTTTTTTGAGAAGAGTACAATTACCTTTTACACTGTATCTAACTCTGCTGATTTGTCCTAGCTGCATTTGATGGGGATGTCGAGAGAACTTCACTCCTTACCTATCCCCATGCTGTACCTGTCCTTGAGAGTGTTTAATGGTGACACTATAGAAAGAATTTTATTTTCAGTTTAAAAGGTTCAAGGGAGCTTTACTCTATCTAACCTTACGTTGGACTTGTCCTGGTACTGTTTGGTGGGGACAGTTTTGAGGAAACTTTATCTGTAATCTATTGTGCATGATATAGATTCTAGCCTATCTAACGCTAATAATTTGTTATTCTGACTGTCTTTGTGTTGTTTTATTTCAGAAAGTGTGGAATCCATGAGAAAATCAAAGTGAGGTGGTGACTATTTGGATTTGAATATCATGATGGCTGGTGGAAAAATTGTTGTGGCATCTTAATTTTGAGCCCATGATCACTTAATGTAAGGATCACCAACAGTAGCTGTGTTCACAGTGAAACATCCTTTTTCTGGTTAGTCTCCAATAAGGTGGAATTCCAAGAGAAGTACCTATTAAATTTATGTGCCTTGAATTATTAAGCCCAGTCCCTCTATCCAAGCACCATTATCTGACACATGAAGGTAGTAGACCAGTGACATGCAGCTGGTGACGTAATCAGTAATTGGCAGCCATTAAGCCTCTGTCAGGCCTCAGCCTCTGCTCGCCTGGTGATTCTTTGTCGAACTGCAATCTCTGCAGGAGCCTTGCAATTTTCCACTGAGCTTATGTGATAACGTTAATCAAATTTCTAGACCCATCAACTGGCAGCAGTCGTGCCTTATACACAATGGGGTAAAGAGCACATCTCATCTCTGGAGAATGTGTGCGTTCTGTTCACACCAAGGGCTATTCCAGCTGAGTCGCAGCCTGTTCTATTCTGAACTCACTGAGGACCTGGTCATTGGAAAAAGACAAACCAGAATTACTCTTTTATCCAAAACTCACTCCTATCCTGGCAACAAGATTAAAAGGCCATTTGGCACCTTGAGTGTGCTCTGCCATTCAGCTTGATCGTTGGTTGATTTAGTAATGATCTTAACATTCCTGTCTGTGGCCCAAGATGCTTTACAGCATTATGGTCAAAAATCTGTGTACCTTAACCTTGAATATTTTCAGTGACCCAGCCATTGCTGCTCTGTTGGGGGCGAAAGGTTGAAACAAGCCTCAGAGAAGAAAGACCCCTTGAATAGAAGACTTATTCTTAAACTGCATCCCTAGTTCTAGAATCCTCTTAGCATCCCTCCTGTCAAGCCTCTTTTTCTTAAAAATAGCACATTTCATTCATCTAATCTCCAGTAAGTTTAGGCCAGCCTGCGTACTTAGAGATGATGATATAGTGGTAATGTCACTGGACAAGTGGAGGCCTAGGCTCCTTTCAGCATGTGGGATCTGATGGAATTGAAAGTTAGTCTCTAATGGTGACCGTGACCACTATCGTTTATTGTTGTAAAAACTAATCAGGTTCACTAATGTCCTTTTTGGTAAGGAAATCGGCTGTCCTTACCTGGTCTGGGTCTACATGTGTTGCCTGACCCACAGCAATGTAGTTGACTGCTAACTGACCTCTGAAATGGACCTAGCAAATCACACAGTTCAAAGGCAGCTAGATGTGGGAACAAATACTGGCCTTGTTGACAATGCGCACGTTGCATGAAAGATTAAAGAAAATAAACTTTCATCTCAGGATTTCATGAAACGGAACTGCCTTCATACCAAGTTTATCCTTTAAACAGGAAACCAAAACTGTATGCAGTACTCCAGGTGTGATCTAATCAATAACGTGTGCAGTTGTACCAAGACTTCCTGACTTTTATCCTCTGCAAGGGAAACGAAGGCCAGGATTTCATTTGCCTTCCTTGTTACTTCCCTTGCTTGCCTGCCTGCTAGCCTCCAGTGTTTCGTGTGCAAAGACACCCAATGCCCTCTGTACTGCAGCATTTTGAATTCTTCCTGACAAATTGGACAACCTCATATTTTCACACATCCCATCTGCCAACTTCTGCCTGCACACTTAACCATTCTGTGTTCCTTTGTAGACTCTTTGTATTGTCTTCACAGTTTGCTTTACTACCCATCTTTGTAACGTCAGCAAATTTGGCTACAAATCATTAATATAGATCATAAATATTAAACACTAGTACAGGTACATGCAGCAATACACTAGTTTGCCAATCTGATACTGATTCATTTTTTCCAGCTCCCTGTTTCCTGTTAGTTATCCAATCCTCTATCCAAGCTAATATATCAGTCCAATATCGTGAACTCTTATCCTGTGCAGTGATTTTTGTTTTTTCCTGTGGCACCTTTATTGAAAGTCTTTTGAAAATGAAAATGCACTACATCTACCGGTTCTACTTTATCTCTCTCTGCTTATTGTATCCTCAAATAATATTAATAAATTTGTCAAACATGATTACCCTTTCGCAATACTGTTGTTGCTGCCTGATTATGTTGTGGTTTTCTCAATGACCTTAAGCAGGATCGGTGAGCTTGGTACAAGAAGGAAGAAGAGATCATTTCTGGAGTGAGGCACAGTTCAAATGAGTATATATTTGTGGTATTTTAAAGCAGTGTGGGAATTTAGTGCGGAGGGCAACAGGTCTTTTTTGCTTAGTTTTTTGGTTCATAGTTTCTAAGGTCTCTTTAACAGGATAAATTGAGGTGCAGGTTTGGGGGCCCAGCAGAAGACAAAGAGTGATATCACAGTGAAACCATAAATCCATTGGTTGGTAATAGCTACTAAATTGACTATCTATTCTAAGTTACTTTCTGATTAAAGGTATATAGCACAAATATTTTACAGATTAAAAATGAAAAGATCAGTAGGTTTTTTTTAAAAGAAACAAAATACTAATCAAATAGAGATCCAAGGTCAGGCGACAGGAACTGGTGGACTCCATTGTGGTTCATAGTGACCACATCTGTAGTAAGTTCCTTGAGCTTGAGAAACTCAGCTTAAGGAACTCCATCTCAGAGTTGATGAGCTGGAGTCCAAGATTCAAATGCTGTGATGCCAGGTATTGTCGGTGTAAGAGAGGTCTTTGGTTTTTTTGGATAGTTACACTCCAGTGTTTCATGTATTTACTTGATATGCAACTGTGCAGAACCAAACTGCTTTTGTGTGAATGTATGTCTACAAAGATTTTTTTTTTTATGAATAAAATACATCTTCAAAATTTAAAGAAAAGGGGCAATCTACTTGGATGTCGTATTTCAGGAGGCAGTCTCTTAGATTAACTACCTCAAATTCAGACCATCATCAGGGACAGAAGGATGTGACTATGAGATTGGCAGGTACAGGGATCCTGAAGGTAGTGCTGCAGGAACTTTAGAAGATAGCGGGGTCTGTAGGGAAGATGAGCAAACCGAAAACAGCACCATGGTACAGAGCCATTTAGGGAAAAAAGAAATGTAGTTGCAATCAGGGATAGTATAGCCAGGGGAAGGGACACTGTCTTTTGTGGCCAGGAGCGAGAGTCCGAAAGGGTATGTGCCTGCCTGGTGCCTGAGTTCAGGATATCTCATCTGGGCAGCAGAGGAACATGTAATGGGAGGGGAAGGATCCAGTTGTTGACCACATAAGTAACAACAAAATAGATAGAACAAGAAAAGACGCTCTACTGAGGGAATACAAGCTGCCAGGGGCCAACTTCAGCAGAACCGAAAAAGTAATTGAAATAACTTTTCAGAGGCAAGCATCCCGTCCCACTCGTGCTTTATTTACAAATGTATGGCCCTTGACATTAGTACTGCCTCTCACTGAGTCAGGCTTTCAGAGATTCCATATCCCTGACATTTATCCTTATCTATCAGCCAGGAGATAGAGTCATACAGCATGGAAACAGACCCTTTAGTCCAACCAGCCTATGCCAAAATTAATCCCAAATTAAACTACTCCCATCTGCCTGTTCCTGGCCCATATCCCTCCAAACCTTTCCTACTCATGTACTTATCCAAATGTCTTTTAAACATTATAATTGCACTCACATCCACCACTTCCTCAGGAAGTTACTCCACGTGTGAACTACCTTCTGGGTAAAAAATTTACTCCTCCTGCCTTTTTAAAAATCTTCCTTCTCTCTCATTAAAAATATTGTCCCTAGTCTTGAAATTCCTCATCATAAGGAATGGACAACTACTATTAACTATACCTATACCCCTCATTATAAACTAATATAGGTCACCTCTCAAACTCCTACACTCCAATGAAATATGTCCCAACCTATCCCGCCTTTCTTTATCTCCCTGATTGGACCAGATTAACAGCCTCAACCAGGAAACTCGTATTCCATGAGTTCCAGCTGGCTGACCTTGCTATCATTACAGTTATAATGTCTGGATTACTACCTGAGCCACATGCTAATTGCAACAGGGTCAACAAGATTAAATAGGTAAACGTGTGGCTCAGAGATTGGTGTGCAAGAGATGAGTTTAAATTCAAGAGATATTGACACCAGTAATGGCTCCTGGTGCTGTGAGGCAACAGTGCTAACCACTGAGCCACCATGCTACCCATGTATAATTGCCAGCCTTTACAGAAAAATTTATTTCTTACGATGTATTAGTATAAATGCTGAATATTATGCACTCAAGGACTCCTTCAAACTTTATACGAAGAGCAAGGTGGCCAATCTCTCAACAGCACTTGATGAACAAAACATGATACAACCAGCAGAAAAGCACAAATTTACAAATTACTGTAGTCTCAAATTCAAAATTAGCTGAGTCCCAAACCTGGTTCAAAGTCTCAAGTATGCAATACTTTATGTCCAGTACAAGATACTTACGTCAGTTTCAGAGCAAAAGCAAAACCAGCAACTGAATTTGTTTCTTTAAGATGGTGCATCCAATGCCCAATTCTTTCATATATACTGCAACAGTCTTTATGGTAGAAGATACTTCGAACATCTCATTAATACTAAAGAATAGAGGGAAAGAATTAAATACCATCACTAGAGAAGTAGTATTAAACAGACTAATAGGGTGAAAGGCAGATAGGCCCCCAAGCTCTGATGACATGCATCCTGGGATCTAGAAGAAGTAGCTGTGGTCATAGTGGATGCGTTAATTATAATTTTCCAAAAATCTTTGAATTCTGGAGCAGTTTCAGAGGATTGAACAATGGCCAACAACCCCAAATTGAAAGAGAGGGAGGCAAGAAGTGGAGAACTGTAGGCCAATTAACCTAATCTCTTTTGATGGATAAGTATTGGAATCAATAATTAAGAAAGTAATAACACATTGGGAAAATCATAATCTAATCAAGCACAGACAGTGTTGTTTTATGAGGAAGTCTCAACTAGAGGTGGGTAGAGGGGAACCAGAAGATATATTGTGTTTGGACTTCCAGGAGGCATTCAACAAGATACCTCACAAATGGGTTAAATAATAAGATAAGAGCCCACAGTGTTAGAGGTAGAATAATGGCATGGATAGAGAATTGACTAATGGGCAGGAAACAGTTGTTGGGAATAAGGGGTTCCTTTTCAGGTTGGCAACCTGTAACCAGAGGGATTCCACAGGTATCAGTGCTGGAATGCAACTTCTCACTGAAATATTCTTAAGGGGCTTGACAGGGTAAATGCTAAGAAGATGTTTCCTCTTCTGGAAGAGTCTAGGATCAGATGGCATTATCTCAGAATAAAGTGGCACTAATTTAAGACCAAGATGAGGAGGAATTTCTTTTCTCAGAGGGTTGCAAGGAGTGGGTGCCCAAGTATGAATGTTTGTTGCTACTGTGGAAGCATGCCAGAGTGGTAATGTTACTGGACCAGTAATCCAGAGGGGAAGGCTAATTCTGTGTTTAAAGCAATGTGGTTCAAATTCCACTATAGTGGCTGGTGTAATTTAAATTCAGTTAACCAAATTTCGGAATACAAAGCTGATTTTATCAAAAAAGATAAAGTCACCATAACTCTAGAGGGTTGCTCTGTCTTCAGACTAATAATGGCAAGTATTCCATATGCTTTCTTCACAACTTTATCCACCTGTTCTGATAACTTAAGGGACTAGTATACATATACACCCAAGGTCCCTCTAGTCTTCAGTGATTCCCAGAGTCCTACTGTTCAACATGTATTCCCTTGCCTTGTTTGTTCTGCCATAAAAAGTACATCACCTCGCATTTATCTGGATTAAATTCCATATGCCACTGATCAGCCCATCTGACCAACTGTCTACAGCTTCCTGTTATCTAAGGCTATCATCCTCACAATATAGCCTCTCCCTCCACCAATTTTTGTATCATCTTATTCATGACTCACTGACTTCTTCTTAGCTGCCGCCATCTCCCCCCCCCGACTCATGGCTTCCAAGACTTAACAACAATATGTAGCTGAATGTAATAATTCCCAGGATTTCTCCTAATTGCTTTTGGGACTTCTCCTTGAGCCTCAACTACACAGAGCCAGTATGCTTCAGTTGCATTCTCATGTGTGCTTTCCTGTATGGAGAATATTCTTTTGTCTCTTACCCCATATCTTCTGTTGTCTTTCCAACTCTTGATTCTAATCCATGAACTGTTCAGTTTTGAGGACTATTTTTGTGACCTATTGAAAATCTTACAACAAGCTTTACTCCAATTGCAAAGCAGATTGTAACTAATATAAAAACAAATTACAATGGATTGTGGAAGTGCTGGAGAAACTCAGCAGGTCTGGCAGTATCTGTAGAGAGAGAAACAGAATTAACATTTAAGACTGTTAAGAAACAGATTTAACATTTAAGACTGTATTTCAGATTGTATACTGAAACACAAAGTTCCCTAAATGTTAACGTACTCACAGCTCACAAGCTTACACAGGATAGATGAATATGACAGAAAACAGATTTCATAACAATATGTTCTTATCAGAATAGATCGTAGCCCTGAATTTCTTACAGAGGTGTAAAACTAAAGTATGGCAGGATTTTGTTATAAAGAAAGAACATACGAGCCAGAGAGACCATAGAATGTTACACTTGGAAGGATGACAAGGAATTTCACAGAACCCCCTCAAAGGAATATATACAATGCAGCAACCGGAACTATCTCCTGTTATTTACATCTCTACACTGTGGACATAAAAAGCAGTCTGGTCTAAGGAAATGCCTGTGTTTCCTCTGCCAGGACTTCTAAGAGAAGAGGTTGAGAGACAAGTATATCTGATGTGTTTGACTAGGTCTGATGCTGTAGTGCACGTGAGGTTTTGACTAGAATGGTAGACTGATGGGCACCTGAGCAGAGAAACAAGCACAGAAACTAAGGATAGAAAAATAAAAAGCAAAACTGGAAGGCAGAAAAAAAAAACATGGGTGAGAAATGATTGGGGCCATAATGCAAAATAAAGCTAAAAGACAAGTCTAAAAGCATTCTGTCATAATGCATAGAACAGTGAAAATAGACATACACAGTTGTGATATGGTTGCAATTATGGAGACATAGCTGATTGGTGACCAAGGATGGGAACTGAACATCCAGCGGTATTTAATATTTGAGAAGGACAGACAAATAGGAAAAGGTGGTGGGGTAGCACTGCTAGTTTAGGAGTAAATAAACGCAATAGTCATGAAAGATATTAGCTTGGAAAATTATGATATGGAATCTGTATGGATGGAGAGAAGCACCACCAAGGGGCAGAAAAAGTTGGTGGTTTTGTTTATAGGCCCTCAAACAGTAAATGAGATGTTAGGCATTAAGGCATTAAACAGGAAATTAGAGACGCGTGCATTAAGTGTTCAACTGTAAACACGGATTACTTCAATCTAGATATAGATTGGACAAACCAAACTAGCAGTAACACCATGGAGGAGGAGTTCCTGGAGTGTATACTTGATTTTCTTTAGACCAATATGTTGAGGAACCAACTAGGGAGAACAGACAGAGGTAAAAGGTACTGCAGATGCTGGAGAATCCGAGATAACAAGGTGTGGAGCTGGATGAACACAGCAGGCCAAGCAGCATCATTGGAGCAGGAAAGCTTGAC
>JAHRHZ010000205.1:743016-764191 GCA_024137785.1 Ginglymostoma cirratum | reverse complement strand
CTGTCGGAGGGTCAGTGCTGAGGGTGAGCCGCACTGTCGGAGGGTCATTGCTGAGGGAGTGCTGCACTGTCGGAGGGTCAGTGCTGAGTGTGTGCCGCACTGTCAGGGCGTCAGTACTGAGTGAGTGCTGCACTTTCAGAGGGTCAGTGCTGAGGGAGTTCCGCACTGTCAGAGGGTCAGTACTGAGGGAGTGCCGCACTGTCAGTAGGTCAGTACTGAGGGAGTGTCGCACTGTCAGAGGTTCAGAACTGAGGGAGAGCCGCACTGTCTGAGGGTCAGTACTGAGGAAGTGCCGCACTGTCAGAGGGTCAGTACTGAGCAAGCGCCACACTGTCAGATGGTCAGTACTGAGGGAGTGCTGCACTGTCGGAGGGTCAGGGCTGAGGGACTGTTGCATGGTCGGAGGGTCGGTACTGAGGGAGGGCTGCACTGTCGGAGGGTCATTACGGAGGGAGTGCTGAACTGTCACAGAGTCAGTACTGAGGGAGTGCTGCACTGTCAGAGAGTCAGTACTGAGGGAGTGCCGCACTGTCAGAGAGTCAGTACCGAGGGAGAGCTGCACTGTCACAGGGTCAGTGCTGAGGGACTGCCGTACTATCGGAGGTTCAGTACTGAGGGAGGGCCGCACTGTCAGAGGGTCAGTGCTGAGGGAGTGCCGCACTGTGGGAGGGTCAGTACTGAGTGAGTGCCGCACCTTCAGGGGGTCAGTGCTGAGGGGGATCTGCACTGTCAGAGGATCAGTTCTGAGGGATGCTGCACTCTCGGAGAGTCAGTGCTGAGTGTGAGCCGCACTGTCGGTGGGTCAGCGCTGAGGGAGTGCCGCACTGTCAGAGGGTCAGTGCTGAGGGAGTGCCGCACTGTCGGAGGGTCAGTACTGAGGCAGGACCGCACTGTCGGAGGTTCAGTACTGCGGGATTTCCGCACTGTCAGAGGGTCAGTAATGGAGGAGTGCCGCATTGTCAGAGGGTCAGTGCTGAGGGAGTGCCGCACTGTGGGAGGGTCAGTACTGAGTGAGTGCCGCACTGTCAGAGGGTCAGTACTGAGTTAGTGCCGCACTGTCAGAGGGTCAGTTCTGAGGGGGAGCCGCACTCTAAGAGTGTCAGTGCTGAGGGAGTGATTCACTGTCGGAGTATCAGTGCTGAGGGAGTGCCGCACTGTCAGAGGGTCAGTGCTGAGCGAGTGCTGCACTGTCGAAGGGTCAGTGCTGAGGGAGTGCCGCACTGTCAGGGGGTCAGTACTGAGTGAGTGCCACACTGTCAGAGGGTCAGTACTGAGGGATTGCCGCACTTTCAGAGGGTCAGTACTGAGGGAGTGCCGCACTGTCGGAGGGTCAGTACTGAGTGAGTGCTGCACTGTCGGCGGTTCAGTGCTGAGGGAGTTCCGCACTGTCGGAAGGTCAGTGCTGAAGGAGTGCCGCACAGTCAGAAGGTCAGTACTGAGGGAGTGCCGCACTGTCAGATGGTCAGTACTGAGGGAATGCCGCACTGTCGGAGGGTCAGTACTGAGGGAGTGCCGCACTGTCTGAAGGTCAGTACGGAGGGAGCACTACACTGTCAGAGAATCAGTATTGAGGGTGTGCTGCACTGTCGGAGTGTCAGCGCTGAGGGAGTGTTGCACTGTCGGAGAGTCTGTCCATCATATTTCCCCCAATCGAACAAGATATTTAGCCAGTGTCCTGAGTTTCAGTTTTGGGTCTTTGTACGGCCCGTTTCTGAGCACACGGGGCAACATATGACGTACTTGGAAGCAGAGTGCAGCATTTCAGCATTGACTTGGGGACTGGAAGGGGTTTAAATGATGACAGCTTCTCAATCAGAGTGCCTTACAATGTCTTACGAATGGGACAAAACCTCAGCAAAGAGGCAACGGAGTGGATCACGCAGTCACTACTGTTCAGAGTTTCCTCGGAACAAGGGAAACAAAGGAGAGATGAGAGATATGCTGGACCTGTCAAAACAGTTGTGTAACCCAGCAGATTTGCTGGGAAAGCAGGATTTTTAAAAATTGTGAAGGATTTGTTTGAGGAATGCAGGAAGTCTTATTTCCTCTGATGCAGGATCATTAATCTGTGTTCCTATATTTAGGATAATTAACAAAAACCAGAGGTGAGACAAGAGAAGGTATTTTTAACACAGAGAGTTTGATGATCAGGGAGATATTGCCTGAAAGGAACATAGAAGCAAATTGAGCAACCACCTTTCCATGTCCAAGAGAAATGGCTGAGGAAAAAACACGGGAGTGGGATGAATTGAAAAGTTCCTTCAAAGAATGAGCGCAGGCCCCAGGGACTCAGTGGTCTCCATCTGTGCTCTTCCTGTTTATAATTCACAGATTTTGTGAGGCTGCTTGATGACCCACTACCAGTCACTGAGAAAGAGTCAGTGTTCATGGTGATCTGGTCTAGTCAGTTGCAAAGGGGCAATAACTGTCTGAAGGAGCAGCTAAATAGAACATATAGAATCTAGGACAGCGCAGAAACAGGCCCTTTGGCCCACCATGCCTATGCCAACCATGACACCATTCTAAACTAACCTCACCTGCTGTGCAGACAGGTGTGATCTTGTTAGGCAGAAAGTTAAAATGTCCTAATGAGTGACTGAAATTTCGAGGAGATAGGGCCTCCACAGCCAGCAAGAGTGTCAGGAGGTGCTCGCTTCACAAAAGATTGGGTTATTCAGGAAGGTCAGTCAGGTCCACTGTCAACTTTTCCATCAATCTGCTCTGTACACTCAGTGAGGTCATGACAAGATTAGCCTCAGGTAGGGTATTTCACTGGGAAGGGGGACCTTGTCACCACTTACCCACTCCCATACCAATTGAGCCAGTGGTAGAAAGGCCCATGGGTAGCAATGCTACATCGTTGCCGATCAAGGTCCTTAAATGTGCGTTTGTGTGAGGTTGCCTGCTGGCTCTCGGTGTTGGGGGTGGGTTTGGTGGGGCTGTGGTGTTGTCCCTTGTTCAAAGGCCCTCATCTGGAGAAGTGTTGGGGTTATGGTAATGTTAATTACCATAAATGGAGGGGCCCAGGTTTTTGCTCATGGGTTCAAACCCAACATGCTAACTGATGAAAATTCCAATTCAAGAAGTAAATCTGGAAATGAATTCTGGTCGCAGCAATAGTAAACATGAAAATGTCATCGATTGTCTTAAAATGCTTCAACAAGGTAAGGAAAGCTGCTGTCCCTTTGTGGACTCGCCTACATGTGATCCCAAATACACAGCAGTGTGGTTCACTCTTAACTAACCCCTGGAATTGAAACATAAAAACATAGAAGATAGGAGCAGGAGGAGGTCATTCGGCCCTTTGACCCTGCTCCACCATTCATCGCAGTCATGGCTGATCGTCCAACTCAATAGCCTAATCCTGCTTTCTCCCCATAACCTTTGATCCCATTCACCCCAAGTGCTATATCTTGTTGCCTCTCAAATACATTCAATGTTTTGGCATCAACTACTTCCTGTGGTAATGAATTCCACAGGCTCACCACTCTTTGGGTGAAGAAATGTCTCCTAATCTCCATTGATCTACCCCGAATCCTCAGACTCTGAGCCCTGGTTCTGGACACGCCCGCCATAGGGAACATCCTCCCTGCATCTACCCTGTCCAGCCCTGTTAGAATTGTATAAGTCTCTATGAGATCCCCCCTCTAATTCATCTGAACTCCAGTGAAAACAATCCTAACCTAGTCAATCTCTCCTCATATGTCAGACCTCCCATCCCTGGAATCAGCCTCGTAAACCTTTGCTGCACTCTCTCGAGAGCAACAGCATCTCCCATCCTTCCTCAAAAAAGGAGACCAAAACTGCACACAGTATTCCAGGTGTGGCCTCACCAAAGCTCTGTATGACTGCAACAACACATCCCTGCTCCTGTACTCAAAACCTCTCGTGATGAAAGCCAACATACCATCTGCCTTCTTTACTGCCTGCTGCACCTGCATGCTTACCTTCAGCAACTGGTGCACAAGGACACCCAGGTCCCACTGCACACTCCCCTCTCCCAATTTACAGCCGTTCAGGTAGTAATCTGCCTTCTTGTTTCTGCTTCCAAAGTGAATAATTTATCCAAACTATACTGTATCTGCCATTGATTTGCCCACTCACCCAACCTGTCAAGGTCATGCTGAAGGATCCCTGCATCCTCGTCACCGTTTACCCTCCCACCCAACTTGGTATCATCTGCAAACTTGGAGATGTCATATTTTGTTCCCTCATCCAAATCATTAGCCTAGACAATTAATCAGTTCAAGGGTAATGCAGAACGGGCATTAAACCCTGACCTTGCCAGTGTCATCCACATTCCATGAAAGATTTCCTTTAGAAAATGAGCTGGAGACCCACTAAGGACCAACAAATCCTTCCTGTCAACACCCCTCCTCCACCTTTCCCTGCCCTGTGAAGCTCCTTTCGTCATCAATGCTCTGGGATCTCTTCAAATGGTGTCATACCAGCAGCAGCCAGAACTTCTTGGTGGCGCAGTTGTTCTGTTGAACTGGTGGCCTCTGATTGGCTGGCATCTCTTGGCAGGAGGGGCTTTCCTTTGGTAGTGGGGGCTGGTCCCCCATCCCACAGAAAACGCCTCTGTCAGCCATCAAGTGCCTGAATGGCAGTTCATTTAGAATCATAGAATTCCTCCAATGAGGAAATGGGCCATTTGGCCCAGCAAGTCCACACCAACTCTCCAAACAGCTTCCCACCCACACTCACCCACTTACTGTGTCCCTGTAAGCCTGCAATTCCCATGGCTAATCCGCCTAATTTACACACCCCTGGGCACTATGGGCAATTTAGCATGGCCAAGCCACTTAACCTGCACATCTTTGGGCGGTGGGAGGAAACCAGAGCACCTGGAGGAAACTCACACAGACACGGGGAGAATGTACAAACTCCACACAGACAGTCACCCGAGGCCAGAATCAAACCCAGGTCCCTGGTGTTGTGAGGCAGCCGTGCTAACCACTGAGCCATCGTGCCGGCCCATGTCAGATCTTTCCTCAAAGTGCTGATGAGGGGTGACCCTAACCCTTACCCTCACTTTCACCCTCACCATCTCACCCTCACCTTTACCTTATCTCAGCTAGAGTGCTGGTACCACCTCCAGTAATTACGGACTGTTCTGAACAACAGAACTCCCCACTATCAGTTCTTAACTGTTTAAACCTATCACTAGTTGTTCCAGTCAGGGTTGACATAACATTCAGATCTGGTTCAACTTTCTTCTTTTACTTTTTCTGGGGGATGCTGATTGACAAACACTTGGGGACCATACAGCAGAATTCATCTGTCATGTTCCTCTTTCATCAGTCATGTCTCTGTTGATAGCATTCTTATCTCTGAGCTTCAGGATTTTATTTCAAGTCTCACAGGCTTCAGTGCATTATCCAGACCAGAAAATATTCCTCTATATCCCCCTGCAGACTGCGTCATCCTCATCTCTCCAGAAACCCAGGCTTCTCTGATGAGGAGAGGTTGAGTAGGTGGGACCTGTACTCATTGGAGTTTCGAAGAATGAGAGGTGACCTTATTGAAACATACAAGATTCTTAGAGAGGGTAGGTGTGGAAAGGTTATTTCCCCTTGTGGGAGAGTCCAAGACTAGAGGGCATCATCTCAGAATAAGGGGTTGCACACTTAAGACAGAGATGAGAAGGAATGTTCTCTCTCAGAGGGGAGTGAATCGTTAGTGCTGAGGATTGTTGAGGCTGGGTTGTTAGGTATATCCAGTGTATTTAGTCATTTTGGAATGCAATTAGTGCTGTCTACTATGAAGACTGATGCAAAGTGTTTATTCAACTCCTCTGACAATTCCTCGTTCGCTATTATTATTTCCCAGCCTTGTGGTCTGAGGGGACTTATGTTCACTTTGACATTTCACTTTCCTTTCTGATAATTAAAAACCCACTTGCTGTTCATTTTGATGTTACATGCAAAATTACCCTCAAAGTTTTATCTTCTCCTTCTTCATTTTTTTTTTGTTTTCGTTGCTTTTTTGAGTGTTTTTAAAACTTTCCCAATTCTCTGGCTTACCATTAATGTTTGCCGCATTATATTTTTTTTAAATTTGATGCTATCCTTAACATCCCTAGTTAACCATTGTTATCTGTGTCCCAAAGTCTTTCTTTAACACCTAGATGTATCTTTTTTCTGAGCCAGGCACTATTTCCTTAAATATCTGCTATCTTTGCTGCTAAACCCCTTCCCCAGTCCACTTCAGCCAGCTGATGCGTATTTACCCTTAGTTAAGTTTAGCACAGTTGCTTCTGATCCAAGTTCCTCCCTCTCAAACTGAATGTTAAATTCTACCATTTTATGCTCACTGTTTCGAAGGGAATTGTTTATGCTGACATCATCTATGCCTATTACACTATTATTAGATCCAAATTATCTGATCCCTGGTTGGATACAAAATTTATTGCTCTAGAAACTGTCCTGAATACAACCTATGAATCTTTGCCCTTGGCCTCGTGCACCAATTTGACGATCCCAATCAACATGAAGATATTACCTTTGATCATGTCCTCATAATCTCCTGATTTAACTCTGTCCTACCATTATTAGTTGGCCTACAGGCTACTCCTACCAGTGTCTCCTTCACTCTGTTATTTCTTACCTCCATCTATACAGATTCTGCACATTCTATTCCAAGATCACTTTGTGCCCTCGTACCTATTCCATCCCGTACCAACAATACTAACCTGCTTCCCTTTCCTTCCTGCCTGTCCTTTTAAAACTCCCATACCCCTGAATATTTAGTTCCCAGCTTTCATCCCCTCATAGTCCATGTCTCCATAATAGTTACAGATCATATTCAATATTTTGTATATGTGCTTTTAATTCATTTATTTTGTTCTGAATACAACAGGCAATCTAGAAAATAAACATTAATTTTCCTCTTTCACCATTTCCCCACTTTGATCCTGTTTACAGCTGTTTTTCTATGTTTGTGTATTCTGTCCCTTCCTGTCCCACTCTGGGTATCATTATCCAAACAGATGACCTCTAATGTAGCCATATCCTCTTCATCTCTTGCTACAGACCAGACCAAAGCCCCTCAAAATATATTAGGAAGATAGTCTAGATCCAACTTTTTCTTATTTTAAAGCAAAATATAAGGTGTTCTGTCCTTAATGTAATTCCATTGGTCAAACTATTTGTTTTTACCCGACAGTCAAAATACAGACAAAATAAAAATGAAAGAACTGTGCTTCATTGAAATGATTAACAAAACAATAAACATATTAACTATTACTAATTAACTCTTCCAAAACAGAAACATCCCATAAACACACTCATGGAAAAGTTAAATTCAGTAAAATAGATTGTCTCACATGTAATTCTAGCAGCAGGAAGAGAACCCCAGCCTTTAGCTGTAACAGAGAGAGGAATAAGAGCTCCCACATCCAGCTTCAAGACTCCAACAAATGCAGCTAAGACTAAAAATCCTGGTTCTGTGGGAGTTTGACCCCACCCATTCAAGCTGCTTCTATTGTTCCAACTTGAAAAAAAACCCAAGGCCTCACAAGATGTTTACTTTATTGGCTTTGGAGCAGACCACTTTGCATCTCTGTCTCAACCTCTCTTCATAAAAAAATGACAAAATATACCTCTTACAGCCACAGTATTATCACACTCCCAAACCCTCCCCTCTCTAAATAGCTTAAAGACTTCTCTACAGCCCTAGTATTCATTTGCCAGGATACTGGTCCCAACTCAGTCCAAGTGATGTCCATCCCATCAGAACAGCTCCCTGCTACCCCAGTATTGGCGCCAGTGGTCTATTAACTAAAAGCTACTCCACCCACATTAATCCTTGAGCTGCACATTTAACTCTGTGACATTATTTACCAGTTTGCCTGTGGCTCGGGGAGAAATCCCAAAATTACTACCCTGAAGGTTCTGCATTGTAATTTAGTTCCTAACTGTTCAAAGTCTTTCATCAGAACCTCCTTTCTCATCCTATCAATGTCGTTGGTGCCAATGTGAATGAAAGAATTGGATCTGTCCCCTCTCTTTCCAAGTTCTGCAGCCCCGAGGAGATGTCTTTAACCTTGACTCTGGTGAGGCCACTCGGCCTTTGGGATTCCTGCTCTCAGCTGCTGAGAACAGGATCTATTCTCCTCATGATACAGTGCCCTGCAATCACACCCTCCCATCCATGATCACAAACCAGGTTTGAATTCCCTAATCTGAGGGATGTGACCACCCTCTGGAGCGGTGCCCAGGTAACTTGCCCCTTCCCTGATGTGGTGCAATGTTTGAGACTAGCTCCTCCACTCAGATCCAAAGTTCCCAAGCTGCAAACACTTAATACAGATGGGTTCACCCTGGATCACCGAGGTGTCCAGCAGCTCCTACATACTGCAATAGCAACACATCACCCATCCTGCCATCTCTCTCGAATTTGTTTTAAATTATAAATTAATTAATTGAGATTGTTCATTTTTACGATCTTAAATTTTAAGAAAATCATCAGTATTAATTTTATACTTAAGCAGTTATTTCTAAGAAAAGAGGGAAGAAAAACACTGGAGACCAACACACAAACTGAAGACTTGACCTTATCGACAGGAAATACTCATGATTCACACTCGGTGATCGGCTTTTTTTCCCTGCAGCCACATCATACTGTGGCTTTTGAGATCATTCGGTGCCTGGTCTCACCGCAGTCAGGCTCTCAGTGACACTGATAAAAGGTACTGCAGATGCTGGAGAATCCGAGATAACAAGGTGTGGAGCTGAATGAACACAGCAGGCATGTCCATCCTGGGCCTCCTGCAATGCCACAATGATGCCACCCGAAGGCTGCAGGAACAGCAAATCATATTCAGCCTGGGAACCCTGCAGCCCAATGGTATCAATGTGGATTTCACAAGCTTCAAAATCTCCCCTCCCCCAACCGCATCCCAAAACCAGCCCAGCTCATCTCCACCTCCCTAACCTGTTCTTCCTCTCACCTATCCCCTCCTCCCACCTCAAGCCCCACTCCCATCTCCTATCTACTAATCTCATCCCGCCCCTTTGATCTCTCCGTCCTCCCTGGACTGACCTATCTCCTCCCTACCCCACCACCTATGCTCACCTTTACTGGCTCCATCCCCACTTCTTTGACTTGTCTGCCTCCTCTCCACCTATCCTCTCCTCTATCCATCTTCTATCCGCCTCCCCCTCTCTCCCTATTTATTTCAGAACCCTCTTCCCCTTCCCCATTTCTGATGAAGGGTCTAGGCCCGAAACGTCAAACTTTCCTGCACTCAGTGACACTGTTTGGGTGATCTACATGCCACAGCTGCCTATCAGGAGGTATGTGGATACTACAGTGTTGGGATGATGCTGGGAGCATTGTGATGTGCATGAGGATCAGACGAAGGTCGCTACAAAGTCTCAAAGAAATGAAACCGAACAGATCACCTGGCATCGACTGAGGCACGGGAAAAGACAACGGCAGAAACAGCCCTATCAACCCAGCAAAGCCCTCCTCACTAACATCTGGGGGTTAGTGCCAAAATTGGGAGAGCTGTCTCACAGACTAGTCAAGCAACAACCTGACACAGTCATACTCACAGAATCTTACCTTACAGACAATGTCCCAGACACCACCATCACCATCCTGGATATGTCCCGTCTCACTGGCAGGACAGACCCAGGAGAGGTGGGGGCACAATGATATACAGTCAGGAGGGAGTTGCTCTGGGAGTCCTCAACATTGACTCTGGACCCCATGAAGTTTCATGGCTTCAGGTTAAGCATGGGCAAGGAAACCTCCTGCTGATTACCACACACCGCCCTCCCTCAGCTGGTGAATTGGTCCTCCTCCATGTTGAGGAACACTTGGAGGAAGCACTGAGGATGGCAAGGGCACAAAATGTACTCTGGGTGGGGGATTTCAATGTCCACCACCAAGAGTGGCTCGGAAGCAGTAATACAGATCAAGTTCATTGGTTCCGAAAGGACATAGCTGCTAGACTGGATCTGCAGCAGGTGGTGAGGGAACCAACAAGAAGGAAGATCATACTTGACCTCATCATTACCAATCTGCCAGATGCAGTTACATCTGTCCATGACAGTATCGGTAAGAGTGACCATCACACAGTCCTTGAAGAGACGAAGTCCTGCCTTCACAATGAGAATAGCCTCCATCGTGTTGTGTGGCACTATCACTGTGCTAAATGGGACAGACTTCGCACAGATCTAGCAACTCAAGACTGGTCATCCACGAGGTGCTGTGGGCTATCAACAGCACAGAACTGTACTCCAGCACAATCTGTAACCTCATGGCCTGGCATATCCCCCACTCATCCACTACTATCCAGCCAGGGGATCAAACCTGGTTCAATGGAGAGCGCAGGAGGGCATGCCAGGAGCAGGAGCAGCAGCAGGCATACCTGAAGATGAGGTATCAACCTGGTGAAGCCACCAAACAGGACTACTTGCACACCAAACAGCAAAAGCAGCAAGTGATAGACAGAGCTAAGCGATTCCACAACCAACAGATCAGACCTAAGCTCTGCCGTCCTGCCACATCCAGTTGTGAATGGTGGTGGACAATTAAACAACTCACTGGAGGAGGAGGCTCCACAAATATCCCCATCCTCAATGATGGAAGAGCCCAGCACATCAGGGCAAAAGATAAGGCTGAAGCTTTCTCAGCAATCTTCAGCCAGAAGTGCCGAGTAGATGATCTATCTCAGCCTCCTCCAGTGGTCCCCAGCATTACAGATACCAGTCTTCAGCCAATTTGATTCACTCCACATGATATCAAGAAACCATTGGAGACATTGGATACTGCAAAGGCTACGGGCCCTGACAACATTCCGGCAATAGTACTGAAGACTTGTGCTCCAGAACTTGCTGCTCCCTGAGCCAAGCTGTTCCAATACAGTTACAACACTGGTATCTACCCAAAAATGTGGAAAATTGCCCCGGTATGTCCTGTACACAAAAAGCAGGACAAATCCAACCCAGCAATTACCGCCCCATCAGCCTTCTCTCGATCATCAGTACAGTGATGGAAGGTGTCAGTAACAGTGCTATCAAGCAGCACCTGCTCAGTGACGCCCAGTTTGGGTTCTGCCAGGACCACTCAGCTCCTGATCTCATTACAGCCTTGGTTTAAACATGGACAAAAGAGCTGAATTCCAGAGGTGAGGGGACAGTGACTGCCCTTGATATCAAGGCTGCATTCGACTGAGTGTGGTATCAAGGAGCCCTAGCAGAATTGGAATCAGTGAGTATTGGGGGCAAATGCTCCGGTGGTTGGAGACATACGCGACGCATAGGAAGATGGTCGTGGTTATTGGAGGTCAGTCATCCCAGCTCCAGGACATCTCTGCAGCAGTTCCTCAGGGCAGTGTCCTTGGCCCAACCATCTTCAGCTGCTTCATCAATGACCTTCCCTCCATCATAAGGTCGGAAGTGGGGATGTTTACCAATGATTACACAATGTTCAGCACCATTCGTGACTCCTCAGATACTGAAGCAGTCCGTGTTCACATGTAACAAGATCTGGACAATATCCAGGCTTGGGCTGGCACGTGGCAAGTGACATTTGTACCACACAAATGCCAGGCTATGACCATCACCAACAAGAGACAATCTAACCACCATCCCTTGACATTCAATGGTGTTACCATCACTGAATCCCCCACTATCAACATCCTGGGGGTTACCATTGACCAGAAACTTAACTGGACTCACCACATTAACACAGAGGCTACAAGAGCAGGCCAGAGGCTGGGAATACTGCGGTGAGTCACTCACCCTCTGACTCAAAGTCTGTCCACCATCTTCAAGGCACAAGTCAGGAGTGTGATGGAATACTCCCCTCTTGCCTGGATGGGTGCAGCTCCAACAACAGTCAAGAAGCTCGACACCATCCAGGACAAAGCAGCCGCTTGATTGGTACCACATCCGCAAGCATCCGCTCCCTCCACCACCGACGCTCAGTAGCAGCAGTGTGTACCATCTACAAGATGCACTGCGGAAATTCACCAAAGATCCTCAGGCAGCACCTTCCAAACCCACGACCACTTCCATCTAGAAGGACAAGGGCAGCAGATACATGGGAACACCATCCCCTGCAAGTTCCCCTCCAAGCCCCTCACCATCCTGACTTGGAAATATTCCTTCACTGTTGCTGGGTCAAAATCCTGGAATTCCTTCCCTGAGGGCATTGTGGTTCAACACACAGCAGGAGGACTGTAATGGTTCAAGAGGGCAGCTCACCACCACCTTCTCAAGGGGCAACTAGGGATGGACAAGAAATGCTGGGCCCAGCCAGTGACACACACATCCCACAAATGAATAGAAAAAAAAGGATCTGGTTATAGGCAGGAGCCTGGACTAACAGGGACTGGCACTGAGGGAGTGATTGGGGCTATGACACTGAATCATGTGAGAGGTCGGTGGTCTGCCCTGGATGCTCTCACAATACAGACACTCCCCCATTTCGTTTTGTTCCACCCCACCTCACATTCAAAACCCTTGCATCCCCTTACATTCCTCTCTCTCGGTTTATCAATCATTTCCAGCCCTAAAAGCCCAGGGTTTCCTGTAGACCAGGATCGATTGCTCCTCTTCCTGGGGCTGGCCTGCAGTTCCTGCAGCACTCACCACTGACTCTGGTCCTGTGGGATTAATAGAGCTGGCAATCGTTCTTGTGAAGGCAGGTCCTCAAGATGGGCTTCCTCACATTGAAGGATACCAGTCTGATCTTCACGTCCCTCAGGTCACCTGTGGTGTGTCATTGCGGTGGGCCAGCCTTGTTAACAAAGTTTCTGACGTTGGGGAATATCATATAATTGATTTGTAAGGAGTTCGGTTAAGTTCAGTTGTCTGAATGGTTGTTGCAGAATGACATCAACAGTGTGGGTCAAGTTCCTTCCTTTAGGGAAGGAAACTGCCATCGTTACCTGGTTTAGCCTACATGTGACCCTGGACCCACAGCAGTGTGGTTGACTCTTAACTGCCCTCTGGGAAATTAGGGATGGGCAATAAATGCTGCCTAGCCAGCAACGCCCTCATACAGTGAATGAATTTTTAAAAAAGTATTTGTTGAATGCTTGGCAGTACACTTTTTTAAGTATGTCAAGGCCTGGGAGACTTGTGCAGGGAAGATTTACTCGAATTGTATCAGGGATGAGGCATGTCAATTATATACAGTTACCAGTGAAGCTGAGGCTTGTCTTCATTAGAACAGAAAGTATTAAGTGGAGCTTAACTGGCCTGCTGTGTTGATCTAGCTCTACACCTTGTTACTTCAGATTCTCCAGCATTGGCAGTTCCTACTATCTCTAAATGAAACAGTGAGTTGTTTTATCCTGAAATAGTAACTTCAACAGGAATCAGATGAATATTTAAAGGAGGAAAAATGGAGACTGCCTGCAGGGACTTGAGGGAATGAGCAAACGTGAGTGGGAGCCGGTTCAGGCATAATGGGCCGAATGTCTCCTTTTGTCTTATCTCATTTTCTGACGCAATAAGAGAGAGAGGATCTTAAAATAAAACTGACAGAATGGAGAGGACAGGACAGTAAATATTGCAGAGAGGAGAACCTACAATAAAAGTAAGAGGAGAGAGAATAAATTGCTGACAAAGGAGAGAGTACAGACAATTTGAACAGAGAACGGTGCAGTTAAAGGGTAAACTGGGCTATGTACAGCTCAGCAAAGTGTGCATATTTCATTGGAACAATAAAATAAAGGGGACAAAAAATGGTCAAACTGCAATAAACACTGAAAAATGTTTAATTAAATACCAACAATTATGGGACAGTATATATCAGAAGTTGAAGACAAGTTAAAAAAAAAACTGGAAGTTGAGTGTGAGAACTCATTGACAAAATCTAGAAATAAAAGGTCAGTCTCAGTCGACTGTACCCGTGCAGTGCTGCTTTCCAAGTCCATAGGAGTGAAACAAATGTTTGACAAAAACAAAACCAGAAGTTGCTGAGAAAGCTCAGCAGGTCTGGCAGCAACTGTGGAGAGAAATCGGAGTTAATGTTCAGGTTGAGGAACGGCACGGGACCATTCCTCCCACAGTCCAAAGATGTGCGGGCTAGGTGGATTGGCCATGCTAAATTGCCCATTGCGTTCAGGGGTGTGAGGGTTATAGGGAGATGGGTCTGGGTGGGATGCTCCACAGGTCAGTGTGGACTTGTTGGGCCGAAGGGCCTGTTTCCACACTGTAGGGATTCTGATTCTAATTCTAACTCTTCCTCAGAACTGAGCATTCCCAGTTCTTTTGGTTTTTAAAGGTTCAACAACTTTATTCCTTGAATGATGGGATGTGCTAGGAGGAGTGATTGGGAAAACGGGCCTGTATTTAGCCTTAAAAATAAGAGGTGATATCTTTGGAACTGACAAAACACTCAAAAGGCAGATGTAGGTAAGATGGTTGGGTGTCCATAGGCAGGAGATACAATTTAAAAATAAGGAGCATGCCAATTAGGTTCAAGATGAGGAGAAATTATTTTACTCAGAGGGTTGTGAACTCTTGGAATTCCCTCCCACGGAGAGCTGAGGAAGCTCAGTTTTTGATTATATGTAAGATAGAGATTCTGAATATCAATAGGGTAAATAGTTATGGGGTTGTTGTGGGTAATAAACATTGAAGTGTTTGGTCAGCCTTGATCATATTGTAGCAGGGTAGGCTTGATGGGCCGACTGGCTTTCTCCTGTTTCTTTGTTCCTTGCTCTTAAAGAGACCATCAAGCTGCCAGATTGTTGTAAAGGCCAACAGGTTCACAGGGAAGGAAATCCTTACCCTAGTCTCGTTGTGTATGTGATACCAATATGGTTGACCTGAAAATGCCACTGAGGAACATGGGAACATGTGCAGGAATAAATTACTTCCTCAGACGACATATCCATCCTGGGCCTCCTGCAGTGCCACAGTGATGCCACCCGAAGGCTGCAGGAACAGCAAATCATATTCAGCCTGGGAACCCTGCAGCCCAATGGTATCAATGTGGATTTCACAAGCTTCAAGATCTCCCCTCTCCCAACCGCATTCCAAAACCAGCCCAGCTCATCCCCGCCTCCCTAACCTGTTTTCCCTCTCACCCCAAGCCACACCCCCATCTCCTATCTACTAACATCATCCCGCCCCCTTGACCTGTCCGTCCTCCCTGGACTGACCTATCTCCTCCCTACCCCACCACCTACACTCACCTTTACTGGCTCCATCCCCGCCTCTTCGACTTGTCTGCCTCCTCTCCACCTATCCTCTCCTCTATCCATCCTCTATCCGCCTCCCCCTCTCTCCCTATTTATTTCAGAACCCTCTTCCCCTCCCCCATTTCTGATGAAGGGTCTAGGCCCGAAACGTCAAGTTTTCCTGCTCCTATGATGCTGCTTGGAGCTGTGTTCATCCAGCCCCACACCTTGTTATCCACAATTCTCCAGACTGCTCTATCATCCAAACAGCTCATGGCTGATCCTTGACCTCTACACCAGTTTTGTTCATTACCCTCAAACCCCTTGATGTCATCAACATCCAGAAAATGATTGATTTTTGTTTTGAACGTTTCTGCGGATTAAGCTTCTACAACCATCTGGGCTTGAGGATTCCAAAGATTCCCAGCTCTCTGAGTGACTGAATCCCTCCTGATCTCAGTCTTAAATGGCCTGACCCTTCTTCTGAGATTATGTCCTCTGGTTCTAGAATCAGGAAAACATTCTGCTTACATCCACCTGTTTCATACATCCCTGTATGAATTTTATAATTCGATTGCCTCTCATTCTTCAAAATTCTAGCGGAAACGGACACAGCATCCTCAATCTCTGCTCATAAACAAGATGACCATCCCAGCATAGATCTAGAGAACCTGTCCTGCACTCATAGAACAGAATGTTCATAGAATCCCTACAGTGTGAAGCCAGGCTATTTGGCCCAGCAAGCCCACACTGACCCTCTGAAGAGCATCCCACCCAGAACCACCCGCTATTCTATCCCTGCATTTCCCAACCTAGACACTACTGGCAAATTAGCATGGCCAACCCACGTAACCTGCACATCTTTGGATTGTGGCAGGAAACCCGAGCACCCAGAGGAAACCCACACAGACACGGTGAGAATGTGCAAACTCCACACAGACAGTCGCCTGAGGCTAGAATTGAACCCGGGTCCCTGGTGCTGTGAGGCAGCAGCGCTAACCACTGAGCCACCGTGCTGCCCCACCTATACTGTAACCTTTGTTAAATATGCAGATTAAAACTGTGCACAAAACGTTAACTGAGGTCTCATCAAAGCTATATACATTTGCAGAAAGACATCATTACTCCTGTACTTGAGACCTCAAGCAGGAAAGACTAATATACCATTCACCTTCTGTATTGTTGACTCTCCCTGAATGTGAGATTTTAGTGGTTCGTCAACATTGATACTCAGGTCCCTTTTGATACCAACATTTCCCAATCTCTGATCATTTCAAATATATTTTGCCTTTCTGTTTTTCTACCAAAGTGAATAACTTCACACTTACTCACATTATAATCCACCTGTCCAAATAGAGACATAGAAATATAGGATCAAGTGTGGGTCATTCAGCTGTTTGAGCCTGCACCACCCTTCAATATGATCACGGCTGTTCATCCAACTTCGTACCCTGTTCCCATTTTCTCTCTTTGTTCCGATTGTCCCTCGGTAACATTCAATGTTTTGGCCTCAACTGCTTTCTGTGGCAGAGAATTCCACAGCAGGTGGTGGGTGAAGATGCTTCTCCTCATCTCAATCCCTAAATGGCCTATCTGTATCCTTAGACTATAATCCATTTAATTCCTGAAATAGCAAGTATAAAACTGCACAAAATGCTTCAGATGTGCTCTCACCAAGGCCTTATATAATTGCAAGACAACCCTGTTCATGTGCTTGCTGTGAAGGACAACATACTATTTCCAATCTTCACTGCCTGCTGCACCTGCATGCTTACTTTTTGTGGAACATCTACGTTCTGTATGCAAAAATGACCCCAAGATTCTGGTTAAAAACGGAAAGAACTGCGAATGCTGTAAATCAGGAATAAAAACAAAGTTGCTGGAAAAGCCCAGCAGGTCTGGCAGCATGTGTGAAGGAAAAAGCAGAGTTAACATTTCGGGTCTGGTGACCCTTCCTCAGAACTCAGACCCTTCCCCAAGTGCTCTGCTAATCAACTTTTTATACTGGACTCTAGCATTCTCCCCATGGCCAATGTCAGACTCACTGGTTTATAATTCCCAGTTTTCTCTCAATCTCCTTTTTTAAATAGTGGGGTTACATCAGCTACCCTCCAATCTGTAGGAACTGTCCCAGAACTTGGAAGCTGACAGCTACTATTTCTAGGGCCACTTCCTCAAGTACTCTGGGACATAGATCATTAGGCCCTGAGGATTTATTGGAAAAGGAAAGAACTGCGGATGCTGGAAACCTGGAACAAAAACAGAAATTGCTGGTGAAACTTAACACTTCTGTCAGCATCTGTAGGAAGAAAGTAGAGTCCAGTGACTCTCCATCAGAACAGTTCTGTTTGTACCACTTATTGACTAATGCAGATTTCCTTGAGTTTCTCCGACTTACCAGACCCTGTGTTCACCAACATTTTATTTCTGTATTCTTTTCTGAACAGAGAACCACAATATGTAATTCATTGGTATGCCATTTCTCTCTTCCCTATTATAACTTCCTTTATTTCTGACTGCAAGGAACCTATATTTGGCTTCACTAATCACTTTCTCTTTACATAGTTATTGAATCCCTTTAAAACCTTATCGCATCAACCTCACAACATACATCCCCAACTAGTTCTGGTTTTATCTGTAATTGTGGGAATTCTTCTTGAAGCTTTGGCCTATTGAAGATGGGATTCCAATGCTTGGATAGATGTGGAAGATGTTGAGGCTGGCCATAATGCTAGCATGCAATGTTCTGCACTGGGGCTGGCAGGGGAGCATATCACGTTAAACTCGTTGATCTGGATTGTGGACAGTTGAAAAGCTGACACTTTGGACCCCAGTAATATCAGTCTGTCATCCAGAGATTGAATTATTTATTCCTACTCTCCGTTTCTGTCTGTTTAGCAGTCTTCACTCCATACCATTATACACTGAGGCCCACCCAATCCCATGCACACCAATATTGTTTAGTTACTTCCAATGTGGAACATCGGTGGCCTTCTGAAAATCCAAATGCACCCTATCTGCTGGTTGTCTTTTGTCTCTGTGACAAGTAACATCCTCAAAAAAACGCAGAAGTTTATTAAACACGTGTTCCCTTCATGTTGACTTTGCTGAATCATTCCAGGCAGAATCATCATGGTCCCCTGAATGATAGAACAAAGAACAAAGAAAACTTACAGCCCAGGAACAGGCCCTTCGGCCCTCCAAGCCTGCACCGATCCAAATCCACTGTCTAAACCTATCGCCCAATTCCTAAGGATCTGTATCCCTCTGCTCCCCACCTACTCATGCATCTGTCCAGACGCACCTTAAATGAATCTACCGTGCCTGCCTCTACTACCTCTGCTGGCAACGCGTTCCAGGCACCTACCACCCTCTGTGTAAAGTAGGCACTGATGTGGGCACTGGTGAGTCAGTTGGGAAAATTAGGTGCGATCAACACAAATGAGATTCTCACCTTCAACAGAAATAACCTGACTCTCAAACAAAGATTGGAGCAGTGAGATGAGGATCTGACAATTAAGCCCTATTAACATCCATTTGCATGATTTAGTGTGTAATTGTTACCTGATCTTGCCTCATTAATGGGCACTTTCCTACTCTAGTGAATCATCACTCAGGGCCGTCTGTCCAGTTCAGTCATGCGTATGGGCCATGGTCAGTCATGGTGGTCAAGGGGTGAAAGTTAAGGAGGGCGTATGAAACAAGGTAAATGAGCTTGTAGCACAGATTGAAATTGGTGGGTATGATCTCGTGGGTATCACAGAGCCATGGCTGCAAGGGGCTCAGGGCTGGGAGCTAAATAACCAAGGATACACCTGTGAGGAGGCGATGGCCTAGCGGTATTATTGCTAGACTGTTAATCCAGAGACCCAGATAACATTCTGGGAACCTGGATTCGAATCCTGCCACCGCAGATGGTGGAATTTGAATTCAATAAAATATCTGGGATTAAGAGTCTAATGATGACCATAAATCCATTGCCAATTGTTGGAAAAACCAACCTGGTTCACTAATGTCCTTTAGGGAAGGAAACTGCCATCCTTACCTGGTATGGCCTATGTGTGACTCCAGACCCACAGCAATGTGGTTGACTCTTAACTGCCCTCTGGTCAACTAGGGAAGGGCAACACATGCTGCCTAGCCAGCGACACGCTCATCCCCTGAATGAATAAAGGAAAAATAAACATGTCCCATTGAGAGGACAGGCACATGGATAGAGGGGGCTGGGCTGCCTTGTTGGTAATATTTGAAATTAAATTGTTAGCAAGAAGTGATATAGGATCAGAAGGTGTACAATCTGTATGGGGAGGGGTTAGGAACCACAAATGGGAAAGAGTTGTGTACAGGATGTGGGGCAGAAAATGAATCAGGAGATAGAAAAGGCATGTAAGAAAGGCACTATTACAGTGATCATAGGGGATTTTGACATGCAGATGGACTGGGAAAATCAGGTTGATAGTGGACGTCAAGAAAAGGAATTTGTGGACTGTCTACAAGAAGGATTTTGAGAGAGCATATGGTAGAACCCATTAGAGAATAGGCAATTTTGGATTTGGTGATGTGTAATGAGGCAGAGTTGATCAGGGAGCTTAAGGTGAAGATACCCATAGGGAGCAGTTACTGTAAAATGACAGAATTCACCCTGCAGTTCGAGAGGGAGATGTTGGAATCAGATATAAAGGTATTACAGGAACAAAATCAAAGTTGCTGGAAAAGCTCAGCAGGTCTGGCAGCATCTGTGGAGGAGAAAACAGAGTTAACGTTTCGGGTCCGGTGACCCTTCCTCAGAACTTTGGGTTTTTATAACGGTATTACAATTAGGCAAAAGTAAACACCTGAGGGAGGAGCTGGTCAGAGTTGATTGGAAGGGGAGCCTAGCAGGGAAAATGGTGGAACGGCAATGGCAGGGTATTCTGGGGGTAATTTGAGAGGCTCAGCAGAAATTCATCCCAGGGAAGAAGGAACATAGTAAAGGAGAGGATGAGGCAACCATGGCTGACACGGGAAGTCATGGACAGCATAAAAGCAACAGGAAAAGCATACAATGTGGTGAAGATCTCTGGGGAGGCGATGACCTAATGGTATTAGATTTATTTATTTGCCACATGTATGAAGTATAGGAATACATAAATACCTGTAAAGAGTGCACAAAGTCACCATTCACTGACTCCCACTTGGTTACAAAGACTACAATTAAAAGATTTAACTGAGCCAAAAGGGAAGCAAGAGAAAAAGAGAAGTCCTGATCTCAGAGTCCCAAGTCCCAACTCCATGATGGTACAGGCACCACTCCCATTGCTAGGATACCCAGGAGGCCACCTTCGCTCCAGTCCCTGCTCGATCTGCCTTCGCTGCAGGACATAACCCATCTGTTGAGCTCCCATCACAGGGATCATGGTCGTAACCCCTTAGGTAGGTAGCTAAAAGAGCGGGGGGTGGGGGTAGGATAGAATTACCGCAGAGAGGAGAGAGAAGAAAAAGAGAAAAAGAAAGAGAAAGGAAAGGGAACTGGCGAACAGAGTGGAGCTCCAAATGGAGCGAATTACCCTGCTGCCATTCTCCTGCCACACTGGTATACTCACCGGACTGTTAATCCAGACCCCCAGGTATTGTTCTGGGGACCCGGGTTCGAATCCCACCATGGCAGATGGAGGAATTTGAATTGAATTAAAATAAATTTCAGGAATTTAGACTCCAATGTCGGGGGAAGAAAAGTATCTGGTTCACTAAAAAACACCTGCCCATTTACCTCCTCCCTCCTCAGTATCCAAGGGCCCAAACATACCTTCCAGGTGAAGCAACACTTCACCTGCATTTCCCACAATCCAGTCGACTGCACTCGCTGCTCACAATGTGGTCTCCTCTATACTGGGGAAACGAAGCATAGACTGGGTTAACAAGCATGGGGCTGGATGAACACAGCAGGTCAAGCAGCATCATAGGAGCAGGAAAACTTGACGTTTCGGGCCTAAACCCTTCATCAGAAATGGGGGAGGGGAAGAGGGTTCTGAAATAAATAGGGAG
>JAHRHZ010000205.1:689801-728016 GCA_024137785.1 Ginglymostoma cirratum | reverse complement strand
TTCGGCCCGAAACGTCAAGTTTTCCTGCTCCTATGATGCTGCTTGACCTGCTGTGTTCATCCAGCCCCACGCTTGTTATCTAGGGCAAAGGGATTTGACAAGAGGCAGGTAAATACAGTTGTGATAACTATATCTCATGTGGAAAGTGAATGGTGCTCCTGGCTCACTAGTTGGATCCGTTGGAGTGTTTCCATGCTGTAGGTTTTGTAGAACAACCTTTTTGTGAACCTTTTCTGGAAAGGTGCCATCATACATCCTATGTTGTAGATTACTGAATCTACTTAATGGCCAGGTTTCCACCGCTTGCAAGGGAGTGAATTCCAAAGATGATCCTTTGAGAGGGGAGATTCCTCATTATCTCCATCTTATTGTCACAGCTGTACTGAGAGTGGACATCTTGGAGGGCTGATCCAGCGAGGCCATGTGGGTAGAACTCAGGAATAAAAAAGATGCAATTACTATGATGGGGTTATACCTGTAGGCTTCCATAGCCAGCAGGAATTGGAGGAACAGATATGTAAGAAGATCATGATAAGATATGAAAACAACACAGTCTTTTTTAAAACATTTACAGGATAAGGGCATTACTGACGAGGCAACATTTATTGCCTAGAGGACTGTTCAGAATCAACCACATTGCTGTGGGTCTGGAGTCACATGTAGGCCAGACCAAGTGAAGGAGGCAGCTTCCTCCCCTAAAGGTCATTAGTGACACAGATAGGTTTTTCTGACAATCGGATTATGGTCATCTTTGGATTCTTAATTCCAGATATTTTATTGAATTCAAATTCCACCATCGGCCATGGCTGAATTTGAACCCGGGTCCCTGGAACGTTTCTGGATTAACTGTGACGCTCCACTAGGCTATCGCCTTCCCATGTTGTGTATTGTTGTGGATAATTTGAACTTCCACCAATATTGACTGTGACACCCTTAGTGTTAGATTCTTAGATGGGGCTGAAATTTGATAGTTGCATCCAGGAGGGTTTCTTGAAACAATATGTAAATAGTCCAACTAGGGAGGGGGCTATACTAGACCTTATATCAGGGATGAGTCTAGCCAGGTGATCTAAGTTGCAAGAGCCTTTTGGGAACAGCGATCACAATTCTGTAAGTTTTAAGATAGTTCGGGATAAGGATAAGACTGGTCTTTGGGTGAAAGTGTAAACTAGAGGGGGAAGGCTAGTTACAATAGTATTAAGCAGGAAGTGGAGAAATTAAATTGAGGGAGGTTGTTTGAGGGTAAATCCACTTCTGCCATATACAAATCTTTTAAAGGTCAGTTGATCAAAAGTTCAGGACCCAGCGTGTCCCTATGAGGATGAGAGATAAGGATGGCAAGATTTGTGAACCTTAGATGACAAGAAATATTCAAAGTTTAGTCAAAAAGAAAAAGGAAGTATATGTATGTCCAGGAAACTGAAATCAGACAAGGCTGTTGAGGCATATAAAGGATGCGAGAAAGACCTTAAACAAGGAAATTGGGAGGGTTGAAAGGGGCCATGAAATGTCCTTGGCAAGTGGGATTGAAGAGAATCCCAAGGAATTTTATAGATATATTAGGAGAAAGTGGGTAACTAGGGCAAGGGTTGGCCCACTCAGCGACAAAGGAGGGAATTTGTTTGTGGGGCCAGAGGAAGTGGGTGAGGTGTTTAATGAGTACTTTGCTTCAGTATTCACCTAGAATGACATCGATGATGGTCAGATTAGGGAGTAGTTTGTTGAAATTCTAGGGCATGTCGGCCAGGCACTCGACAAGGTACCGCACAAAAGTCTGCTGCATAAGATAAAGGTGCACAGCATTAGGGACAATGCATTAGCATGGGTTGAGGCCTGGTTACCCAACAGGAAGCAAACAGTGGGGATAAATGAATGCTTTTCTGGTTGGCGATCGATGACTAATGGTGTGCCTCAGGGATCAGTGTTGAAGTGACAATTGTTTACAATTTACATTGATAGTTTGGAGTTGGGGGCCACATGAAATGTGTCAAAGTTTGCAGATGACGCTGAGAAGAGTGGTACAGCAAAGTGTGCAGAGGACTCTGAAAATTTGCAGGTGGATATATGTTAAGTGAGTGGGCAAAGGTGTGGCAGATGGAGTACAATGTTGATAAATGTAAAGTCATCCATTTTGGTACAAATAACAGTAAAAAGGACTATTATTTAAATGGTGAAATATTGCAGCGAGTTGCTGTGCAGAGGGACTTGGGTGTCCTTCTGCATGAATCACAGAATGTTGGTTTGCAGGTGTAACAGGTAATTAAGATAAATTGAATTTTATCCTTCATTGCCAGAGGGATGGAGTTTAAAAACAGGGAGGTTATGTTATAGCTGTATAGGGTGCTGGTGAGGCCACACCTAGAGTGCTGTGTGCAATTTTGGTCTCCTTACTTGAGAAAGGATGTGCTGCCACTGGAGGGGGTGCAGAGGAGAGTCGCTAGCTTGTTTCTAGAGTTGAGAGGGTTGGCTTGAGAGATTGAGTAGACTGGGCTTGTACTCACTGGAATTTAGAAGAAAGAGGGGGGATCTTATAAAAACATAAAATTATGAAGGGAATAGATAAGATAGTAACAGGGAGAATGTTTCCACTGGCAGGTGAAGCTAGAACTAGGGGGCATAGCCTCAAAATAAGGGGGAGCAGATTTAGGACTGAGTTGAGGAGTAACTTCTTCACTCAAAGGTTTGTGAATCTGTGGAATTTCCTGTCCAGTGAAGCAGTTGAGTCTTCCTCGTTGAATGTTTTTAAGGCAAAGATAGATAATTTTTTTGCACAGTAAAAGAATTAAGAGTTAGGGTGAGTGGGCGGGTAAGTGGAGCTGAGTCCACGAAAAGATCAACCATGATCTTATTGAATGGCAGAGCAGGATCGAGGGGCCAGATGGCCACCTCCTGCTCCTGGTTCTTATGGTCTTTTGTTATTAGATATTAAAATGGAGGTAGCGTTGATTGTTTTGAAAAGTGTTAAGGTATATAAGTCTCCAGGGCCTGATGCGACCCATCCCAGGATACAGAGGAAGGCAAGGGAGGAGATTTCGTGGGCCTTGACAGAGATTTTTGTATCCTCTTTAGCCACAGACGATGTCCCAAAGACTGGAGAATAGCCAATGTTGTTCCTTTGTTTAAGAAAGGCAACGACAAAATAGTCCAGGAAATTGGAGAGTGGCGAATCTTACATCAGTGGTATAGAAATTAATGGGGAAGATTCTTAGGGACAGGATTTTCTTGTATTTGGAAACAAATGGAATTATTAGGGATAGTCAGCATGGCGTTGTATAGGGGAGGACTGGTGTGACAAATTTGATTCAGTATTTTGAGGAAGTGAAGGTGATTGAGGGTAGAGCAGTGGATGTTGTTTCCATGGACTTCACTGAAGTATTTGACAAGGTCTCTCATGGTAGGTTGGACAAGAAGATTAAGTCACGTGGGATGCACAGTGAGTCGGTAAGTTAGATACAAAATTGGTTTGGTCATAGTAAACAGAGGGTTTTTGTGGAGGATTTCTGACGGAGGTATATGACCAGTGGGGTTTTGTAAGCATCGGTGCTGGGGCCTCTGTTGTTTGTAATAAATAAAAATGATTTGGATGAAAATGTAGGTAGTCTGATTAGTAAGTTTGCAGGAGACATGAAAACTGGAGGATTGTGGACAGCGAAGAAGGTTATCAAAGGATACAACAGGATATAGATCAGTGTGGAAGTGAAATGGCAGATGGAGTTTACGTGATGCATTTTGGGGGGTCAAATGCAAGAGGAAAGTGTACAGTAAATGGCAGGACCTTTAGGAGCACTGGCATACAGAGGGACCGTTGCGTGTAAGTGTATAGTTCCTGAAAATGGCAATACAAGTGGATAAAATGGCAAAGAAAGTATACGGCATACTTCATCAGCTGGAGCATTGAGTATAACAGTTGGCAAGTCATTTTACAGGTGTCTAAAACTTTATATAGGCCACGTTTGGAGTCTTGGGTACAGTTCTGGTCACCATACCACAGGTAGGATGTGGAAGCTTGCAAAGAGATTTACCAGGATGTTGGACCGAAACGTCAAGCTTTCCTGCTCTTATGATGCTGCTTGACCTGCTGTGTTCATCCAGCCCCATGCTTGTTGTCTCGTTTACCAGGATGTTGCCTGGATTGGAGTGGATTAGCTATAAGTAGAGGTTGGACAAACTTGGATTTTTTTTGCTAGAGGCTGAGGAGCGACCTGATAGGAGTCTGTAAAATTATGAGACACATGCTTAGGGTGAATAGTTGGAGTCGGGTTTTTTTCCCTAGGGTAGAAATGTCAAATGTTGAGGAGATCGGTTTGAGGTGAGAGGGAGAAAGTTTAAGGGAAATGTCAGGCAAGAGGTTTACACACAGGGCGGTAGGTGCCTGGGACTCGCTGCCTGGAGAGGTGCGAGAAGCAGATATGGCAATGTTTAAGAGGCATTTAGGCAGACACATGAACAGGCAGAGAACAGAGGGATATGGATCATGTGCAGGGGAATGGGATTGGTTTAGAATGGCATCATCGTCAGCATAGACATGGTGGGCCGAAGGGCATGTTCCTGTGCTGTATTGCAATTTAATGCAAGATCCTTATTTTGAAACTGCACTCCTTAACTCTAGTTTCCTCCAAGAAGGGGAGACATCTTCTCAGCTCCATCTACTCAAGTCCCCTTGGATGATCTGATTGAAACATAAGATCCTATCATTATTAATTCCAATGGATTAAAAAAAATCAGAATTGTTTTGGTGCAAAAAAAAGGAGGCCATTGATCTATTGTGCCCACATTGGAAGCATCATGACCCAGTGCCAATCTCCCACCTTTCTCTTGCATGCTATTTCGATCGGAATGACCATCCAATGCTCTCTTGAATGCCTCAATTGAGTCTGCCTCCACTACATTTCCAGGTAGTGCATTCCAGACAGGGCCAGCCTGTCTAACCTTTTCTTATCAGGATGTGCTCTACCATCCCAGGAGTCAGCCTCATGATCCTTCTCTCCTTAGTCAGGAGGCCAGAACTCTGCACAGTGCTGTTAGTGTGAGCTCTCCTGTCCCACTGCAGTAAAATCGATTCTACTCCTTTGTCTGTGAATGATACATTTCATTTTCCTCCCTAATGACTTGCTGTGTTTGTGTGCCAACTTTTTGTGATGGTGTACCAGAACTCTCCAGATCCCTCTGGACTGCAACATTCTGCGTTCTCTCTCATTTTAAATGCTATTCTGCTGTTCTCTTCCTCCTGCCAAAGTGGACACATTATACTTCATCTGTCAGTGTCTTTGCCAACTTGCTGAACTTTTACAGAATTTTTGCATCCTCCTCACAACTTATTTCCTACCTATCTTAGTGTCATCAGCAAACCTGCTTACAATACAGCTGATCCCTCTATCCAAATCACTAATATAGATTGTAAGGAGTTGTGGCCTTAGCACTGGTCCCTGTGGCATTCCTAAAATTAATAGAGCATAGAGCATAGAACATAGAACAGTACAGCGCAGTACAAGCCCTTCGGCCCACGATGTTGTGCCGAACTTTTACCCTAAACCTAAGGTCTATCTAACCTCCACCACTACCTTATACTATCATCCATATGCCTATCTAATGGCCGCTTAAATGCCCCAATGAGGCCAACTCCACTACCCTCTCCGGCAATGCATTCCACGCCCCTACCACTCTCTGAGTAAAGAGCCTACCTCTGACGTCTCCCCTATATCTACCTCCACTCACTTTAAAACTATGTCCCCTCGTAATAGCTCCCTCCGCCCTCGGAAAAAGTCTCTGGCTGTCCATTCTGTGTATACCTCTGATCAGTTTGTACACCTCAAATCCATTTATCCTGGTGGTGGGGGAAACAAAACTGGGAGGGGGAAGCAGAGCAGATTGGCTGAGAGCTGAGCACCTAGTCCAGGTCAGTGCTTGCTGCAGAGTTCAGGAAAAATGTGGTAATAAGTGAAGAAAATAACAGTGCATTAGTGACAGTTAGTGAAAGAACGTTCTGGAGTCCTGTTGCTTGAGGCCATTAAGTGAAATGTTTCCTTTCTTTCCTGACAGCGGGCTTTGTTGCTCTGATTCATTGATCACATCCAGGCTTGGTCGTGACAGAGCACTGCGTCTGCAGTAGGCTGCGGACACAGCAGTTTAGCACTCTGCCGAAACTGGACTCTGTCCAGCCTCTTGAGATTAAGTGCACCGCATCATTCAGCTATTTAGCGCACGGGCAGGATTTTTCTGAACTGAATCAGCAGGTCTCACAAGGCTGATTTATTCAGGATGTTGAGGGTGTTTCAAGTGGGAACGAATCATTCGCCAGTTTATTGCAAACACAGTTTTCACTCGCCTCCCCCCCCCCCCGCCTCAGTTTAAACTCCCAGGCCTGAGTTGTTCAAAAAGGAGTTGCAACCTGCAGTTTGAATACAGCAACCTTGGGATCTAGCAATGGCAACTTTCCATTTACTCCACTCTGCTAAATCCAAATGGATCCAACCCTTTGCCATGTCGTTTCGTAGAAGTTTAGCAGAGCAAAAGGAGACCTTTCGGCCCATTGAGCTTGTACCTCCTTAAAAGAGCTCCCCAATTAGCCTGACACCCCTTCTCTTTCCCCATTGCCCTGTGGATGTCTCCTTTTGAAAGATTTACCCAGTTTTCTTTTGGAAGTTATTACTGCCATGGTGATCTTTGAGACGACCTATTCTCTACCTAGCCACCCTTTTACTCTTAATATAGCTATAGGACCTCTTGGGATTATATTTAACCTTACCTGCCGGATCCATCCCATACCTTCTTTTTGCTCTCCTGATTTCCCTCTTAAATGTGCTCCTACACTTTCTATTGTCATCTAGGGATTCACTTGAGCCCAATAGCTCAAACCCAATGTATGCTGCTGCCTTTTTCCTGACCAGAGCCTCAGTATCCCTCGTCAACCAGGGATCCCTAAACCTGTCAGCTTTTCCCTTCACCCTAACAGGGACACGCTGACCCTGGACTCTTGATATCACACTTTTAAAAGCCTCTCATTTGTCAGTCATTCCTTTTCCTTCAAACGGACTCACCCAATCGATTGCTGATAGATCCTGCCTAATGGCCCCAAAATTGGCCCTGCTCCAGTTTAGCACCTTAACTCTGTGGACCCGTCCTATCTTTTTCTATAACTATGTTAAAGCTAAGAGAGTTATAGTCGCTGGACCCAAGGCGCTCTCCGACTCACACTTCAGTCACTTGTCCGACCTCGTTTCCTAAGAGATGGTCCAGTGTTGCACCTTCCCAAGTAGGGCCCTCTACATATTGATTTAAGAAACTTTCTTGGACACATTTGACAAATTCCATCCCATCCGGGCCTTTTACACTCTGTTCATTGGCTGGAAGGTTGGGAATCAGTTTTGCCTTACTTATTTTCCTAAATCTGAACATCTTCTGCCCTACTTACTGGAGGCAGCAAACCCAGCCTCTCCACTTTGCTTAAATCTCAGAAGCTCGTCAGCTGAAAACATTCTCGTCAATCCCGTCTGCTCCAAGGCCTTGACACGCTTTCAAAATTATACACAATACTCAACCAGAGTATTGATGATTTAGAAATGTTAGTCAAAGCTTCCCTGCTTTTGTACTCTTTCTTCTATTAGTGAAGCCAGGGACCCCCATAGGTCTTTTGGACAGCTGTCTTCACCTATCTGACAGCTTCAAAGATTTATGAACATGCATTCCCCGGGATCTCGATGCAGCAAACCCCTTCCCAGTAATTCCCATTGTAGACTCCAGGTGAAGGAGGCCATTTAGCTCATCATGTCTGCGCTAGTCAACAATGATCTATCTGCAGTAATTCGATTTTCAATATTTTGTTCCATATTCCTGTGGAATTCCCTGCCCAGTGAATCTGTTGAGGCTACCTCGTTGAATGTTTTTAAGGCAAAGTTGATGTTTGAACAGTAAGTGGAGCTGAGTCCATGAAAAGGTCAGCCATGATCTTATTGAATTGTGGAGCAGGCTCGAGGGGCCAGATGGCCGCCTCCTGCTCCTGTTTCTTATGTTATGTCCTGGAGGCTATGGTAACCCAAGTGAAGGCCCAAATACTGCTGAATGTTTCAAAAGTTTCTGACTCAAACACCCTTTTGGGCAGTAAGTTCCAGACGGTCACTACTCTCTGTGTGAAAAATATACCCTTTGACTCCCCTCTTGGCTTTGTATCCCTTACCTTATATCTATGTCCTCTGGTTACTGACCCTTCTACTAATGGAAAAATATTGTCTTCCTACGCACCCTATCTGTGGCCCCCAATCTTACACGCCTATTTCAGGTCCCCTCTCAACGTTTGCTACTCGAAGGAAAACAACCCAAACCTGTCTAATCTTTCCTCATTGTTCAGACCCTCCAGCACAGGCAGCATCCTGGTAAATCTCCTTCGCATCCTTTCCAGTGCTACCACATTCTGTTAGAATGTGGTACTCACTTTGACAGCACATTTACTGGCTTTGGAACAATACAGAGATGTTTAGCACAGCTCCTATGCAAGGATTACATGTAAACTTGGGAAAAGTTCCATAATTTTTAAGTAAGCTTAAAGCTGGATGACTGCTTTGCAAAGCAGAGTGATGGCTACAGGTTTCAGTTCCTGTGTGCTAGCTGAAGTTAGCATGAAGGGCGTTCTATCTCAAACTCTCCCCTTGTCTGAGACATAGTGACCCTTAGGTTAAACCACCACTAATTTGCTCTCTTGTTAGAGACGTCCCATGGACTGCTGGGTCTGTGACAACTTTATCTTTTAGAATGTGTTGACCAGACTGCGCACAATACTCCAGTTGTGGCCTAAACAGCAATTTATACAACATCTTATTGTGTAGAATTTCAATGAAGCGACCCCCTTCCAAATTACTCCCACTCTGAAATCCCAGTGGATCAATTTTTTTTCCATTCAGTCACTTGGAATAAATTCAAGTGCAGAGCGTTTGAGTTCTCTCTCAGTAACACAATGTATATCAGCCTGTTGAAAGTCTCTAATGGTGTTTTGATTGTAAATGGCTGCTCACAGGGCATCAATAGATGTAGTTTGCTTCTTCACTTTGTACTATCAGTCAGACTCCTAAAGCAAGCAGAACATTTTGCTGGCCAACGAGCTATTTATCCTGCTTAAACAGCCCATCATTTAGTGCTGTGTCGTTGCTTTTTTTAATATAAATGCACAGTCACGAGGGCTTCTGATTGCTGAGCTTGTAAAGGAGATAACCTTAAAAGCTCACAGCTGGTGGGGGAGAATAGGGGAGAGACAGAAAGAGAGAGAGAGAGATAGATAGATAGATAGTGTGCTGTCTTTGGCAATAGCAGGTCCAATATTTGAAGAAACTTTATACAGCATTTTTGTGTAGATGTGATTTGGAAGTCAATTGTTTCCTGAAATTATAGCATGGCTAAATGTTGTTTGTCTCCAAGGAGAACAATATACTCTCAAGGATTTTAACAAGGACAAATGAGAAGACACGACTACGGATGAGCAGCATCATAGGAGCAGGAAAACTTGACGTTTCGGGCCTAAACCCTTCATCAGAAATCAGATTTCTGATGAAGGGTTTAGGCCCGAAACGTCATGTTTTCCTGCTCCTATGATGCTGCTTGTCCTGCAGGCAGAATCCAGCCCCATGCTTGTTATCTCGGATTCTCCAGCATCTGCAGTACCTTTTATCTCTCACGACTACGGATGAGATTGAATTAAAAGTGTACTTACACCCCACCTCCCTAACCTGTCCTTCCTCCCACCTATCCCCTCCTCCCACCTCAAGCCCCACCCCCATCTCCTACCTACTAACCTCATCCCGCCCCCTTGACCTATCCGTCCTCCCTGGACTGACCTATCTCCTCCCTACCCCACCACCTACACTCACCTTTACTGGCTCCATCCCCGCCTCTTTGATCTGTCTGTCTCCTCTCCACCTATCCTCTCCTCTATCCATCTTCTATCTGCCTTCCCCTCTCTCCCTATTTATTTCAGAACCCTCTTCCCCTCCCCCATTTCTGAAGAAGGGTCTAGGCCCGAAACGTCAGCCTTTCTGCTCCTCTGATGCTGCTTGGCCTGCTGTGTTCATCCAGCCCCACGCCTTGTTATCTCACACGTTACAGAAGTGGAGGTTCGGGAGGTTTCAGAGAATATAAAGGTGGATGAGTCTCTGGGACCTGATCTATCCAGAATGTTGTGGGAAATAAGGGAGGAAATTACGAGACCCCTTGCAGAAATATTTACATCATCTATAACTACGGGTGAGGTTCCTGATGACTCGCGGGTGGCCAATGTTGTACCTTTGTTTAAGAAAGGTTGTAAAGAGAAACTGGGGAACAATAGACCTGTGAGTCTGACTTCAGTTGTGGGTAAATTGCTGGAGGCGATTATAAAAGATTGGATTTACGGATATTTGGAGAGGCAAAAATTGATTAGGGACAGTCAGCATTGTTTTGTTCAAAGGAAAATTCTGTTTCACAAACCTGATTGAGCTTTTTGAGGAAGTTACCATAAGGGTTGATGATGGCAGGCAGTAGAAATTCTTTATTTGGATTTTAGTAAAACCATTGACAAGGTTCTGCATTTTTTTTTCTTTATTCATTCAGGGGATGAGGGCGTCGCTGGCTAGGCCAATATTTATTGCCCGTCCCTAATTGCCCAGAGGGCAGTTATGAGTCAACCACATTGCTGGGGGTCTGGGGTCACATGTAGGCCAGACCAGGTAAGGATGGCAGTTTCCTTCCCTAAAGGACATTAGTGAACCAGATGTTTTTTTCCAACAATCGGCAATGGATTCATGGTCATCATTAGATGATGGTAGACTAGTTACTAAAGTTAAGTCACATGGGATTCAGGGTGAGCTTGCCAATTGGATAAATAATTGGCTTAATGACAGGAGGCAGAGAGTAATGGTGGAGGGTTATTTTTCTGACTGTAGGCCTGTCACCAGAAGTGTTCCACAAGGATTGGTTCTGGGTCCTCTTTTGTTTGTCATTTATATAAATGATTTGGATGAGAATATTGAAGGCATGATTTGTAAGTTTGTCGATATCAGCAAATTTGGTGGCATTGTAGAGAGTGAAGAAGATTTTCTAAGATTATAAAGGGATGTTGATCAAATGGGTCAATGGGCTGAAAAATGGCAGATGGAGTTCAGTCTGGATAAATGCGAGATGTTTCATTTAGTACAACAAACAAGGGTAGGGCTTGTACGATTAATGGTAGGGCCTTGGGTAGTGTTGTAGATAGAGGGACTTGGGGTACAGGTAAATAATTCTTTAAAGTTTGCGTCACATATAGACAGGATGATTAAAAAGGTGTTTGGCATGCTTCCTTTATTGCTCAGTCCTTTGAGTGTAGGAGTTGAGAAGTCGTGAAGAGCTTGTACAGGACGTAGGTGATGCCTCTTCTGTTTGGTTCTGTGGGACATTATTTCTGTCATACCCCCTCTGAAGTCACTCAGGCTATCAGTCTGTGAACGTGGGAGGTCTCCTGACAGTGCTGTGTTAACTGTGCTTCATATTATCACTGCTTGATGCCCCACTTTCACTTTATTGGGCCCTCTGTTACTTCTGTATGAGATGTACTGTATAGACACAAGTTATAGGATCTCACCACTAACAGCCCCTTTTAACATGCATCCAGATATCTGAAGATCTGGTTGTCAGTTTGGCTCAGTCTCATAGTTTTTCTTGCCTGTGAAACTATCTTGTGTGTTCAATCTCTGTTCAAGAACTAGAGTAGCCTGTGCAGAAACCCCATCAGTTTATACCTTCCTGATCTCTGCAACCTCTTGCAGGTCTAAAATCAGTCGGTGAAAGCCCAATAATAAGATAAAAATCAGAAACAAGCACAGAGAATGCTGGAGAAACTCAGCAGATCTGGCAGAATCTGTGGAGAGAGAAACAGTTAACATTTTGAGTCTGGTATGGCACTTGTTCCAAAAGCCTGGTGTCAAGTTTTACATTTACACTGATAACACCCAGCTCAACCCCAGCACCAGCTCTCCCAAATGCTCCACTGTTGCTAAACTTTCCAACTACTTATCCCATGTCAGTGTTGGAGGAACAGAAATTTCTTTCAATTAACACAGAATGGTACAGCACAGGAATGGGCCCTTTGGCCCATTATGTTGTGTTGAACGTGACGCCAAATTAAACTAATCCCTCCTGCCTACCCTTGGTCCATATCCCTCCATTCCTTGCATATTCATGTGCTTATCTAAAAATCCCTTAAATTAAATATTGGGAGGATTGCAGCTACTGTTTTCGGTCTTGAATCCAAACTTTGTTTACAAGCTGCCAACTCCATCCCCCTCCCGGGCAGCAGTCTAAGATTGTTTCAGTGTGCTGCTAATCTTGGTCCCGAAATTCTGCCCTCTTGTTCGATTAGTAAGACTGTCAATTTCCACATCCATAAAATCACCATTCACAGCTTGTTCATGTCTTTGCTGCCTGTTGACTTGACTCCCAAAGTCTACTCTGCATAACTTGACCTTGTTCAAAACTGTTGTCCTTGACTCAAGTCACCCTGTTACCCTTGTGTTTACACTCGAACATTTGTTCGCCCTGTCTAGTTCTGTAGTCTCTGCCAGACCCTAACCCTTAGTATACCAGCATTCTTTTGATTCTGGCCTCTTGTCCATCCCTTAGGTTTAATTGCTGCACCATTGGTGGCCTCACGTTCGGTTTCCCAGGTCCCCAAGCTCCGGAATTGCATCCCTACACTTCTTCACTGAGGGTTTAAGAAAGAGTCCTACCAGACTCAAAACGTTAACCTGTTTCTCCCTTTACAGATGCTGCCAGACCTGTTGCGTTTCTCCTGCATTCTGGCTTAATCTCTCTTGAGCCTGCTTTCTTCCTTTTGAAGTGGTCTTTTAACAAGCTATTGATCATCTGTCCCGATTTCAGCTTATTTAGCTCAGTGTCATATTTTGTGTGCTCTAGGACATTGGGCTACATTAAAGGTGCTACATAACTGAAAGCAGCTATTGTTGAAACTTTGCCCAGAGCACGGTGAGAATGTGGAACTTACTCCCGCAGGGAGTAGTTCATGCACATAAAGGGAAGTTGGACAAACATAATAATGTAAAACTCTGGAGTCTTGGTTTAAAATTTGGGATTCGTGACCCATGGTTACCTAACGTAGGCAGTTAATCGTTTGTAAGGAATTTTCAGATGTTTTATTAAGTGTGTTAGGCAGCAGTTCGGCGTGATACATTAGTTAAGCAGACAGAACAGTTGTACAACACATGACCTTTCAGGGTGGCTTGGTGTCACCACAAAGTGTATAAATCTCATTAAGATTGTGAAAGCACCATCCTGATCTCTAGCTGTAATGTTCAAAGTCTCTTTGCGGATTCTTCCTTCTCCTCCTCGTCTAGTTCATCTTCACTAGAGGGCATAATCTCAGGATAAGTGGGCATTCATTTAAGACTGAGAATGAAAAGGAATTTCTTTTCGCAGAGGGGAGGGAATCTGTGGAATTCTTTACCACACGGGGATGCGGAGGCTGGATCATTAAGTATATTCAAGGCTGAGATACAGATTTTTAATCAGTAAGGGGAATCAAAGGTAATGGTGAAAAGGCAGGAAAGTGAAGCTGAGGATCATAGCAACCGTGATCTCGTTGCATGGGGGAGCAAAATCAATGGGCTGAATGGCCTACTTTGGCTCCTGCACCTTATGGTCTTATCATAGAATTTTACTTAGAGAAGGAGGCCATTTGACCCGCTGTGTCTGTACCAGCTCCTGAAAGTGCTACCCAGCTGGTTCCATTCTCCAGCCTTATCTCCATAGCCCTCTAACTTTGTCCCTGTGGTTTGGAGCAGAGCAGGGAGGGCTGTTGGACTGGGGTCTGGTGTAGGCAGTCAGACCATGTGCAGAGATCCTGCACAGAGCTGTTACACTGTGATGTTGATTTGAAATTTCCTACATTACTGTCAAACCTTTAATGATGTCCAACTTCTAACTTATTTTGTACTTGTACCTAAGATGTTGCTGTAAGAAGGCAGACATTGTGAAAGCTTTTCACTGTACTCCTACAATGGAGTAAAAGGATATTCTATTCTATGTTCCATTCTTTCAAATATATATGCAGCTGTATGGAATCTACCTCCATCATTCTCCCAGGCAGCACATTCCAAATCCCAACAACTCCCTGAGTAAAGAAGTTTCTCCTCATTTCACTCCAGCTCTTTTGCTGACAAACCTTGAAATTGTGACGCCTAGTTACTGACATATCCTAGCATTTTGGAATGTTAACATGGGAATCTAGACCCTGACGCTTCAGAGGCAGTGTTTTAGAATTGTTTAAGCTCTCACAGAGTGAAAAAAGATCACTCTTTCATCAGCGAATTTCATGAGTTCTTTACTCTGCAGAAAGCACTAGTTTATTAAAGGTTCCAGTTTCTTATCCTATTCCTCAATGCACTGTTGGTGTTTCCACACCCTGACACCTGCAGTAGTTCAGGAAGGCAGCTCGCTACCACTGTCCCCAGGGCAACAAGGGATGGTCAACAAATGCTGGGCCCAGCCAGTGACATCTGTGAGTGAATAAAGAAAACACAGGGAGGAAGGTATGGAGGGTAATGTTGAAATTTAAATTGAGAAGGAGGCAGGGAATTTTTGGTGGAATGTGTGCGTCCTGTCTCTGTTCCACATTCCTTTCTAATACAGATCATCAGTGGCTTGTGCAGTGGGAGGGAGGGTGGGAAGATGAGAGTGTTCGTTTGAGCTAACGCTTTCTTCGTTGACGGGAACCTTGTGACGTTGTGGCAGTGATGCGGTTGTACCATTTGTGGAAGAGTTTATGGCAGAAACTGGTGCTGAGTCTCAGGTAGAATCTATCGCCTCGAATCAAATTTGTGGATGACGTGGAGGTGCCGGTGTTGGACTGGGGTGGACAAGGTCAGAAATCACACGATACCAGGTTACAGTCCAACAGGTTTATTTGAAATCTCAAGTTTTCAGAAGGGGCAGCCGAAAGCTTGAGATTTCAAATGAACCTGTTGTACTATAACGCGGTATCGTGTGGCTTCTGACCAGAATTATTGATGCTGTAGTAATTGGGAACTCCATTGCATTGCATCCTTGCATCTTGATATTTGGTATATCCACACCACTAATTTCTGGCATCCTATGCACCAGCAGGAACATTGTTTCTATGTGTTTGATGGATCCTAGACAGACAATAATGTGTGAATGTGGATAGAAACCTTTGTCATGTAGGGCTTATGTACAGAAAGCAGCATTGTGTACCTCTGCTTCTGACCTACCAACATCCAGTGTCCCAAAGATCAGTCTTTATTTGTGCTCAAGATTCTTTATCGGTTCCACTCACTGGTACATGTTAAACCTTTTAACACCAGGCCTCAGTGTGTGCCTTCTGGAGGGTTATGGCAGCGACTGCTTTCTGTCGTTGGTGGATTATGAGCCTTTGGTGTTGCGAGCTCTGGTTAACTGTGTTTCTGAAGGTTTCATTACGTGACCTGAGGCCTCGTATTGCTCTGCGCCCCCACTGTCCCAGCCTGGTCCATCCCTATATCTTCCCACAGCTATTGAAACATGAAACCAATCTTTGTAACCCCGTTTGAAGATACTTCAGCGTCACAGGAATTGGTTGAGGTAGATAACATTCCAGGGGAACCTCTCACTCCCCACCCCTGCCCCCCAACAAACTCATTCCTAACTCCAGTATTCCAACAACAGATCAACATAAGCGCTCGCGGGATACGAAGCAAAATGCTCTGTTAAAATAGGTTTTTCTCCCGTTTGCCTCTGGCAGCCATTTTCTGGGGGTCAGTTGTCAACTTCTGGAAACACCAAGGCCATTCCTGGAAGGTCAACATCCCCATGGTCCTGTTAATTGTGATGACCTCTTGTAGGAAGTGAGGGTCGTTGATGGTTTGAAGCCACTGTGGTCTCTGGCGCCCATCTTCTCCTCAGTCGATCTGTAGCTGCTGAGTCTGCTTGAGGAAATCTAAAATCGTTTTCTTCATCTGTTGTCGGAAACCATCAGCTTGCAGCTTAACCCTTGACCTATGGGCTTGGCTTAAAATGCGGCCATCAGATTGTTCAACGATCCTGATGTAAGACCCTTATCTTTGCTCAGATCAGTTTGAGAGTTGGATCCTGAGCTGAAACTCCTTAGAATGTTCCCTCAAATAGGGCACAGGAGAAAGGGGACAGTATTATAACCCGGATGATACCATAAGCAAGAGGTTCAAATTTGCAGGAAGATTGTGCAGGCTGGCATTTGTCACTGTAGGAAAGTGGAAATTTAGAAAATTAGTCTTTGCCTTCCTCGCCCATCAGAACTAGCAAAAGAGACCTCTCTGAGAGATCTCTCTCTATATACAGGCCCAGCTCTCAGTCGAAGGAATTCTGAATTGAATTTTCAACTGCAGAAAAATAATTAACAATGACATTGATTGCTCCAGACCACCTCCACCTCAGTATCGTTATTGTAGACAGGGGTGTGTCCTCAACTCCACCTCCTGAGGTCAATGACCAACTCCTTCATTTTTTGCTGACACACCATGCCAATAAACTGTCCTTTCTCTTTCCTGTACTCTGTCTCGTCGTTGTTTGAGATCCTACCGACTCCAGCGGTGTCATCAGCAAACTTTGTAAATGGAGTTAGAGCCGAATTTGGCCGCACAGTCATGAGTGTATAAGGAGTACAGGGAGGGGCTAAGGGTTGTCGCCTCATCTTACCGATTGCTGTCTGTGGGTCGGAAAGTCCAGTTAAGTCCAGTTGCTGAGGGGGGAGCGGAGTCCTTGGCCTTGGAGTTTGGAGGTGAGTTTGGTTGGAATTATGATGTTGAAGGCAGAGCTAAAGTCAGTAAGTAGGAGCCTGAAGTAGGTGTCCTTGTTATCCAGATGTTCGAGGGATGAGTGTAGGGCCAGGGAGATGGCACCTACCATGGACCTGTTGTGATGGTAGGCGAATTGTAGTGGGTCAGGGCAGTCCGGGAGGCCAGTGTTGATGCGTACCATTACTGACCTCTCCAAACACTTCATACTGATGGATGTCAGAGCCTATGGGTGATGGTCATTAAGGCACATTGCCTGATTTTTCTTTGGAACTGGGATGATAGTGGTCTTTGTAAAGGAGGTGGGAACGCCACATCGGAGGAAGGAGAGGTTAAAGGTATCAGCCAATACTCCCACCCAGCTGGTCCACACAGAATCTAAGTTCATGACTGGGGACTGCATCCGGGTCGGTTGCTTTCCCTGGGTTCACTCAGAAAGGCCGATCTGATGTCTGTGGCCGTGACCATGGGTGTGGTGCATCCGAAACTGTCAGGGATCTGATATCATTTCACTGACCTTCTGTTCAAAAGCAAGTATACAATGCAGGGAGCTCACTGAGGGCCATCTTGTTGTCAGCAATTCTACTCTGATTCACTTTGCAGCCATTATTATCATCCCCCAGAGAAAATGGGTTTCCTTTCCTGTGTGCCTTATCAATTCCTGCAATCACTTTAAAACACCTTTAAAAAGCTTATACCTTGTATCTTGATTACAGAAGATTATAAGCACAAGACTTTTCGCCCTAATGTTAGGATGAGACATCATTGTGATCCTTCGAAGGCTTGTTAATCAAACAATCTTAAAATCTCAATTTAATTTAAAACATCTGGTTAGCATGGACGAGTTGGACCGAAGGGTCTGTTTCCTTTCTGTACGACTCCGTTTCTCTAAAACGATAGAGCACAGAAGGACAACATTCAGCCTATTGAGCCTAGACAAGCCCTTTGGTTGAGTCATCCAATAAATCCTACTGCTCTATTTCTTCCCCATTCCTGCAAGTCATTTCCCTGCGAATAACTATCCAACTCTCCTTTTGAAAATTCTCCAGACAGTGCTTTCGACTTCCCAAAAAAAAAGTTGTTTTAAAATTTGTTTTTAAAACAAAACAGTTTCCACATGCATCAGCATTGGTTCTTCTGCCAATTGAAGAGAATATGGAAACACTGAGGTTTGTTTACAGAGGGATTGGTTGATGTGAGCTGCTCTGCATGAGTCTCTCTGGCAGTGTGTGCTGGGTGGCACAGAGCAGACTCCAGCTGTGACCAAGTTCAATACAAAGGATGTGTCCTTTCAGGTAGCAAGTGGATTTCTCCATGTGCAGGAGAGCTTATGTGGCAACCTACCGATCTTAAACTAACTTCTCCAAATAAAATCTTTTTTTTTGGTTGTTTCCACTGATCCCTTGTCCTGTCAGTACACTGACTCCATTACAAACTAGAGTAAAATGACGCGGATGCTGCACCTCTGAAATCAAAGAGAACGTACTGGAGAAACTCAGCAGGTCTAGCAGCATCGGTGGGGAGAGAAATAGAGTTAACATCTCAAGTTCAGTATGAATCTTAGCCCTCCTGGGTTTTTCCATCACTTTGATTTATTTCTGGATCCCCCAGTATTGACAGTTCTCCACCTGGCAACGCTGCAAACTGTTAAATGGCGAGATATCTCCGGTTGGCTTTACCCTCTCAACCCCCACCACTCCTGCTGCTGTAGCAAGCCCTTGTTTCAATAGCAGTTACCAGAAAGTGTACGTGTGTCGAAACCCAGGCTAATTTTCCGGTGCCCACTACAGTTGCTAGAGGCACAGTGACCAAATGTGGCATCACGGCCACGGCACCCCAACCTCTCCCTCCCCATTTCCCTCACTGGCCTTCCCCGATCCCCCACCTACAACATGAACCTCCGGCTGTAATGCTGATTCCAGTTCACTGACAAACAGGACCCTGCGGTACAAGCTCGATAAAATGGCCCACAAGGTCATGTGATCAAAGCAGTTCTAGAATGGAAATAGAACATTAAATCTGAACTAATTTTTCTGTGTTTTGGTTTCGTTCCCCTGTTTGCTTCCCAAACCCTTTATCGCACCCGGTCTAATCCTATTCTTCCCCATCAATCCTCTCATCTTTTAATACCCTTCTCAATCTAACCCTCACTCCTGCACCTGAAAACATCGTACAGTCTAATTCCACTCTTCCCCTCACTCCCTGCTCTCTTTCGTATCTAATTCCAGTCTCTCTTCACTCCGACACTCTTTCCTCCCATGCCCTTTAATATCCCACCCAGGGCTAACCCCACTGTCCCCTGCACTCTGCATCTCAGGAATAAACCAAAAGACTTAACCTTGAACAAAATATTTCCAAATAAACAGACACAAACGCCAGCCAATCTTGTGTAAAAAGCTGTGGGAGGTATGAACGGTTAGCTTGATTTGGCAGCTGCTGATTAGTGTTGATAAATATTGGGAGAGTTCCTTTCTCTTTGAAAGGCATCGTTAGGATTTTAACTATTGCTGGAAAGGGAAAGATAAAGGTTTGTTAAAACACTGGCCCCCACATGCGTTCATTCCCTCTGTCGTTAAGAAGGTGCTGACTTCCCTGGGTAATGTTCACCAGGAGGTAACTCCCATTTAGGAAAATGGAGTTTGGACAGACTGAGATATATTGGGTAACTATAATCTAGACCTCCTGTTTTGATTTTCAGATTTCCCATGTTAATCTATCACACACAACTGAACAGCTTTTTCCCATCAATGAATCGCCTGTGGCAATTTTTAACTACCACCATTAAATCACCCATGTTTTCCAATTGATTAATTTACGTGCAAAGCCCATTAAGGACACATTCATAGAATCCTTACAGAGAGGAAGCAGGCCATTTGGCCTATCGAGTCCACACGGACCCTCTGAAGAACATCCCTCCCAGACCCACAGCCCGTCCCCGTAAACCTTCATTTCCCATGGCCAATCTACCTAACCTGTAAACCAGGGCAGGAATTATACACCTATGGTGAGGTCCTGAGGAGTGTTGCCGAACAAAGGGACCTTGGGGTGCCGGTTCAGTTTCTTGAAAGTGGAGGCACAGGTAGATGAGTTATGATGTAGAGTCTTTGGACGGTGGGAAGAAACTGGAGGAAACGCATGCATTCACGGAGAGAATGTGCAAACACGACATAGACAGTCCTCTGAGGGTGGAATTGAACCAGGATCCCTGGTGCTGTGAGGCAGCAGTGCTAATCACTGTGCTGCCCGCTTTATTAGACATCGGTTATAGGCTTTAGCTGGTGTAGTCCAGTGCTGTGGGAAAGAATCAAGGCCTAGAATGGAGACGCTGCAGAGGAGATTTACTAGAATAGGGCCAGGATTGAGGGACTTCAGTCATGGGGAGATTCTGGAATCGTCCTCAGGGGTGAGAAGTTCAAGGACAGACTGAATGGAGAGACTCGACAGAACAAATAAGGAGACATTGTTTCCATTGGCAGCAGGTTCAGTAATAAGGAAGGCATTAGAGATCAGTCACAAAGGAGCCACGAGTTATGACGTAGAATGGGCTGCCTGCGAGGGTGATGGAAGCCATTTCAACCAGCAGAGGCATAAACACTTGAGAGAAGAGTAGGTGAGAGTGGCACCGATTGGATGGTTCTCTTATACAGGCGGCACTGCAAGTCGGGTCAAAGATGATACCAAAATTAGAGGTGTAGTGGACAGTGAAAAAAGTTATCTCTGAGTACAACGAGATCTTGATCAGATGGGCCAATGGGCTGAAGAGTGGCAGATGGAGTTTAATGTACGTGAGGTTTTAGATTAGATTGTAGCTTGGTTTGTGGGTGCTGTGGTTGGTTGGCTCGCCGAGCTAGTTCCGCAGACATTTCATTACCGTGCTGGGTAACATCATCAGTGCAGCCTCCAATGGAGCGTCGCTGTGTTTTCCCGCCTGATTTTTAAACTCTGGTGTCCGTTGGGCTGGATTACCTCACTTCGGGTTTTCCTTCGCAATGGAGTATATATGGGGTCGAGCTCTATGTGTTTATTGATGGCTTTTTTAATGGAGTACCAGGCTTTTAGGAATTCCCATGCTTGTTTCTTCTTTGTGTGTCCCAGGATCCTGGTGTTGTCCCTATCGAATTTGTGGTTCTCTTTATCCATGTGGATTGAGATGAGTGAGTACTGGTCGTGTCTTTTTGTTGCCAGTTGATGTTCATGTACCCTTGTGGTTAATTTCCTTCCTGTTTGTCTGATGTAGTGTTTGTCACAGTCTCTGCAGGGGATCTTGTAGATGATATTGGTCCTGTCCATAGTGGGTAGTGGGTCTTTGGTTCGGGTGAGCAGTTAGCGTAGGGTTGATGTGGGTTTGTGTGCAACTCTGATGCCCAGTGGTTGTAGGAGTCTTGAGGTCAGTTCAGATGCCTTCCTGATGTAGGATAGCATGGTGAGTGTGTTGGGACGTGTAGTATCTTCCTGGTGTCATTCGTGTGATAGGCATCTTCTGACCCAGTTTTTCAGGTATCCGTTGTCTTTGAAAACCTGGAAGAGGTGCTCTTCTTCTTCTCGGTGTAGCTCTGTGCTGCTGCAGTGTGTTGTTGCCCGTTTAAATAATGTTCTCATGCAACTTTGTCTGTGTGTGTTAGGGTGGTCGCTGTTGAAATTCAGTACTTGGACAGTGCATGTGGCTTTCCCGTGTTCCTCTGTTAGGAATTCCCAATTTGTCCTGCGTTCCACCATGACGCCCAGCAATGGAAGCTGTTTGTTCTTCTCTCTGGTGAATCTGATCCCAGTGAGGGTGTTGTTTATTAGTTTGTGTGTCTCCTCTAGTTTGGTCCATTTAATGACAAATGTGTCGTCTATGTAGCGTATCTATAGTTTTGTTTGGATCAGCGGGAGGGCCGTACTTTCAAGTCTCTGAATCACTGCTTCAGTTATTTGTCCAGAGATAGGTGATCCCATGGATCCATGGTAATGTAGATAAATGTGAGGTGCTGTACTTTGGAAAGGCAAATCAGGGCAGGACTTACGCGCCTATGGTAAGGTCCATAAGACCATAAGACATAGGAGTGGAAGTAAGGCCATTTGGCCCATCGAGTCCACTCCGCCATTTAATCATGGCTGATGGGCATTTCAACTCCTGGGGAGTGTTGCTGAACAAAACCACCTTGGAGTGCAGGTTCACAGTTCCTTGAAAGTGGAGTCACAGGTAGATAGTGTAATGAAGAAGGCATTGGTAAGCTTGCCTTTATGGTCACTGCATTAAGTATAGAAGCTGGGAGAGTCATGTGCAGCTGTACAGGACATTAGTTAGGCAACTTTCGGAATACTGCATGCAATTCTGGTCTCCCTTCCAAAGGAAGGATGTTATGAAACTTGAAAAGGTTCAGAGAAGATTTACAAGGATGTTGCCAAGGTTTGAGGGTTTGAGCTACAGGGAGAGACTGATTAGGCTGGGGCTATTTTCCCTGGAACGTTGGAGACTGAGGGGTGACCTTATAGAGGTTTATAATATCATGACGGGCATGGATAGGGTGGATAGAAAAGGTCTTTTCCCCAGGGTAGGAGAGTCCAAAACTAGAGGGCATAAATATTTAAGGTGAGAGGGGAAAGATTTAAAAGGGACCTCAGCGGCAACTTTTTCACACAGAGGGTGGTGCGTGTATGGAATAAAACTGCCAGAGGAAGTGGTGGAGGCTGCTACAGTTACAAAGAACAAAGAACAAAGAAAATTACAGCACAGGAACAGGCCCTTCGGCCCACCAAGCCTGCGCCAACCCAGATCCTCTATCTAAACCTGTCGCCTATTTTCCAAGGATCTGTATCCCTCTGCTCCCCGCCCATTCATGTATCTGTCTAGATACATCTTAAATGACGCTATCGTGCCTGCCTCTACCACCTCCACTGGCAACATGTTCCAGGCACCCACCACCCTCTGCGTAAAGAACTTTCCACCCATATCTCCCTTAAACTTTTCTCTTCTCACCTTGAAATCATGACCCCTAGTAATTGATTCCCCCACTCTGGGAAAAAGTTTCTTGCTATCCACCCTGTCTATACCTCTCATGATTTTGTAGACCTCAATCAGGTCCCCCCTCAACCTCCGTCTTTCTAATGTAAATAATCCTAATCTACTCAACCCTTCTTCATAGCTAGCGCCCTCCATACCAGGCAACATCCTGGTGAACCTCCTCTGCACCCTCTCCAAAGCATCGACATCCTTTTGGTAATGTGGTGACCAGAACTGTACGCAGTATTCCAAATGTGGTCGAACCAAAGCCCCATACAACGGTAACTGTAATATATAACTGTACAATGTTTAAAAGGCATCTAGATGGGTACATGAATAGGAATGGTTTGGAAGGATATGGGCCAAATGCTGGCATATAGGACTAGATTAATTTAAGATATCTGGTCGGCGTGGACGAGTTGGACCAAAGGGTCTTTTTCCATGCTGTACATCTCTATGATTCCATGAATGGCTCCCTGTGTTGCATCATTTCGATTCCCTGGCCAGATAAGTTTGTGTTTGGGTTTAAAAGTAGCCTTGGGCAAACTTTGTTTTCAACCTGCAATGAAGGTAACATCTATGGAATCCGATCTTGACCAAGGAACGTTGCAAGTTCTGCAAAGTTGCAGGGTGGGGTTGTCTCCGGGATGTGGGGGAATGATGTGGAGCAGATGGGAACCTGAGAGTGACTCTGAAAGTGTCTGAACCGGAGTATGTTTCAAGAGAGAGAGTTGAATATCATTCGGCTGTTTCCTATCAATTGTCTCTGTCCTGCTGGCCTCTGGCTGTGAGAGTTTGCTGCTTGCAGGAGAGCAACATCCTTTGATACTGCCTCTTGCGGGTGTGGCCCCAAATATCATGCCACTTTTAACTTTGCAGAACTACAGTGAAGGGGAAGTGGCTTTCTGCGTAATTGAGTTTTTTTTAAATGTAAGCGCAGTAGGAACATCAAAGACAAGTTTGATATTGACTTGAAAGGGTAAAATATTCAGTGCTATGGTGAAAGGAGCAGTGGAGTGAAACTAATTGAATAGTTCTTTGAAAGAGCTGACATGGATATGGTTGGCTGAGTGGCCTATACCTCAGCATCATGGTTGGAATTTATCTTTTTAAACAAGAGAGAAAACGTTGGAAATATACAATCAGGGGGAGATAATGGTGCTGTGGTAATGTCACTTGGTTTGTAATCAGAGGCCTCAGGCTAATGTACTGGAGAACAACAAGGAAATGGCACACCATTGGGTTATGTTTGAACATGGACTGCTTCAGTATCTGAGAAGTCGAGAATGGTGCTGAACATTGTGTAATCATCGGCAAACATCCCCAGTTCCGACCTTGTGACGGAGGGTAGGTCATTGATGAAGGAGCCTTAAATATGCAATGCCTTGCTCTGAGATTATACCCCTGGTCCTAGACTGTCCCACAAGGATATACCACCTTTCTGCATTGACCTTTTCAAGTCCACTGAGAATCTTGTATGTTTCACCAACCTACAAATCCTACCTGGAGGGATCTGAATTCAATTAATAAATTTGGGCTTGAAAGCAAGTCTCAGTGGGAGCAATATTCATAACTATTGTAAAAACCCATCTCGTTGAGGTTGGCAATGTGCTATCCTTATCCAGTCTGACCTGCATGGGGTGGCACAGTAGCTCAGTGGTTAGCACTGCTGCCCCACAGCACCAGGGACCCGGGTTCAGTTCCACCCTCGGGCGACTGTCTATGTGGAGTTTGCACATTCTCCCTGTGTCTGCGTGTGTTTCCTCCGGGTGCTCCGGTTTCCTCCCGCAGTCCAAAGATGTGCAGCTTGGGTGGATCGGCTATGGGAAATGCAGGATTACAGGGATAAGATGGGTCTGAGTGGGATGCTCTTTGGAGGGTCAGTGGTGACTCAATGGGCTGAATAGCCTGCTCCCACACTGTAGGAAATCTATGATTCTATGTGACTCTGGATACACAACGTCTGGAAAGGCTCAGCAAACCATTCAGGTCAAGGGTGGTTAGGGATGGGTAATAAATGATCACTCTGTCAGCGATATCCACAATCCCCTGAAAGGAAAATACACAGGAGGATCTTTGTTTAACATGTGCTGTCACACTTGATCCCTGCCATCAGCTGATGCTGTGTAATCCTGTTAAATTCCAACCCACCAGCCCCACATGACCGATGGCAATAATGTGCGTTTATCTGGAAATCTTACAGTAGTAGAAACATCCCAAAGCATTTCTCCAAAAGATAATCAGCTGAAATTTGACGCTGATCTCATCTAATATATTCTCGGGTCATCTCAAAGACTTCACACAACTAATGAGTCAGTGTTATAATGTGAGAAGGGCCAAAAACCAGTTTGGAGAGGTGACCAAAAACCTAGTCAGAGTTGGCCTTTAAACAGCATTCCAAAGGAGGACAGAGTGCAGAGATATAGGGAGTTTTGGGAGAAAGCTGTAGAAACAGTGCTGGTTCCAATCAATTGTGTGTCACACCGTGTCTGTATTGACACCTTTTTTGGGAAAGTATTATCTAAAGTGGCAAATCACCTTGCAGTTTAAAAAGAGAGCAGCACAAGAGCAGGGATGTCTTGCTCTAAGGCCTTGGTGAGACCACACCTGGAATACTGTGTGCAGTTTTGGTCTCCTTTTCTGAAGTAGGATGTACTGGCTATGGAGGGAATGCAACAAAGGTTTACCTGCCTGATTCCTGGCATGGCAGGACTGACTTAAAAAGAGAGACTGGGTTGTTTGGGATTATATTCACTGGAGTTTAGAAGAATGAGGGGGGGAAGTTTATAAAATTCTAACAGGCCTAGATAGGGTAGATGCAGGAAGGACATTCCTGATGACTAGTGAGTTTAGGAGCAGGGATCACAATCGAAGATTTTGGCGTAGGCTATTTAGGACTGAGATGCAGAGAAATTAGTAATCATAAAGGAATAAGACAATGTTGTCGAGGAGAATACTGAGATACAGGCTATTAGACTAGACGGGATTGAGGTTCATAAGGAGGAGGTGTTAGCAATTCTGGAAAGTGTGAAAATAGATAAGTCACCTGGGCCGGATGGGATTTATCCTAGGATTCTCTGGGAAGCCAGGGAGGAGATTGCAGAGCCTTTGGCTTTGATCTTTATGTCGTCATTGTCTACAGGAATAGTGCCAGAAGATTGGAGGATGGCAAATGTTGTCCCCTTGTCCAAGAAGGGGAGTAGAGACAACCCTGGCAATTATAGACCAGTGAGCCTTACTTCAGTTGTGAGTAAAGTGTTGGAAAGGATTGTAAGAGATAGGATTTATAATCATCTAGAAAGGAATAATTTGATTAGGGATAGTCAACACGGCTTTGTGAAAGGTAGGTCGTGCCTCACAAACCTTATTGAGTTCTTTGAGAAGGTGACCAAACATGTGGAAGAGGGTAAAGCGGTTGATGTGGTGAATATGGATTTCAGTAAAGCGTTTGATAAGGTTCCCCACGGTAGGCTATTGCAGAAAATACAGAGGCATGGGCTTGAGGGTGATTTAGCGGTTTGGATCAGAAATTGGCTTGCTGGAAGAAGACAGAGGGTGGTGGTTGATGGGAAATGTTCATCCTGGAGTTCAGTTACTAGTGGTGTACCGCAAGGATCTGTTTTGGGGCCACTGCTGTTTGTCATTTTTATAAATGACCTGGATGAGGGCGTAGAAGGATGGGTTAGTAAATTTGCGGATGATGCTAAAGTTGGTGGAGTTGTGGATAGTGCGGAAGGATGTTGCAGGTTACAGAGGGACATAGATACGCTGCAGAGCTGGGCTGAGAGGTGGCAAATGGATTTTAATGCGGAAAAGTGTGAGGTGATTCACTTTGGAAGGAGTAACAGGAATACAGAGTACAGGCTAATGGTAAGATTCTTGGTAGTGTGGATGAGCAGAGAGATCTCGGAGTCCATGATCATAGATCCCTGAAAGTTGCCACCCAGGTTGATAGGGTTGTTAGGAAGGTGTACGGTGTGTTAGGTTTTATTGGTAGAGGGATTGAGTTTCGGAGCCGTGAGGTCCTGTTGCAGCTGTACAAAACTCTGGTGCGGCCGCACTTGGTGTATTGCGTACAATTCTGGTCGCCGCATTATAGGAAGGATGTGGAAGCATTGGAAAGGGTTCAGAGGAGATTTACCAGGATATTGCCTGGTATGGAGGGAAGGTCTTATGAGGAAAGGCTGAGGGACTTGAGGCTGTTTTCGTTAGAGAGAAGAAGGTTAAGAGTTGACTTAATAGAGACATACAAGATGATCAGAGGATTAGATAGGGTGGACAGTGAGAGCCTTTTTCCTCGGATGGTGACGGCTAGCACGAGGGGACAGCTTTAAATTGATGGGTGATAGATATAGGACAGATGTCAGAGGTAGGTTCTTTACTCAGAGTAGTAAGGGCGTGGAATGCCCTGCCTGCAACAGTTGTAGACTCGCCAACTTTAAGGGCATTTAAATGGTCATTGGATAAAAATATGGATGATAATGGAATAGTGTAGGTTAGATGGGCTTCCGATTGGTTTCACAGGTTGGTGCAACATCAAGGGCCGAAGGGCCTGTACTGCGCTGTAATGTTCTATGTTCTAAATTTCTTCTCCCACAGAGTGGTGAACCTGTGAAATTCTATGGCGCAGAAAGGCTACCACATTGAATGTTTGAAGGAGGAGTCAGATACAGTTCTTTTTGCTAAACGATTTAAAGGATATGAGGAGAGAACATGAACAGGATACTGGGTTGGATGATCAGCCATGATCAGATTGAATGGTGGAGCAGGATTGAATGGCCTACTCCTATTATATATATTCCAGTGCAGCACTGGATGGAATCCAGGTATCTTCAGCATGTCATTATCATTGGTCAGACAGCATCAGAGGAGCAGGAAAGCTGGCATTTCGAGTCTGGACCCTTCTTCAGAAATTTCTAAAGAAGGGTCCCGACCCAAAATGTCAGCTTCCCTGCTCCTCTGATGCTGCCTGGCCTGCTGTGTTCATCCAGCTCCACACTGTGTTACCACAGACTCCAACATTGGCAGTTCCTACTATCCCATTATCATTGGTCATGGTGTTTGCTCACTGGTGACACCTACTGGTGTCAGTTCATGGCAGCAACGACAGCAGCTATTATGTGGTAATTCAAAGAAGACAAGTTTCTTAACAGGGGTGTTAGCAAACCAAAACTGAGCCTTTATCAGGAGCTATCCAAACCTGGAAAAAGCTTGCGTGACAAGTTAGAACGTTAAGGAAAATCTGAAAGGAGAAGGGAGGGAGAAGTCGATAGGTACAGAGTCCTGGGAGGAAATGCATACGTTAGAAGAAAGAGGGTAGCAAGGGAAAGAGTCGGCCCCCTCAAGAACAAAGGAGTGACATTACACGTGGAGCCACCGGAAGTGGGAGAGATCCTTAATGAGTACTTTGTATCGGTATTCACCAAGGAGAACGACATGACTGATGTTGAGGTCAGGGATAAGTGTGTGAGTACTCGAGAGAATGTCAATATATTAAAGGAGGAAGTTTTGGGAATCCTAAATTGTATTAAGGTAGACAAGTCCCCAGGGCCAGATGGGATCTATCCCAGGTTCCTGCGAGACGCAAGGGAGGAAATAGCTGGGGCATTAGCAGATATCTTCCCATCCTCCTTGACCACAAGTGCGGTTCCAGAGGGCTAGAGATCAGCCAATGTTGTTCCCTTATTTAAGAAAGGAAGCAGGGATAATCCAGGAAGTTATAGGCTGGTGAGCCTGACATCTGTGGTGGGGAAGCTCTTGGAGAAGATACTGAGGGACAGTATAATGCACATTCGGAAGAAAATAGACTCCTTAAGGACAGGCAGCATGGTTTCGTACAGGGAAGGTCATGTCTCACCAACCTGATTGAATTGTTTGAAGAGGTGACAAAGATAATTGATGAGGGAAGAACTGTGGATGTAGTTTATATGGACTTTAGTAAGGCATTTGATTAAGTTTTAGTTTTTAAGTCCCATATGGCAGATTGGTACAAAAACTAAAATTGCATGGGATTCTGGGTGGGCTGGCTGGATGGGTACAAAACTGGCTTGTTCATAGAAGACAGAGGGTAGCGGTGGAAGGGTGTTTTTCAGAATGGAGATCAGTAACTAGTGGTGTTCCACAGGGATCAGTCTTAGGTCCTCTGTTGTTTGTAGTACATATAAATGATCTGGAGGAAAATGTGGGTGGTCTGATTCGTAAGTTTGCAGGTGACACGAAGACTGGTGGAGTTGCTGATAGTGCCAGTGATTGTGAAAGTATACAACAGGATATTGATAAATTGGCGACTTGGGCAGATGGAGATTAATCCAGACAAATGTGATGTGATGCATTTTGGAGGATCAGATTTAGGTGTGAGTTATACTGTAAATGGCAGAACCCTTCGGAACATTAACATACAGACAGATCTGGGCATGCAGGTCCACAGTTCCCTAAAAGCGGCAACATAGGTGGCCAAAGTGATTAAGAAGGCATATGGCATGCTTGCCTTCATCGGCCGGGGCATGGAGTACAAGAGTTGACAAACCATGTTGCAGCGATATAAAACCCTTGTTAGGCCGCATTTGGAGTGTTGTGTGCAGTTTTGGTCACCACATTACCAGAAGGATGTGGAAGCTTTGGAGAGATTGCAGAGAAGGTTCACTGGGACGTTGAGATAACAAGCATGGGGCTGGATGAACACAGCAGGTCAAGCAGCATCATAGGAGCAGGAAAACTTGACGTTTCGGGCCTAAACCCTTCATCAGAAATGGGGGAGGGGAAGAGGGTTCTGAAATAAATAGGGAGAGAGGGGGAGGCGGATAGAGGATGGATAGAGGAGAGGATAGGTGGAGAGGAGGCAGACAGGTCAAAGAGGCAGGGATGGAGCCAGTAAAGGTGAGTGTAGGTGGTGGGGTAGGGAGGAGATAGGTCAGTCCAGGGAGGACGGACAGGTCAAGGGGGCGGGATGATGTTAGTAGATAGGAGATGGGGGTGTGGCTTGGGGTGAGAGGAAAAACAGGTTAGGGAGGTGGAGATGAGCTGGGCTGGTTTTGGGATGCGGTTGGGGGAGGGGAAGAGGGTTCTGAAATAAATAGGGAGAGAGGGGGAGGCGGATAGAGGATGGATAGAGGAGAGGATAGGTGGAGAGGAGGCAGACAGGTCAAAGAGGCGGGGATGGAGCCAGTAAAGGTGAGTGTAGGTGGTGGGGTAGGGAGGAGATAGGTCAGTCCAGGGAGGACGGACAGGTCAAGGGGGCGGGATGATGTTAGTAGATAGGAGATGGGGGTGTGGCTTGGGGTGAGAGGGAAAACAGGTTAGGGAGGTGGAGATGAGCTGGGCTGGTTTTGGGATGCGGTTGGGGGAGGGGAGATTTTGAAGCTTGTGAAATCCACATTGATGCCATTGGGCTGCAGGGTTCCCAGGCTGAATATGATTTGCTGTTCCTGCAGCCTTCGGGTGGCATCACTGTGGCATTGTAGGAGGCCAAGGATGGACATGTCATCTGAGGAATGGGAGGGGGAGTTGAAATGGTTCGCGACTGGGAGGTGCAGGTTCACTGGGATGTTGCCTGGTCTCCAGAGCATTGACTAGGAGGAAAGGTTAAAAAGGATTGTTTTCACTGGAAAGATGGTGGCTGAGAGGAGACCTGATACAGGTCTATAAAGTTATGAGAGGCATAAATAGAGTGGATAGCCGGAGGCTTTTTCCCAGGGTTGAAGTTTCAATTACAAGGGAGCGCCAGTTCAAAGTGAGAGGGGGGAAGTTTAAGGGAGGTGTGTGAGGAAAATTTTTCACGCAGCGTGGTAGGAGCCTGTAATGCACTGCCAGAAGAGGTGGTGAAAGCAGGCATGTTGGCGACATTTAAGAGGCAGAGATAAAAGGTACTGCAGATGCTGGAGAATCCGAAATAACAAGCATGGGGCTGGATGAACACAGCAGGTCAAGCAGCATCACAGGAGCAGGAAAACTTGACGTTTCGGGCCTAAACCCTTCATCAGAAATCTGATGACAGAAATCTTCTGACATTTAAGAGGCACCTGGATGGTTACATGAATAGGGAGGGAATGGAGGGATATGGACCGAATAAGGGCAGGAGGTTTGCTTTTTACAGTTTAGTCAGGACATGATGAACGGCACAGGTTTGGAGGGCCGAAGGGCCTGTTCCCATGCTGTACTTCTCTTTTATTCTTCACTTTTTGAAACCCAGGGCTTGGTATCTTGGCAATCTGCTACAGAGCCAAGTGCGAGAGTGATTAACATCAGTGATACTGAAAAGGCTGGAATTCAAGGAATGCAGATATCTTGGAGAGTGTTGGGGGTTGGAGCAGATTACAGCGATAGGGAGGAGCCAGGCCCTGAAGGGATATGAAAACAAGAATGTGAGCTGTAAATGTGAAGATTTTGAATAAATTTAAGTCGATCGGAGTGGGAGTGCTGGGTAAACAGGACTTGATGTGTTTGAAATCGACCACTAGAGATTTTGATGAAATATTGTTTCTGGAAAGCACAACATGGGAGGCCAGTTTAAAGAGCATTGGAATAGGATTGAAATTGTAGGTACTTTTCCTCCAGGGCACTGCTCCAAGACTGTTTTGTGCAGCCTTTTAACTCACTGAGACGTAGGCAGTCAATTATATTCAGGTTCAAACCAGAAGTCACGGGACAGGGGCCGCAGACTGCAGCTAACATTCAGAACATTCCGGACTTACCACCTTAACACCACAGGGAGACACACAAGAGGTAGAGAGAGCAGCATGTGAGAGAGTCAGAGTGTCGATTACAGGCAGGCAATAGTTTGGATAGCAAACAAGACTACGAGAACAAACTTGGGGGCGTCTCACTGGGAGTTATATGTTATATGATCTGGTATTGGCTTCCTGCTAAATATGCATTAAGGTGTTGTGGAAATGATCTGCTACTTTAAAGGGACAGGCACTGTCTTGAGAATTAAGCAAAACGTAATTCTCAAAGAGAGTTGTTCCTTGTGTTTGTCTTCATGTCACTGTAGTCTTTGGCCCAGCAAGATGTTGCAATGCCCCTTTATGTGTCTGAGTTACAACGTGTGAGGAAGTGAAAGTTGGCAGTGTAATGGCATGTGGACTGCATACAGTTCAGCCAAACTGCTGCACAGAAGCAATTCTTTCAGCTCATCAAGTTCCGGCTGGTTCTTTCAAGCTTCCTCCCACCCTATGCAACTTACTATCAGGGTGACAATTTTACCTCCCTCACCTATTTATTCGTTTTCCCTTTTAATGCGACAGTGTTTTTTGCCATGATTACTCGTAGCGAGTCCACATTCTCGCCACTCTGCCGATCAGCTGATCAGGCGCATCCCTGATGGGTGGGGGGGGAACCTGACTTTTGCAACTAGAGAGACAGAAAATGCAACATCTGGATGTGACATTTACTGCATGCTCCTGCTTCAGCTGTTGACTGAGGGAAGCGTTGTCAGCTCAGAGCTAGGCTGGGCTGCCTGAGAGGGAGCTCTGTGATTACTTGCTGCCAAAACTGTTGCAGACTAGCTGACTAATGTGGCCCTGGGTTAGCTATTGCCTCCTGCTGCTGATCCAACAACTCACTGGCCCTCAGAGGTTCTTAAATAATCCCAACATGTCAGGCTCTGCTACCAGGAGCTTTGCTCAACAAATAATGTCTAGTTTGGCTGTGGGCCATTTTCTCTCTTCCTCTCATTCCTGCTGTCCCACCCAACTCTTCGCTACTCTTTACTGTTTTACTTACTTCCTCCCTTTTCCTTAAGTATATCTCCCTTTTCATTTACTCATTCCCTTACTCCTGCTCTCAAGAAACCCCTGCCTTATATTGGGAGATAGTAAGAACTGCCGATGCTGGAGTCAGGGATAGCGTAGTGTGGAGCTGGAGGAACACAGCAGGCCAGGCAGCATCATAGGAGCAGGAAAACTGACATTTCTGAAGAAGGTTCCCGACCCAAAATATCAGCTTTCCTGCTCCTCTGATGCTGCCTGGCCTGCTGTGTTCCTCCAGCTCCACACTGTGTTATCCCCTTCTTTACATTCTTCTTGCTCTCATTAGTTTTCTTCTCGTATTTTTTTTAATGTTTACTCTCTCTGTCCATAACTACTTTTATCAACCAGCCAGTTGACACACTTCTGACACACAGCCAGTTCTGCACTAGATGAGGTGTCAACCTGTTTCCCACACGCTGATGTGAACATGTCAACCCAAACAAAATTTGGTAGCTACATGTGGGCCAGAGTTAAGGAAAGTAGAACCTCATGTTTCCTGCTGATAAAATGGCAGTGTGATTGGCACATCATAAAGTAACCAGAGTTTGTAGCATTACAATTAGTGCCCAAGACAAGGATACTGGTCTGGAAGTATGTCAGTAGGGTTTGTGTAGGGAACCGTGAAGTGTGCATTTTGTCAGGAATAGAGGAGCTGGATATTATTCAAATAGAGATGACTGCAGAAAGCTCCATTCAACAGTGATGCAGATGACTTTGAATGTCAAGGGATAGTGGTTGGATTGTTTCTTGTTTCAGATGTCACTGCAAATGTTACTTTCCACTTTTCAGACCAAATCTGGACAACTGTCCAGTTCTTGCTGTGTACGGGCCTGGACTACTTCAGCATTTGAGAAGTTGCAAATGGTGCTGAACCTTGTGTAATCACTGGCGAGCATCCCCACTGAGGGAAGGTCATTGATGAAGCAGCTGAAGATGGTTGGGCCTAGGACACTACCCTGAGGACCTCCTACGGAGACCTCCTTTGCCTAATCCTGATCCAACCAGCAGAGAGTTTGCCCCCTTAATCTCACTGACTCCAGTTTTGCTAGAGCACCTTGATGCCACACTCTGTCAAATGCAGCCTTGACGTCGAGGGCTGTCACTCTCACCTCCCCTCTGGCATTCACCTCTTTTGTCCAGGAGATCAGGAGCCAAGTGGCCCTGCCAGAACCCAAACCCAGTCTCTGTGAACAGGTTTTTGTTGAGTAAGTGTTGTTTAATAGCAGGTTGATGAGACTCTGCCACTTTATTGATGAGCAATAGTTCACTGACAAGCGGTAATTGGCTGGGTTGGATTTGTCCTGCTTTTTGTATACAGGACATAGCTGGGCAATTGTCCATATTGTCGGGCACATGCCAGGAGTGAGGGTGGAACAGCTTGGCTAGGGGCCGGGAAGGTCCTGGAGCACAAGTCTTCAGTACTATTACTGAAGATTGCTTCCTCTGCATTCCACCCCACCCTGAGTCTGGTGAAATAATGTGGCGCAGTGAGTTTAAAAACAAAAATGATGTTGTTTATGCCGAGTTGCTGACTCTGTTTTCTATGGTACTGGTTGGGTAATTGAGATAATTTGTGGCATTTCTAATCTCTACCTCTTCCCTTTTTCGGCCAGGCTTTCCGAGTCATATTGCTTAATTCATGCAGTTCTGATGGAGGCCATTTGGCCCATTGTGGCTGTCCCACATGAGCAGAATTTAAACCCTCCGAGAACCCATGAAGTTGTCATTACAGGTTAAGCCTGGACTTCTGTGGCAGGTGACTCACTAAAACCACTCCAAGAGTAAATGAGGTATATGTCAGGAGGACAATTAAATGAATGTTTTAACAAAGAACTCTGCTTCATCAGCAGCTTATTTGCTCCCTCCACCACCGACCCTCAGTAGCAGCAGTGTGTACCATCTACAAGACTCACCGCAGGAATTCACCAAAGATCCTCAGACAGCACCTTCTGAACCCACGATCCCTACCATGTAGAAAGACAAGGGAACATCACCCCTTGCAAGTTCCCCTCCAAGCCACTGACTGTCCTGACTTGGAAATATATTACCATTCCTAGCAACACTGTAGGAGTACTCACTACAATATAGTTCAAGAAGGCAGCTCTCCACTACCACTTCCGAGACAGTGTTTTTTAGTTCATTAATGGATGAGGACATCGCTGGCCAGGCAGCTTTCATTGCCCGCCCCTAATTGCCCAGAGGGCAGTCAGAGTCAGCCACATTGCTGTGGGTCTGGAGTCACATGTAGGCCAGATCAGGTAAGGGTGGCAGTTTCCTTCCCTAGAGGGCATTCATGAACCAGGTGGGTTTTTCCCTAACAATTGGCAATGGATTCACGATTATCATTAGATTCTTAATTCCAGATGTTTTATTGAATTCAAATTCCACCATCTGCTGTGATGGGGTTCGAACCTGGGTCTCCAGATTAACAGTCCAGCAATAATACCACTAGGCCATCGCCTACCCGGGGATGGGGAGGAAATGCTGGCCCAGCAGATGATGTTTCTCATCCTCTGAATGAATCATAAACCTTCCCCTGTTGCTGCTAACAGCAAAGTCAGCTTTGTTCTGATGCTAACTCATATAAATGTGGCTCAAATCCAATAGGAAATTGTTTTTGAGAAAAAAATGGACCGCTACCACTTGAGTAGGCCTGAGCTGGGTGATTTCAATAACCAGGGGAGTCACAGAAAGGCTGAATATTTGTTTTGACTTACTCCTGGCGAAACGCCACTGATGAAAGTGGATGTCACTGAATTACAGTTAATGAGCTTGGCACCAACTACTGGCATTACATGAGGGAACAGAGGGGGAGAAGAAGTATTATTGTGGTTTAACTCATCGTCTGCTGGGTTCTTAGCATAGATTTGTATCGTTGGGATGCCCAGGTGATGATACTGGGAGTAGGATGTAACAGGTATCCAGGAGCACATGAACCCTGTGGAGATAAATGTGGAGGTGGAATGACCTTAATGTGATATGGATAAAACGAAGAGAGACTTTAGAGGTTGGAAAGTAATCACTGATCATTCAGCTGGCTGCAGCTTGAACCCTGTTCCACAGTCAGAAGGGATTAGAGTATCCTCCCAGACATGGGAACAGAATTAACGTGAAGGAACGCAGTCACTTCACGACAGCTTCATTCAATCAGTAGTGCTGTCTTTTTGTGTTTGGCTTGAAGCCTCCCTCGTCCATAAAGATCATGAATTCCAGACATCCTAATGTTCTTTTAACAGCCAATGGGATACTTTTGAAATTGGTTACTGTTATTGGGCAGGAAACACAGTAGCAGCCAATCACACAGCAAGACTCTGTTGAATGGTAATATGAGATGAACACGCAGTTGGTTCAAGTGAAGGAAGTGATGGAGGCTGGGATAATTACAACATTGAAAAGGTATCTGGCTGGGTGCATGAATAGGAAGGGGTTAGAGGGATATGGGCCAAATGCTGGTAAGCAGGAGTAGATTATTTTAGGACGTCTGGTCGCCATGGACGTGTTGGACTGAAGGGTCTATTTCCCTGCTGTACAACTCCATGACTCTATACGAGGTGATCGATTATTTTGTTCCTGCTTGTGGAATATTCCTGTGCACAAATTGGCTGCCATGTTTCCTAATTAGAACAGTGGCAATACTGCAAGAGTATTTAATTGGCTGTAAATTAATTTTGTGAAAGGAGTGGCATAAGTATGACTTTCCGTTTGGTTATCGTTTCTGGCAAATGATTCAGAGGAAACATGAATTATTTTCTTGTGCAGTGTTGTGTTGTGATCTGGAATGGCTGCTGGAAACAGATTCAGTAGGAACTTTCAAGAAACAGCTGAAGAAATACTCAAAGGGGAAGAGGAGTGCAGATCCACTCAGAAAGAGCAAGGTGGTATGACTCATTGGATGGAATTAACAAGCAGCTGGAACAGGAACAATGGTCCAAATGGCCACCTCATTCTGCTTTATCATATTGTGCTGGATCTTCCCTGTTAGTTTAGGAAAACCTGCCCAATTGTGCACTTTCTGAAATGCGTATCTGAGTCATGTGTAACTTGGCCCAGAATATCCCTCTTTTGTCTTGAGGTAAGGCTCATAGTGACTTTGCAAGTTAGACAGAAATCCATAAGAACTGTGGGGTGCAGACGGAGGCCAGCTGAGAAGCCTTGCTGCAGTTCTCCAGTGCAGCAATGCAGCCCTCAGAACCTCATCCCTCCAACTCTCAACCATCCCCTTGCCTCAACAGATTGCCTATGCCCTCCGTGTAGAGCCACTCACCCAGTATACTCCCTGTATAATTGAATATGGAAGAAAAAATCTTTTAAAGTTCAGTTTATTCTGAACGATGCCTGTAGCTTGAAAGATTACCAAGTCACACCACAGTTTAAGAAAGGAAAGAGGGAGACAAAAGGCAGGAAACTACAAACCTGTTATAATTTATGTCTATTAAATCTATCATAAGTGATGTGATTACTGGAAGTTTAGAAATGAATTCCCTGAACAATCGATGTGGATTAATGAAGTGGAAATCATCTGACAAACTTGATACAAGTTTTTAACAGGATGTTCCCAGCAGAATTGGTCTGGGAGAATCAAGTCAGATGGGGTGCATTTAGCTTTCCACAAAGCTTTTGATTAATTCCCACACAGAATGTTCGTAAATAGAATGAAAGCACATGGGATTAAGGGTATCATAGTCACATGGATTGAGGATTGGTTAACAAGTAGAAAAGAGAGTAGGAATGAATGGGGCATTCTCAGTTCAGCAAAAATGTGATGAGTGGGTTACCACTGGAATCTGTGTTTGGGCCCCAGCTTGTTACGATCTACATCAACGATTTGGATTTGAGTGAAATGTATAATTTCCAAAAGTTTGTAGAGAGCACAAAATTTGGTAGAAACGTAAGTTGTGAGATGGATTCAACAAAGTTGCAGAGGGATTTAGACAGACTAAAGTGGTTGATGGACTATAGTGTGGAAAAGCTGATGTTAATCACATTGGTGCGAGGAGAATGGTGCTGAAGGTTTGAGAAGCCGAATGACTTACTCCTGTTCCTATGTTCCTGGCATTAAGTGCATTTTCTTTTATTACAGCCTCTTAAAAGCTCCAATTGTTTTTGAATCAATACACAACCTGCTGACCTAATACAGTAAGCTGTTGAAAGCCACCGAAATGTTTATAATTGTGTCAGAGATAAAAGGTACTGCAGATGCTGGAGAATCCGAGATAACAAGCGTGGGGCTGGATGAACACAGCAGGTCAAGCAGCATCATAGGAGCAGGAAAACTTGACGTTTCGGGCCTAAACCCTTCATCAGAAATGGGGGAGGGGAAGAGGGTTCTGAAATAAATAGGGAGAGAGGGGGAGGCGGATAGAGGATGGATAGAGGAGAGGATAGGTGGAGAGGAGGCAGACAAGTCGAAGAGGCGGGGATGGAGCCAGTAAAGGTGAGTGTAGGTAGTGGGGTAGGGAGGAGATAGGTCAGTCCAGGGAGGACGGACAGGTCAAGGGGGCGGGATGATGTTAGTAGATAGGAGATGGGGGTGTGGCTTGGGGTGAGAGGAAAAACAGGTTAGGGAGGTGGAGATGAGCTGGGCTGGTTTTGGGATGCGGTTGGGGGAGGGGAGATTTTGAAGCTTGTGAAATCCACATTGATGCCATTGGGCTACAGGGTTCCCAGGCTGAATATGATTTGCTGTTCCTGCAGCCTTCGGG